>BCGS01000001.1:2535773-3107906 GCA_001599395.1 Scheffersomyces lignosus | reverse complement strand
GAAATGTTAATGCCATGTGAATTAGCTGCAAAGCATAGACTTGGAAGACCAAATAAACAGATTAAAGCCGACTTCATGACGCACGAACGAAAGAAAACTGCTGCTACGTTTTCACAATTAACAAGAAATACAATGCTTTCAACACTATACCAAAGCTAAAGAAGAGTTAAGGTCGTGCTATCTTAAGCCTCAAGAAGATGAGGCTGAAATTAAACATATCCATATCGGTGAGACCACGTCCCTACTTATATAGATATGAAATTATGAAATATGAAATATGAAGATAGCTCTATATATGCATACAAGTCCGCCCCGCCCCTACCCCCCTTAATTTAGCGAGAGCCTTTAATATTCAGGTATTCTCCATTATTCCTAATTTATGAAGTGGAGTAGTCTGATATAATATATTATTGTATTATTATATATATCTATATATCAGAGTGTTCTATTTTATAGGACCAATGTAATGTTTCATACGACGATTTGTGGCTTACTCTTTCTCTTTCTCTTTCTCTTCTTCTAGTGTTTCCACTGACTGTGATGTGGGAGAGAAGCACGGACTATCGAGTACATTAAAAAATGGATGGGCAGTTCCTACTCTCACTTCGCCTATCCAATTGTCTCCTTTCCACAGAGGAATGCAAATGCTGCCAGTGAAATGTTTATCTAGTGTGTCGCTGGCTCGCTTGAGTATCTTAGCTATATCCTCTTTGTTTGGCCTTGCATCACACCTTCTCTTATCATTTGATGTGAGTATAATCGATATAGACCAATATTTCCCGTTATACAGATCAAGAAATGTAATTTCTGAACATGCTTCTCCTGTTCCAGGCTTGGTATTTCCTAAAACATAAGAGACTCCTTGGTTTAATGCTATCAGAATGATATTGTAGGTCTGATATTGTCTTAACCAGGTACGTATTCCTGAGTACTGCCATTTCTCCTTTACTGCATCAGACAAGTTCACCTTCCAAAACTTGAACCCTTCACTTCCAAAACTCTTGTATACTCTTCTGTCTACGGTTATTCTTTTGTTGTTCTTCAAGCGTCCGTTTTCCAAGCCCAAGACATCTAGGAAAGTGTCCCATGACTGTGCATTTGGATCTTGTAATATCGTGTTGATGTATGACGAGTAAACCTGGTCCCAATCTACGAATCTTTTACTGATGAGACTAAGAGCCTTACCTTTTGATAAATCAATTGCTCGTCCGAATTCTGCGTAACTGATAATCTTAGTAGTTTCACTTAATTCACTACCGTACCAATCATCGTTTAATTGCTTCGTTATATTTAAGTCCCGTAACCACATTGATAGCCAATCAGTTGGCCCTTTCGTGTCGACTTCATCCCTTAGCGCGTCTCTAGGTTTGTCGAAACCATTGTCGCCTATTAACTGTGTAATATTTCGTAGTTCACCATTCTCTCTATCCTCGATCTGCTGTTCTGTAATGTTGAGGACCAGCGAACTAGAAACAAGACGCAGGGTCGTAAATCCGAACAAAGAAATGATAATTAACTTCATATGCCAAGATGACTTTTACTGATGACTCTTGTGTTCTACTGAATTAATGTCGTGATATCCTAAGGTCAAAGAGGAAGAAGAAGAAGAAGAAGAGATTGTGTAACTAAATAAACTCCAGACCTACTTTTTACTGGACTGATAAGCCTTTCGAACAAACCTTGAACAGTGGGTGGAAATTTGGTGTAACTACTAGTCTTTGTGGTGTTATCCAAATTACATCGTACCATCCTCCATTCAACAGTTTGGTATTGTTTAAGCCTTCGGAGTAAGCGAGCACTCTTATGTTCTAATAGTTAATGCCGTGATACCCTAAGCCCAAAGAAGTAGAAGAAGAAGAAGAAGAAGAAGAAGAAGAAGAAGATATCGCAATAAACTTCTTCATCAGTATCCTCTACTATCTTTGCTATATCATATTTCTTTGATCGTGTGTCATAAGTTCCCTTATTGTCAGCGGATCATTGTAATTCAATGGTCCTTTGGATTTTCGTCGTCACAAATAAAAAAATTATATCTGTAATATAATGTATAGCTTTATGGGATATACTATTTAGTAGGCTGGTATTGCCATGTGCAGAAGAACGATGATATAGCATTCTCTTTCTGATACAATAAATGAATCTCTGGTTCCTAAAATAACTGGTGACACGGAATATCGAGGACATAGACATGTGGAGCGGCTGCGCCTACTCTTACTTCACCTATCCACCCATCCCCTTTCCACAAAACATAACATCCCGAAATGGAGTCTTCAACAAGTTTGACATCAGCCAATCTTTGCTATATCATATTTACTTGGTCGTATGTTGCAAGAACTCTTATAATCAGAGTTTGTGACTATAATTGATATTATCCAGTTATTCCCGTTCCACAAATCAAGATATGTAATTTCTGAACATGCCTCTCCAATTCCAGGCTTTACATTACCTGAAACAACAGCAAGTAATCGAGGTAATCCAACCACAACACAATGGTAGACCATATATTTTCTTAACCGAGCTCGAATGCCAGAGTCTTGCCATTTTTGCTTTATAATGTCATACAAGTTGATTTTCCAAAATTTATACCCCATACTTTCAATATTCTTGTATTCTCCTCGGTAAGAAGTGAATCTTGATGACTCTTTTAAACTTTTTGGATCTACACCACATACTTCGAGAAATCGTTCCATGACTGCTTCTCCAATCCCTGTAATCTTCTGCCGATGTACAATGAGTATACTTGGTCCCAATCAACGAATCTCCGATTAATAGGGCTGATCGTATATTCGGTGACAACTCTGTGGCATAATCAAACTCTGCATAACTGATAATCTTTGTAGATTCACTTAACTGATTGCCGTACCACTCTCTATTTAGATTCTTCGTTATATTTAATTTTCACTAATAGCATCTTTTCCAAATCAAGGGGCCATAATCCAGGAAAATCAAATTCATTCAAGGGCTTTAAATGGGAATTATAATTCTCGTGACTTAATATCGGTGTGGTGTTACCCAGTTGACCATGTTCCCAATTCCCAGTAGACTGTTCCGAAATGTTAATGCCATGTGAATTAGCTGCAAAGCATAGACTTGGAAGACCAAATAAACAGATTAAAGCCGACTTCATGACGCACGAACGAAAGAACACAGTTGCTACGTTTTCACAATTAACAAGAAACTACAATGCTTTCAACACTACCAAAGGTAAAGAAGAATTAAGGTCGTGTTATCTTAAGCCTGAAGAAGATAAGGCTCAAAGAAAACATATCCAAATCGGCGAAGCCAAGACCATGCAGATATAAATGAAGAGATATGAATATAGCACGTGAAGTAGTTCCCCCATTATTCGTATTGAAATAACCAAATTCCTATTAGTGCGATAATGAGATACAATTGATATATGATATTTATAGAAATCGAATTCTCGTATAGTGATAGCTGCTATTTTGTTCAATGTAGAATATCCTTTTTTACCAATAGTATTTAAAAAGCACCCATTGCATTTGACATATTGAATAAACTTAAACCAATTATATAACCGAATCTATTCTCTGCGTTCATTGTGTGGAGTTCTTATCCAGATTGCAACATTGTTATACCAAAGGATTTAACCATGTCTCTTACCAAGTTCATATTCCTAACAACTAATTCTACCGACGGTAATGTTGGGAAGATCAACACCGACTCTTACCTCACCCACCCAATTATTGCCTTCCCACAGCTTAGTACAGTACGCGGCGATACCGTTCTCATTAAATTTGACATCAGCTTCCTGGACTATCTTCTCTATGTCATCTTTAGTTGGTCTAGCAACGCACGTACCCTTATCATCAGTAGTCGTAAGAATAATCGATATCATCCAATTTTGCCCGTTAACCAGTTCATAATATACTAGTTCCTAGCACGCCTCTCCTTGTCCAATTTCTCCAACGCCCGAGAATGTGCTGAGAAGGCCCATTAAGTAATCCAGACTGAAAACTACTTTAAAATAGTTCTTTTCTACCCAAATACGAATGCTGCTCTCGCCCCAAATCTTCTTCAATGTGTACTACCACGGAAAGTTATCATATCTTTTGCGAAAAGTCTTTCTGTTAACGGTTTCTCTTCCTTTGGCATTCAATATTGACTCATCCAACCCCAAGATCTTGACAAATTGGTCCCAAGATTGTGGCTCGTCTCTAGCTGTCTCTTGCAACTTTCTTTCGGTATACAATGAGATCACAATTTCCCAGTCAACAGCCCTACTTTTGACTGGACTGAGAAGTCTTTCGAACAAACCTTGAACAGCGGGGGCAAATTCGGTGTAACTAATAATCTTCGTGGTGTTACCCAAATCACTGCCGTACCATCCTCCATTCAACTGTTTGGTATTATTTAAGCCTTCGGAGTAAGCGAGGCATAAGCCGATAATATTAATTAGGCTGAAAATAAAAAACATTGTGCTGCTTCTTTTCCTAAGCGATGCATATCTCTATTTTCTGAATACAAATACAAGGGTTTATATACTTAAAGACTATACAGAAGCTAGTTCAGTTTGCTGAACTGCTTCGCTGTCATTAACCAATCCAAACCTTAAACTCGAATATGCCTGGTTGCTATTGGGGAGCTAGAGGTGTAGTATGTGTATATGGTAGCGCGTGAGTTTTGGATGATGTGTCTGAATTGATGTATTTTATTGCAAGGAAGAGGGCTATGAAGTAGGTAGGGAAGTACGGATAAAGTTTTGGGAATTTCACTTGGATTAGCATACTATGGCATAAAAACTGCTGTAAAGAATTTGCTGGAGTTCTAAACAAGTTAACCGTATCTTAGAATAACTCGGTGCTTGGTTATAGATAGTATGTTAATAGTGCGGCTTTGGGTGCAAATGCAAAAAAGCCGGAAAAGATGCAATAGTACAACTAATATAATAGATCATAATCGAATCCCACACTTCACCTCTTACAATACTCTACATTCAAACATCGAACTAGTATTACACCCTAGTATTAGAAATGAAACCCTAGGTATAGACAACCGAACGGGAGAGTTAAATATATATATAATAGGAAATACAGGAAAGTGAAAAGACGAATAGAAGGGGTATCGGTATCTGCAAGATAGAATAATAAAATAGACCATAGAATACACATAATTACAAGAACTGAATTAACCTTTATGCCAAGAGAAACATACCGTAGCAGAGCCTTTTGTGGGTAATATTTGTGACAAAATCGGAAGAAGCAACACAAGATTTGTTATCTTCACCTGCTCCAAACAATGGAATCATCAATCCCCCATTTACCTTTACTCCTTCCCTGGAGTGGAAACAACAATATTGGGTTTCACGGATTGCTCTGGAAATGGAACCTCTGGTTGAGGTGATACAATGCCAGATGAGCCATTGTTCAACTTCAATTGTGCTTGTAAGTCATCTACATCAGAGGACCCAATGTCATCGTCAGTGATCTCAAATTCGTTGTCTGGATCGACAATTGGAATTGATTTCAGTTTGACAGTATTCTCGTAGCCTACGAGATGATCATCATGGCTCTCTGGAGAAGAAAGTGATTTGCTGTGAATTCTCTTGGCTGGTTTGGCAAGTAATCCACTGGCTTCTTCTATAGGTGTGGTACTAGTCGAAGTAATTGTAGAGTGTACGTCTTGGCCCTTCAACGGTTCTGGTGTGACGACAGAGCCTCCACCTTGGTCGAGGTTCAAGTTGGAGTTTGACTTAATAGATTCTCTAACAGAATCAGGACTAACTTTGCCAGATGGTGGAGTCTGTTTAGGAAGGAGCTTGTAAGCATATTGTACCAAAAATTCTACAACAAGCTGCGACAAAGCATATTCCTCAGGATCCATGTCATGGTTAGGGTGCGAAAGAATCAGAGGTTGGAAGATCGCTGCCAAGTTACGAGAAGACATCAAGTTTTCTGAGGAGTGGTTTTGCACCATGGCGAGGAGATCGAGGATATAGAAAAGAAGTTGTCTTGAAGCTGTGGGAAGCTCATCCATCAAAAGCTTGTATTCTTCAATGGCTTCGTGGACGTCGCGCGTAAGTTTTCTGTAGTTCTTGGAATTCTTCGACGACGATCCGACGGTTGTGTTTGCTATGGTAGATTCTGATTGGTTTATTGTGGCAGACGTGGCATTGGCTGAAGAGGGTATAGGTTCTTCTGCCTGTGCTGTGGTAGTGTTCTTACTACTTGTTGCCAATCCCGACTGAGATAGATCCAGCGAGATTTGAGGTTGTGCAGGCGAGTAGTTAGGCTTGGCATCATGAAACTGGTCATTTTCGCTAGCATTACTGGGTGTGTTCTCAATTTGATCGTTTTCATTCGATGTATTCCTCTGAGGAGTCTTGTTGTTGCTGTCTACGTTCAAATGTCCCAGACTATTCAATCGACCAATATTGGCCTCAGTTAAAGGCTGCGATCCGGTATCAGAATTTTGCGACGAAATATCCTTCTGCTGCGACTCAACCAATACTGAGTTCAGAGCGTCTGTGGTATTCAGTTGGGGTTGTGACTGCAGTAATTGAGTCTGTGACTGGGTAACCAGACTGCTTTTCAACGATTTGTTCGGGTTTTCTGCCTTATATTTCATATAGCTGATGATCCTTGATCTCTGTCTTAAGGGGTCTCTGAAGGCTTCATATAAGTCCAAAGGAATGAGTGGTTCGGGTAAAGCATTGAGATATCTTCTTAAGATAGAGGCTGCATCATGAACCGTGTATCCGTCCCAATTAAGAGATTTTCCATAATCGGGAGGAGAGTTGAATATGACCTGAAGTTCTTTGAGTCTTTTGGATGAACCTCCGACTCTGAATATACCCTCGACAGTGAAACCGTTGTTTTTCAAGTAGACACCACACTTGGCCACTACTATGGGGATGAAACCATACAGAAGTGAGTGGTCTGAAGGATCTGGATTGAGAATGGAGATCTTAGCAGAGGCTTCCGAGATAGCAGTTTCCAATGGAACACCGAAGTATTTCAGGTTCTCATCTACCAATGGATTGTGTTGAAGAAACGAATCTCTATGCTGACGGAGAGAAGACGATTTATCTGATATGTTATTGGAGTTAGAACGGACTCTGTTGACGTTGTTGGTTGATCTCAGCTTGTGGTGAAGTAAGGGACGTAGAAAGTCCTGATGAGACCCGTTGTTTGGCGGTGACAGTTGTGGATTATTGATACTACTATGTCCTGGTATGGATGACAGCAGTTGTGATAGCGAAAGATTGATGTTCTTCGCTTTGGTAGGCAGTCTGGAATCTTGTGTTGCGAGCTCGTTATCGGATGTGATTTCGTTGACTGAGTCATTGGAGAGAAGGTTCCCTCTTTTGAGACTCTTTACCCAGCCAAATATGGTGGAACGGTTTGTCGGAGAAGATGAGTGGCTCATTTCTGTTGTGAATATGGTGGTTGTAAACTGTAGGTTGATTAAGGTACTATCACAGTATTGGTGAGATGAACTGGGATTTTGTGTTACAACTTAGTTCGAAGCTTGTGAGAACTTGAATGGTAGTATGAGAACACTCTATAGATGGAATCCTGAGTTGCTGGTACGGTTTCTTGGTACGATCTCTTGATTATCTACTCGAACAGCTAATTTGTACTGATTCAACGGCAATATAGGAGAAAAACCTCCGATTTGCTCTGTTGTCACGCTGGTTATAGTGTCTAGCACTGGGGTGATCTGTTTGACAGATTTTGGCCTTGTTATTTCCAATTTCAACCCAAGTATTTGCAGCTTCTTGTGTGCACTGAGGGCTGTTTCACAGTGGTTCAGCGCTGGAGCGATGGAGTCAGATGGTCAAACGCGGTGGGGAAGAGCCAGAAATGAGGAATCTTGAAGAACCGGCTACTGTGATGTCGCTGGACTTGTTTTTGGCCATGTAAAACCGGGTCCTGGTGGCGGGAGCCCGTCTTCTGTGCTGGGACCTTCGTGGCTCAGAACTCGCTGCCTAACAACGATTGCTCTGGTGTAGTCGAAATTCCGGGGAATTGCTCCGCTTTTTGGGGAGGCGATGAGTTGACGTGGTGGTGGTGGTGGCGGCCGGACTTGCTGGGGACGGTATGAGGGCCTGCTGCTATCTATACTTGGTGGATACTACAAAGAAGACGACTGGTAACTATCAGTTTTCAAAGATTGATTTGGAGAAAATCCCAAACTGCACTTTAAATTTAGAACAGGTCTAGTCTTTTTTTTCTTTTGGTGATTCGGTCGGTAGCATGAGTAGTAGAGTCCTTTGTTACCGGTTTGGGGTATTGGCGGTGAGTGGGAGAGGGCGCGGCACCTGCATGGGGCCGGGGGTGGTGGTTCAGCCAGAGGTAAAAATTTTATGTGAATTTAATGACCTTTTTTTTTGAGTAACAAGCAATTGTGCACTACCAGTTGTGTCTTGTATATAACCTAGTTTTGGTTCTGGTTTTGTGTGGTTTTTCTGCTGCAACGACTAAATTGGCAGTGAGTCGTGGGAAACGGCAGTGATGGGGCGGTGGGACAAGCAACTGATGGAGAAACAGTAGACGCGTGCAAGGTACTGTACGTTACCGTACGCGTCGCAGCCAAGACCTGTCCCAACGGTGGTGTGGTGGATCCACAATTGGTTTTGGTTTGTACTGCTGTGACAAAACGAGACGGTGTCTCATACCCCAAAAATAGACATGACAAGGTTTCGAGTAATGGCCTGGTAGCGGTACCTGGTATCTAGTAGCGTGTCGTCAACGAGTGTCAGGCTATGAATGTTTCTTTTTGCCGGACTGCATATTATGTGCATCGTAACAGACAATCGGGATATTTTTAGATAGTGGCAGGAAGAGCGAGCCGCACGTGAATACACCTCTAGTGTCAGGACACCAAAACTATTAGTTGGTTTGTTAGTCCGTTGTCATTGCTCTCTCCAGTTTCAGCTTTGCGACAATGGGCTATAGAACAAAGGAAGTATGTGGGTTGGCAATTCGATGGTACATCAAAGGGTAATTCTACTCGCTCGCTAGTGTAGGGTGAACGCAGCAAAAATGATGATCAGAAAAGTATGACTTTTGTAGTTGATGGTAAGATACCCACGGCACAACTACGGTTTTAAGTTTTGCAATCGCAATTCGTTTGATTAACTGTTTCTACGTAGCTGCAATTCTACATATGTTTCGATGGTGCACGGCCGTGGGTAACGTGTAGGCCAACTAACCCGGGGTAGATCTTGAAGTTGGCCAAATAAAGAAATTTTGTACCTTTTCAAGTACAGCATTCGCATTGCCATGTTCACGCCGTTGATTGAAGTATGAACTGCTAATTTGAAGCCCGAGAGTATAACTGGGGCCATGTGATGCAATAATGCTGAAAAGGGTAAATGGTGTTCTATTATTCCAAAGTGGGCTGAAAATTACCAACTTTATTCTCTGCAAATTCTGCGGAGCAAAATCTTCCTGCTGCAGCGCCAATCTTCTTTTTCTAGGACTTGCTGTTCATATAGTGTATCCTTCATTCCAGCAATTGTACGGGCTACGGGCGGACCAGCTGTCTACATCATTGTTGACTAGATCCTAATTGGAGCTACTGTCTCAACTTCAGACGTGTTTGTGTCTCTAGTACAGTTTCCTGTTGATAGGGGGCTTAAGATTTTTTGCGGAGAGGACACTGAGAGGATTTATGCAAGTCATGAAGTAAATTAAGAAGGTTGACGGCTTGAGAATAGTAGTCGTAAAATATTGAAGAAAGAGGCTATGAAATGGAAGAAGGAATGCTGGAGAAGTTGACAGCTGTACAATTATCAGATAGGAATATTAGGACTTCGTGGACTTTAAACTTGAGCAACCTTGTTTCCGAAAAAATTGCCGATCCAGTGGCGGATATAATATGGGATGGGATGGTTGCTCTTGCTTATTTCACCAAAACCTCAAAATCGACACTTGTACTTATTAGAGTTAAAAATAACTTGATAATATATTAGAAGTAAGTAGCTGGAAGATAGCTGAACAAGAAATAGCTGAGACAAAAGAGTATAAAATCAAATTGATGATTTGGGGATGGCTGCTACCCCATCACCGATGAACGAAACTGCTGCAATAGTAGAGGTTCTTCTTTTTCTAATTTCTGTTTGTAAATTTGCCAGATGACATTACACGGGACAATGCTACCATTGCGGTGACATTGTCTTGGCACTGGCTACTTAATATTTCATTGAAAGTAATATCAGCTCCTGACATCATCTTTTACTACTTTTTTTTACTACAGAGCACCAAACCTCAGTGTTCCCCGATATAATAAGCTATAAGAAAATACCGAAGAGGGGTTCAATGCTCTATAAAATTTCGTAAAAGTTTCGTTATTACATGGTGCATCCACAGTATCTGAATTTTCATCTCTCGTACATATGCGCATACATTAGGCCAGGTATTTTTGGATGGGGCTGAGATATCATAGCTCAGAGTGTCGAGACCTAGCGAAATTAAAGGAAATCGTTCGGATGGTTTGTAGTCTCTATCGCCTTCCAATTGCATATCTGTAATGATTCTTCTTCCTCAAATAAGCGGTTCCAGCTAATACCAAAGCAGTGCTGTCTTTTCCTTATCTGTAAAATATTTTTACGGCAGTACGTCATTCCAAGTGTCTACTTTGACCTCATCTTCTAAATATAGAACTTTGGTGTGGAAGACATGGTGCCCCTATTGTATTTCGATTCTGGTTGTTTCATCCCCTACTCTTAACCCTATCAACACAGCCGTGGAATAGAACACTGCCACTTGGAACACACCCCACCTATCTCTTACTGTTTTGCATTATGGTACATGGGAAAGGGGCTCAAACGCTGCGGATCTAGATTCGCTCCATGTTACTTTTTATAGATAATTGCTCGACGGACACCCCGTTTAATAAGAGAACCCAAATCGGATTCATGCCCCATGCATTAATGCTGTCGCATGGATGTACCAATTACTCCCAATTGGGAAAACTTGGTCACGTGCAAGTACTAGGAGAGGTGGCCTAGAACCAGCGGCGATGTAAAAACCCAATTCCAACGCGTATCCTTTAGAATACCACTCTAGAGTCACATGACGCAGCTCAATTCACCAAAACCACATACGGATTGGTTCCAGGTATTGGGAAAATACAGTGGTACGAATCTGTATAACGTTTCTAATATATACGTGGAGTGATGTGGTACATTGAAATTATAAGTTTATTCTATATTAAATACAAGAATAAAGCGTTTAGTCTAGCACTGTCTTTCGCGTTAAGGAACTGTCAAGTTCAAAGATAATTATCGAAGACCTAAAAATGTTTTAAAAACCGTGTAAATATGTACAAAGTATAGCAGAATACCGAAAGCTGAACGATTCCATTGGGGAAATCAAGAACAAATGATGTGAAATTAGTACAATTAGTGGACTTTTTTGAAGTCGTATCACCATCCGTGAACATAAAATGCAACCATTGGAGTGTAATGGTAGAACCGAAAATGGCTGAAAAATTACTAGTTCAGCCAAGGAGGCAGTTGATTAGGCTGCGAAAGATTTTTATTAAAGCCTGTAAATTTTGTATTTGCGTTATCATGATTAGATGAACAAGCTGAACATCATAATGGCGCCTACGGCACCAAATACAATACTGTTGGAGAATCCAGAGGCAGCGGCCATGTTGGCGAGCTCAACGGCTTCAGCAGCAGGAGACTCTGACTCGGCTCCAGCTGAAGTACTGGCTGCAATAGCCACTGGTGCCACGGTTTGTTGAGCGATAAGCTCGCTGGCGGTGGAGTAGGCTGCCTCTGCTGCAGATTTGGCAGCAGAAGCCTCAGCTTGTGCCTCAGCAGCAGATTTAATGTGGTCTTTGTTGCCTTCTATAGATGCTGCTGCGACCTGTGCAGATGCTGCCCATTCTTGTTGAGCGGCAGCTAAAGATTGAACAATTGCAGCGGACTTTTGTGCAACAACAGCGGAGGTGATCTCCTCGCAGGCCACTGATTCAACTTTAGCGACCGATGATATAACAGAAGCGCAGGATTCAACAGCTTCTTTGTCGTGAGCAGCGGAGGCGGAAGACTTGGCTGAAAGAGCAGACTCCTTGGCCTTAGATGCAGATGACACAACCGACTGAGCAGATGAGATGATCTCACACTCTTCAGATTGGACAGAAGCAGCTGAGGATTGAACAGACTGAGCAGATGATTGTACACCTGCAGCTGATGTTTGTTCACAATACGTCTCTGTACGGGTAACAATCTGAGATTTTGTGATGGTGTTTGGCTTTTGCTTGCATGTTTTCTCCACTCCATCACAAGTAGTTGGGTCAACTTCACTTGACTCAACTCCAGCGCTGGCATTGGAGGATGGTTCACTGGCAGCTGATTCAGAGTCAGGTTCAGTCTTACTTTCTGAGTTTTGAGCATCAGAAGTCGGATCTTTGGAAGATGTCTCAATAGTAACATCAGAGTTAGAAACATCGCCAGTAGTTGGTTCTTCAGAAGTTTCGATTGGTCCTTCGCTAGATGTCACATCAGCTGATGACGTTTCAGCGACCTCAGAAGAAGTCTCAGCAGGGTCTTCGGATGACGTCTCACTAGTAGCTTCAGCTGATGTCTCGGCAACAGCAGTGGCTGCATAGTCTAAAGCGGAAGAAATTGCACCAGGAATCATCCAGTATGGCTCCCAGACACCAGCACTAGAACATATAGACTTTGCCAAGCTAGTAGCAGATACAACTTCGGTTCCTCTGCAGGCGTCTGCGATACATTGACCAATTGGTCCGCCGAATTGTGGCATAACACACAAACATCCAGTATCCCAGTATGGACATGGAGTAACACCAGTGTCTTGGAACATACATGATTTAGCACATTCCGGCAATTTGTCGTAGATTTTGTCTGCGAAGCCATTGATACTAGCAGTCTTATCAACACTAGGGAAATTGGTGTATGGGTTATCAGTACTAGTTGAAGGCTCAGGAGTGATTGAAGAAGATTCGTCTTGGGTGCTTGAAGGGTCTTCAGTTGCGGTAGAGGTTTCAGCAGGAGAAGTCTCGACAGGAGCTTCCGATGAAGTCTCTTCCGGATCTTGCGAAGAGGTTACTGGAACATCACTAGTGGATTCAGCTGGAGTCTCCGAAACAGCGGTGGCAGCATAATCCAAGGCGTAAGAAATTGAAGAAGGAATCATCCAGTATGGYTCCCAGACACCAGCACTAGAACAGATAGACTTTGCCAAGCTAGTAGCAGATACAACCTCGGATCCCTTACAAGCATTTGCGATACATTGACCAATTGGTCCGCCGAATTGTGGCATAACACACAAACATCCAGTATCCCAGTATGGACATGGAGTAACACCAGTGTCTTGGAACATACATGGCTTGGCACATTCAGGCAAGTCGTCGTAGATTCTGTCTGCGAAGCCATTAATACTTGCAGTCTTAGCTACACTAGGGAATTGTGTGTATGGGTTGTCGGTACTGGTGGTAGGTTCAGGAGTAATTGAAGAAGAATCGTCTTGTGTACTAGATGGTTCAGCTTCAGCTTCAGTTGTGGAAGTTTGAGTAGTAGATGTTTCTTCAGCATCGGTAGATTCTTCTTCTGAAGAGATTGCAGTACTGGAGGTTGGTTCCTCGGTGCTCGAAGGCTCCGAAGAAAGTTCAGTTTCAACAGGTGACTCGATGGCAGATGGAGATTCATCAGAAGGGGTTTCGCTTGATAATTCCTCTGTAGAGGTTGCTGGGAGAGCTGCTGCTTTATCTAAAGCTGTGGTAACTGGCCCTGGTGGCATCCAATATGGCTCCCAAACACCAGCACTCGAACAAATCGAGTAGGCCAAATTGGTAGCAGTGGATACTTCTGCACCCCTACAATTATCAGCAATACATTGACCAATTTGCCCAGCGAATTGGGGCATAATACATAAACATCCTGTGTCCCAGTATGGACAAGGAGTCATACCTGTGTCAGCATACATACATGGCTTAGCACAAGCTGGCATGTCAGCATATATCCTGTCTGCAAAACCGTTAATGCTTGCGGTCTTAGCCACGCTTGGGTAAGTTTCATATGGATTTGATGGCTTTGTGGTTGATGGAGCGTCGGTGATAGAACTATCTGCTGCGATAGCAACCGACAAAGTTGCTAACGAGAGAAGGATGTGGTCTAATTTCATCTTAGACGTAGACTACAGTTAGTTGTTCTGAGCACTAGTAAATGAGTGAAGTGTACTAAAGCATGAATGACATCCATTAATATTGACTGCAAACCTCAACTGATATATATACATTGCAAAATCGTCACATATTTACAGTTAGTAGATACTTCTCCGATTTACATTTGCAAAATGTTAACGGTATTGAAACGTTATCGGCTTTCTAGTATTGTTTAAAGTAGAATAATCCAATCAGAGGCCGAATTGCCAAATAAAAGATTGATGTAATACCTCGTTTCCACTTTCTAACGGGCATTTGCACCAAGGGGATCACCTAATTTAGTGAATGCATGTACATTTCTTGGAAAGCTTAAAGATACCAAAACTTCTAACAATTTCCGAGATTAGTGGAGCGGTGAACTTTCTGAGAGAGAGAAAAAGAGCCGTCTATTAATTTCAAGGTCGCTAAGGCAATTAGCAGCTAGCATTTGCGGATCTGAGACTGCAAAATTGGATAAAATAGACGGGTTCATTTTCGGATCGAACACCGGTAACTGTGCATGTAATGTGCACTTATATTTTATAGCCATGTTGTACGTATTGAAGTTTATCAGATCGGACATATCGGACAGTTGAAAGTAGTGGAATATTCTAGTCGGAAATATCGCTTTACTAAAATAAATGCTCGTTTTCGTAACAACATACCCGACATTGCATGCAACGTCAGGATATAGCGTCAGCCATTATTGAACAGTACGAAATACGAAAACCTATTGTTTGTGGAGTACTAATGACAAAATATTGTTCGTGTTCTCCAGGTTTTGAACAACAAGAACGATCAACCCGAGGATTCCAAATGCTCTTCTCGGCCTCAGTCGTCCACTCTTCACACGGTACCGCCCTGTCCATCTAAAAGATATACTCTTGAACTCAATTGGAGAGCGCACATGTATACTCTGTATACTCTGTATACGAATGAAAATTTTTGCACCAAGAAAAATCGAACTCCTCCAATTTATTTTCTGCACTGATTAATCAGATAAAGTCGAAACCCACTTCATGTAACGAAAACGAACTGACTACGCCCACTTTAGGAATAGTACAAGCAAATATGCAGCCAATGCCCACAAATGTGAGAAGCTAAAAAGTTATAGGCTGCATCGTGCTCTCTACTAGAGAGGAGAACTGGTAGTACAATATCAATGTTTTCTTATGTCCTCTTCAAAATCCCCACTTTGCAAGTATCCTTCAATGAAGCTATCTCCCAAACCAGTGGTCCAAAATCACCATTGACTAAATACGACCATTGTAAATGCCACGCCCAGAACTTCTCCCCACTAAAAACTCATTGGTCAAGACTTATATGTATGTTACAATGTGCAGGTTTTTGCAATCCCGAGATTGGAAAAGCCTCCTTTTTTTGCACCAGTACAGAAATCGGGCCCTGAGAATGTGGTTGGGGCTCAGTAGGTATATAAGCCAAGCACCTTGGCAACTATGTCCTGTTGATAGTTAGTATGAGCATGTCACTCGCATATACATAATTGGTTTTTAAAAGTCAAGTTCCATCTCCAAGTGAAGATTTTTCATTCCTGTTAATGGGGCTGTATTATTTCGAGATGCCAGCCCTGCTATTCGCTACAGAAGTAATTTCTGGGCAAGATGGATCACTTCAGTACTGATTTGGGGCAATCTCTTGACATTATCCTTAAGTGGTCCTATCCACTTATAACAGGATTGATTTCTCTTGCTGTTATGAAAAAGTGTAGTTGTAGATATGTTCAGTAGGTAACAATACAGTAGCAATGTCCTCTATCCCATTCTATGAACAATTCTACGTCGAAAAAGACAGGAATACTAAGTACCAATGGTTGAATTATCTATTTTGCGTCTTGGTCTTCATATTCCATGGTATAGTGTTCTACTGGATCCCACGTTACTTGAGAAGTAGGAGGCTGGTCAATTCTATGGCCTTTAAGCCTTTCTTTGTATTCCTTGATATGTGGGAATCTTTAAATCGGTGTTTTAGTGTCCGCATACCCTTCACAAAATGGGTTCACTATTATCAGCCTAGTCTTTTGATATTGTTCGTTATGTTTATCATAGTAAACACCAGATTTTGCTACTTGGAAACTGCTGATATAGATTATCTTCCCCGCCTTTATGTGATTGGTAAAAGAGTAGGAAGAGTTGCTCTTGGAAACCTTCCTATGGTTTATTTGCTTGTTACAAAGAATGACTTGGTTTCATCCATCACTGGATTGCAACATGATAGAATTGTTCATTTGCATATATGGTTCGCAAGGTTGGTATTTATCATGATTACAATTCATATGGCACTTTGTATCCAATACTGGTTGAGTATTGACTTCATCGTGATGTTGAATATTCCACCACAGATCTTTGGCTTTATTGCGTATGCTTGCTTGTTTCTCTTAACGTTTGCTAATGTAAAGATCATTAGAAGATGGGCTTTTGACTTCTTTATGGTGCAACATCGTATTTTCTCTTTCATTATGTTGCTTCTTGCTTTCTTCCATAATGGTGGATCTAAAGCAATGGTGGTTTTGGCCGTTCATCAATTGGTTTTGGATAAGATTGCCTCTAGAATCTTTGGCATCATTCACACTAGAAAGTCACCAACAAAAGGTATCTCCGAATTCGAAATTCTTGATGATGAGACATTCCGAGTCACTATAACAATCAAAAAATCGTCGATGGATCCAACGACATGGTACAATACTCTCTTACCCAAGTACGGAACATGGAAAGCTGGTCAACACGTCTACTTGACAGTTGGAAAAGTCAGTCGCTTCCAACTTCACCCCTTCACCATTTGTAGTCTTGCTGAAACAGGTAAAATCAAGCTTGTGATTAGAAAGAAGAACGGCTTTACTAAAAAGCTCATGAAAAGGATCCAAAAGATGAAAGAAGAACAATTGTCGCCATCCACTACTGAATCCGACGAGGTTCATTCTAGAAATTCGAATGTGGCAAATGGTCTGCCCTCCAATTCAAGTGTTATCGACCTGCCTTATTCCACTAATGGTGGCTCTGTAAATGAAGATGAACCTTCTGAAGAAGAAGATCTCAATATCATAAAACTCAAGGCTACCTTCCAAGGCCCATATGGCGGTAAATATCATGCATTGACGACCTTCGATTCTGTTGCTTTCTTTGCTGCTGGTTCTGGAGCATCCTTCGCTTTTCCAGTATGTTTAGATCTCTTGCAAACTATCGAAAAGAAAGAAATCAATAGAGATTACTTGTACCGTCCGAAGGATCCTTACATTCGCTTATATTGGGTAATCAAGAAACACGACAACATACTATGGTACAGCGACATACTTCAGAAACTTATTCCATTCATCAATTCCGGTAAATTAATGATAGACATCTTCGTCACACAAGAAAATGAAGGCACAATTGATGTTCAAGACATGCTCCATAAAGAAACAGAGAAGATTGTCGCCGAGAAGGATTCCAACGAGAAGAGAATCATTGAAAAGACTCACATCGAAGTGATCGCTACACCCAACGACGAGCGCTTCACAGAATTGGGCAGCAGCTCTTTGGCTCAGACAAGCAAAACTCCCGCGGGTATGAGTGCTGCTGAGAAGAGAATCAGCGAAAAGACTCACGTCGAAGTCATCACAACCACCAAAGAAGATTGCTTCACAGAATGTGGTAGCAGCTCTTCGGCTCAAACTAGTAGAACTCAAGGTCCTCTGATAACTTATGGCACACGTCCTAATCTAGGTGACATTGTTGCACACCATGTTAACTGTCTTAAAGTGGCCGAAGAACACTTCTATAAGGCACTCGCTTTATTGTCCTGTGGTCCACACTCATTTAACAACCTGATCAAGATAGAAAGTCAAAAGCATAGGTGGACGAAGGACTCGCCCAGTATTTATTACTATGATGAAGCATTCGACTGATGAGAGTGAATAAGATTCGAGAGAAAATAAGAATGGGTTTTATGATTTGATTTGATTGATTTTGATTGGTTTTTGGTTTCAGTTTTCTCTGGAAGTGGAATGACTTTGATAGTGCTAGTAGTCTTAGTATTACGATTGCGTAGTTTATTTATAAGTGTTTAATACACATTCATTTGGTTATCAATGGCATACAGTTGACATCTGTAGACTTCCTTTTCCAACGACTTCTAATCTAATGATCGTTCACACCGTATTGTGCGGTCTACAGTTATACTCTCAAGTGTTGATAGAGGTCTGTTATGTAAGCATTCCATTCCTTGGATACTCGTCCTTGCGCTCATCATCCATTTCCTATTTGCCCACTCAAACCCCGGATCATTGTCGGTTTGATATCTTATTAATGTAATGCATTGTGCTATAACATCATTGGTTCAGTCTTCTTCAACTAGAGCACGGTAATAAGGCTGCCCGAAGCGAGCCCTTTCTCAATTTCCTGGCTGAGCTTTTTGCCATTGTGGTTCCCTTGACTTCTCTGTATGTGAAATCTTTCCTGTAGCCACAGATTCTCACTAATGGTTGCGAACTGTGTGTTCCAATGTCTGAAGGGTGAAAACACCATTACACAGCAAACAGTGGTGTTTCTTGCATTTGAATGGTGCTTAGACTGTCATTCACGGAATTAGGACTCCATTCGGCCGTTTTCTGTGCCAAATCCTTTGCCGTTGTACTATTTCGGTGTTGTCCTCCACAATAACCATTACATTCCATAAATTAACAAATAAATTGCTCTTACAGATGGAACGTGATTTTTTATAGGAGCTGACTCCACAATTGAGCGTGCCTAGACATGGCTGTTGGGATGTCCGTATATATATATATAAGATATTCGTCGATTTGTAATAGAAACTCCTTTCATACCTTGAGCAATTGGTGATCTTTCATTCATCTTACTCTTTACCTTGTTATTACAAACTCCCAGAACCAAGTCAAACTACACAAGATGTCCTCTTTCGGTGAAAACAGAACCAAGGTTGAATTACCAAAGTTGGATTGGGCCTACGATGCCTTGGAGCCACACATTTCTGGTAAGATCAATGAGATCCACCACTCCAAGCATCACCAAGTGTACGTCAATGGTTACAACGCTGCCATTGAAGCCTTGGTCCAGGCTGAAGCTAAGGGCGATGTTAAGGCTGCCGTAGGTATTCAACAAAACATCAAATTCCACGGTGGTGGCCACACAAACCACTCCTTATTCTGGAAGACTTTGGCACCAGTTTCTCAGGGCGGTGGAAAGACTCCTTCTAAGGACTCCCCTCTTGGAAAGCAGATCATTGAGCAATATGGTTCAGTTGACAAGTTAATTGCCATCACGAATGCTAAGTTAGCTGGAATTCAAGGATCAGGATGGGCTTTCCTCGTGAAGAACACTCAGAACGGTAACCAATTGGACGTTGTAACTACCTTCAACCAAGATACAGTTTTAGACCCATTGGTCCCTCTTCTTGCCATTGACGCCTGGGAGCATGCCTACTATTTGCAATACCAAAATGTAAAGGCTGACTACTTCAAGGCCATCTGGAATGTCATCAACTGGCAAGAGGCAGAGAAGAGATTCACCTCTTCTTAGCAGCGATACCTGGCCAATTTGTAGGAATTGAGTTGAATCGAGTTCACTTTACTCCCACATCAGGTCGATGTCCTGTTTAGCTAAGTTTGGTTTAGTATATTAGTATGGTATTTTATAGTTAATATAATAGTCCATTGATGAATTAGCCAGGTTGAGCTCGCCCTTGATTGTAGTTGAGTAGTGTAAGTATTATCATATTTTCAAACCGCTATTTGTTTGAAAAGATTCAAGACTTCCTTCCTTATAGACCAAAGTTTGCATTAAATCTGTTCGATCTAAAGGTTGTTTTTTTTTGTAGCAAATTTCCAACATTATAGAAACTCTCAAATGGCTCCCATTGAAAGTTCTTTGGTCTAGCCAAAGCTTTGCCCAGACTCAACCCTACAGTGGTTTCAACTGTCATTCTACTGGACGAAGAGTTTTAATTAGTTTACTTAATTTGCAGCAATATATTGGGTCATCATACATTACCGGATTAGGATTAGGAATTTCAAGTAAGTAGTGCAGAAACGAGGCCGTTGTGTACACTTGTTTTAGAATGACAGCATGACCTAAGGGAGTAGTTGCATCCCAATCAAATAAGGTTATAAAAGCGAATAATACTGCTAGTTATGTATAAATGCTCGACCTTTGGGAGAATGGGGTTGTGTTATCTTCATATATAGAAACTACTACTCTACTATTACTTCGACTATGAGCAAAGCTGAAGAATCCAGCGATGAAAAACTACCCACCTACATCCCAAATCCAAACATCTCTGTAGATAAAGAGAAGGTACTAGATTACCCTCCAGAATACTTTGCTATCGAGAATACTGAATTTGGCAAAGGCTGGAGGTTTGTTATTTGCAACAAAACATTTAGCCGCGACTTGACTGTCTTCGTATCTGCTGATTCTATAGACAAGTACAGGGCGTTCAAAAAGGCTAAAACAGATATTTCTGTCAGTGAAGCAGCTAGGTATGCTTATCAACTACAACTCACTGGCGTTGGTGTACCTCTATTGAAGGTGTATCTGCATCCTTTTCATATTAATAAGTTCTTAACCATCCAAAAGTACTACATTGATAAAAAGAAGTTCGCGTTAAGAGGATTTGACCCCAAGAGTGATTGCTATGATTTTTGTAGGGTTCAGAGACGAAGACACGGAAGTTATACTACATATGAGTTGTCGTTTACCCCGGATCCAAATAACAGGAAGGACGATTTTCTAGTAGTTGTTTTTGGTCATAATGTTCTACCGATTTCTGACTACGTTTACAATGGCAACAGATATCGTTGGGTCCGTGAGGGTAGAAAATGGAGCTTTGAATATAACTACTCTAATTTCCTCTTGGATCCAGATCAACATTCTTTGACTGACAATTGGGAGAGAAGTACAAATACATTGGATACTAAAATGGACCCAAGCAACCCATTAGTTGGCGGATTCTTGAGTAAACTCTTATCCACTACAAGCGATAGGGAAAAGTACTACTCCGCTATGAGGTTGGGTTCTTTGGATGAATTGAAAGGGTTTTCGCTTTTCGGTGAATACAAGCAGAAGGCACAATACACTATGGGTGATATTTATAATACGGCTAATAACGGAAATGTCAATTACGAAAGTATCGATTCTGTCAATTTAGATGCCCTTACTAGATTATGTATGGGACTACTATTCAAACGCGAAGAAGATGTTCGGGAGGTTCAAACTTGATAAAGAATGAACCAAGTTTCACTTAACAAGACAAATTATACTCATAATGTGTTACATACGCATTTTATTCCTGTCCAAACGTTATTTCTAGTACAATGTAATGTATTGAGCTTTTACCATAGTTATACAAAGCAGAATTACAATGAGACAAATTGCCATTTTCTCTTCTGGTCCTGTATTTCGCTTGATTCTCTAATGTTAGCCCATATACCTCATTCCGCCGTCTCTTGGATTGGACGATTTAACAATTATTTGGGATGACTCGTAGTCATCGCGACTACTGAGTCAAAGTCTGGAACAAGATGACTCACTTCGTCGATTCCTTTAGCAATGGGAATTTGGCAAAGAATGGGGACTTTGCCCAAAGTCTCGATTACAGCAGCATTCTCTTCATTGATATCTCCATTAAGAATTACTCCCAATACATGTACTCCTCTATTTTTGAAATGCTCTAAACATAGTAAGGTATGGTTTAAAGTACCAAGTCCACTTCTACTAACTAATATAACCTCACTTGAAAGCGCCAATGCTAAATCAGTCATGATCTGTTTATCGTTAATAGGAACATAAGGTCCACCTGCTCCTTCAATGATTAATGGCTTACAGCTTTGCAAGAATTTTTCGGGAATGCAGACGTCAGAGACCTCTATATTCTTACCTTCGAACAAGGCTGCCCTCCACGGAGACAATGGTTTCTTAAATTCATAACCAGGAGGTGAAAAGTGATCATTGTCTAAGCAAGTAAGCTTCTTCACGGTATATGTATCACCAACATCTGATTCCGTTCCAGTCTGAATCGGTTTCCAATAGTTGCAATCCCAGCATTTAGTGAGTAATGAAGAAATGAAGGTTTTGCCAATGTCGGTATCGGTCCCAGTAACAAAGAAAATTTTATTTGCCATGTTCATCCAAGAGTTTGAATTTAATTGAGGTTTACTAAAGGTACTCAACTCCTGGAGAGCTTGTGTATTTCTTCACAACAAAGCAACTAATTAGCTTTAAAGTAATCCGAAACAGAAATATTTTGAAGGCAGAGGCTTTTTGTTTAATATACAGAACTTAGATGAAGATGTATTTTACAGGTTGCATGAAATTGAACAATATTAATTTATGTGGCACTACTAATAGCAGAAAGTGCCGGTTTCGTTGGTTTAAAGGGGATCAGGTCATCATTGCATGGACTAAACCCCAATTTATGAAGGTGTATGAAACATCAAATGTATTAGTGAAATGTTAAGGTCAAATCCATTAAGCTAAATTTTCTGCAAGATTTCGACGTGTTCCGTCTCACCTTTTTCTTTCTCAAATAGGTCGCCTTCTTTGTCAAGTTGGTCTGCATGCATAATTGGGAGGTCTCTAGCGACTTGAACAACTTTCCATGGTTGCCAGACGGGTGTATTGTTGAAAATGATGTCCATCTCTTCCAAAGACCTTCCTTTTGTCTCTGGATACAAGAAGTATACAACTGGAGCCATTAATAAGTTAATTGCAGCAAAAATTGTGTAAGTGTAACATCCGATGCTCTCAAAAGCAACTGGGGTTATCATAACAACCATAAAGTTGAATACCCAATTGCAAGCAGTAGATAATGCAGCACCAGGAGCTCTAAGTTTTAAAGATAACAACTCTGGAGGCAACAACCATGTTCCTCCCAAGTAAGACACACCAAAACAAGAGTTGAACGCAAAGAGAAATACAGCTGCTGCAACACCCGCGGAGGAGTTACCTTTACCAGCAGCATACGTTGTTCCGGTTAAAATTGCCATACACATAGCCTGGGATATGGCACCCCAGAATAATAAAAATCTTCTACCTAATCTCTCAATGGTGTAAAAACCAATCAAAGAGGCAAGGAAATATTCAGTACCATTTGCAGCTGCCAAGATTCTGGAGTTCAAAGGGGTCATTCCAATATAAGATTCAAAGATGGTGCCAGCGTAATAAGTGATCAAGTTAATTCCAGTGATTTGTTGCATTATTTGAGACCAACAAGCTAAAGACACACGATGGAAATTTCTTGCTGGGCCCTGGGTAAACAATTCTCTAACACTGAAGCCACTCCCGGAAGCATCCTTTTCTAAAGAAAGAGCAGCCTGAATTTCGTCGATCTGAACTTGAATCTTTCGAGAGTCAACCGGTAAATCGTAGAGAGCCGAGAAGACTTTTTTGGCCTCATCAACTCTTCCTTTGTTCATTAACCATCTTGGAGATTCTGGAAAATAGAATACTGTCGAGATCAACAAAATGGGAAAGAGGCATTGGAGCGCAATAGGTACTCTCCAAGCTGCATCACCGTGGTTAGGGTTGTTTCTCACGAAGTAGAAACCAAAGTCAATCCAGTAAGAGATGGCAATACCAAGAGCAATAAGGGAACCCTCCATCATGATCAACTGACCTCTCTTCTTAGCTGGGGAGCATTCAGATTGGTATACTGGGACTGTGGATGTAATAAAGCCTGTACCTAACTAAATTTTTTAATCGTTAGTATTTGCTCGCGTAAATTTGGAGCATTAGAAAATACTTCTCTCGGACTAATTCTGCAGAATATTTTGTACGTACTCCTGTGAAAATTCTGGCTACAGTCAAGTGAGCAATAGTGTATGCACAAGCTTGTAATGCACCACCAATGCAGACAATAACAGAACCAATGAACATAATCTTAAGTCTACCCAATTTGTCACCTAAGTAGATGGTCAGTAAAGAGGCCATCATACATCCGATTTCGTATAAAGCGACCACTGCACCTTGCAAAGTGGCGTTAGTAGAAGCCTTCATTCCGGGAAAGGTATTTTCAAAGGCTGGTAACGTTAACAAAGAACCCATGACACCCTGATCGTAACCGAAGAGTAAAAAGCCAACACCTGCAAAACACGATACTGCAAAGTTGAGTCGGTGGCCCCTGAGACCAAGGTAAGAATACGTCTCGCCAGAAGTCTCTTCGGCATGGGCTTCTGTCTCTTTCTGATCACTATTGAACAGAACTGATGAACTCATATTGTTTTCTTGCACTCAAAAGGATCAGCTGTAATCGTGCCGAACTAGCGATGAAATAGAAACATTTTCAACAATGAGAGGTATTATGTCTTATATATAAATTTTCTTAACGGGTCAGTTTTGTCGGTGGACAACTTTGTAAATATACTTGGAAGACTATTTCGATTTTTTTGTCGTTTCTGATGTCATACTATTGTAGAATGGTTTTGAGCACTGGCACTCACAGTGGAGGAATTGTTCCAGAAGGTGGGGTAAGAGTTGTCATTTCCGGCTCAACTTTGGACGCTCTTGAATTCTAGATTTGTTGGCTATACATATTCGTTCATGTTGACGGAGTAGCAAGTACTTAGAACTCATACCCGCTCTTCCAGGGATGGAGAGGCAATTTTCTATATGAGTGCGTGAATTGTCCAAAAATGGCATAAGCGTACACCTGAACTCGACAGCTCGTTTGAAATTTGGTATGGCCCTATAAAAATTTTATCCAAGAAATGTGGGGGGCCCTTCTGAGCCTCAAATGAATAAAAAATAAAAAAGAGAAGCACTCTGTCATTTATAGAGGGATAAGTTGACTCGACGAACTATGCACAATGGCAGTTGTGGGTTTATTCGAATATGTGGTAATTCTAGACCGGAATCAACTTGTTACCGTGTTCATTAACCGGTGCCGTAAACCTAAAATATCTTCCGCGTAGTCCCCCACATATTGGCTTCCCTCGCGGCACCTACAGTCACCCTTTGCTCAGCACGGCTGCTTCACAAAATCATCCCGGATTTAGCAAATTTGCTCGGATTTTTGCGCGGTTACTCCGATTTTTATTTCTCCATTTGTGGTCAAAATGGGAAGTTGCAACCATTGAGCTTTGTACAGGTAGGTCCTGCAGTAGATGGCGCTTGTCATTCTTCCTGCTTTTGATGTCTAAGGGGTTTGTAAAGGCGCAACCGATACAGCTTTAACACATCCATAAACCCACCCCACAATTGGGACATCCGAAATTCCCTCCGCATTAAATCAAGATAAGCTCATTTTTCTAAGAGCAGCTCGATCAGAGCAGTCAAAAGCTTTTGATGTATCTCTTATTTGCTCCAACATTTACGGATGGTCGATGATACGATTAGTTGATTCGGAACTGCCTTTACCCCACTATAACCCCGCCCTCTTTCATATCAACTAAAGTCCTCCTTCGAGGAAAAGTTTGAATCTTCCGAGAAATTGGATGCCGAATTACGAAGAATCCATTATTTATAGAAAATCCTAATTCCAGTTAAAATTGCAGTTCAAGCAAAGGCAAGTACTATCAATAGACGTATTTGTGCAAGAAATGACCCCAATTTCAAAACCAGCTACAGCTGAATTACCGACTTCCTTTACAAAAGAAAATGTTTGTTTAAAGATCTCTCATCTGGGGGAGTTGATTACAGATATTGTTCCGATCCCTTCCTTTACTTCCAAGCAAGTGTTGATTCACATAAAGTGCACTGGTGTCTGTGGTTCAGACATCCATCTCTGGAAGGAGGGAGGTATTGGTGACTTGAGAATCGAGGGCGACTTGATTATTGGCCATGAGACTGCTGGCCAAATTATTGCAGTGGGGGCTGATGTTACTCACGATTTGAAAGTTGGTGACAGGGTTGCTATAGAACCTCAATTGCCATGTGGACAATGCTACCTTTGCATGAATGGTAACTACAACTTATGTCAGGAAGTTGATTTCTTAGGTATGCCTAACATGAATGGATCCATGCAAAGATACCTTGCCTTTGACCCTAAGTTCTGCCACAAGTTACCGGAAAATCTTTCTTATGAAGAGGGTGCGTTAGCTGAGGTATTCTCCGTGGCATATCACGGCATTGAAAGAGCCGGAGGTCTAGATTTGGGCAAGGGAGCCATGATTGCAGGTTGTGGTCCAATCGGCTTAGCAACATTATTGTTAGCAAACTCCAGTGGTGCATGCCCACTTGCAATCTCAGATATTTCTCAGGAACGTCTTGACTTTGCAAAGGAGCTTGTTCCATCTGTCAAAACATACAAGTTAGACACCAAGAAGAGTGTCAGAGAGAATGCTCAAAATATTAGAGCTCTCTTCGGTACTACAGAGTATGAAATGCCACCACATGTCTTGGAATGCACTGGTATTGCTTCTTCAATCAACACATGCTGCTATGTTGTTAGAAGAAAGGGTACATTGACGGTGATCGGAGTTAGTGGAAAGAACGAAATCGATGGTTTCCCATTCATGACAGTATCTTTCGGAGAAGTCGATATCAAGTTTGTTAACAGATACAAAGATTCATGGCCTGCGGTTTTGAATCTTTTTGCTTCCAAGAAAGTAGATGCTTTGAAGTTTGTTACTCACAGAATTCCCTTGGAGACAGCTCCAGAAGCGTTGAAAACAGTTTACGATCCCAAAGTTAGAAGTATGAAAGTTATGGTTAAAGATGATATTGATTTGTTATAAATAGCTGGTAATATAATATTTACTCATATGTGTACAATGTACGATTTCGAAACATGAATAAAGTAGTAGGGGAACACTAAGCCTTCAAACTCAATAGACCCATATAGCTGGGAAGTATAAGAAAACATACATATAACTGGAGTTTCGCTATTTCGATATATTCTAAGTGTATTTAATGATATATTAACTTGATTTCTCATATTCGGAGAGAACTGCAACTTTGGATGCAGATGCACTGGAATCATCGAAACTATAAGTTAACCACTCCTTGACCAATCGTCTGGCCAACTCCAAACCAACAACCCTTTGACCCATGCACAATATCTGACAATTATTGGAAAGAATGGATCTCTCAACACTTAGAGAATCATGAGCTGTAACAGCTCTGATGCCAGTAACCTTGTTTGCACTGATAGCAACTCCCAAGCCTGTCCCACAGATCAAGACAGCACGGTTAGCCTTTCCAGACGCAACCAATTCGCCAGCCTTAATACCAATCTTTGGATACGCAGTAGCATCTTCATTGGAAGGAACACCAATGTCAATAACTTCCTTGACTAGTTCGCTTTGTTCTAAGTCCTTTTTTAGAGCTTCCTTGTACTCATAGCCAGCTTGATCGCTTCCAATAACAATATTGAAAATCTGGGAATTCATCTTATAACGAAAAATGACAATGCCCTTACAACAGGAGACAAGATCAAAATCACTCCAATCTCGCTACTACTAATACTTTCAACAAGGAAATTCCTTCCATGAGCTAACACCCATTTGTGCTGTCTCCTATTGTATATTGTTATATTTTGTCCGCCTTTCCCGCCATCTCCCATCACCACTAAGCAGTCCCAATCGGCGAGTAAGAAGAGTCATTGTTTTTAATAATTATAAATACACTCAAAATTAATTTCAATCGTCAACGCATACCCCTCCGAGTTTCTATTATTGTCTGAGGCTGTAATCTCCTATAGAACAAGCAGCTCTAGTAGATAGTAAACGAATTCCGGGAATTTTTGCAGCTCATTATTGCCTTGCGGAAGCTACTTACGACCTTATGCACAGATATGCACCACTCCAGTTTTTTTAAACAAGAGCCCCCCACTTTGGAAGTTACTCCGAAATTCGAACCAAAAGACGGGTCATTTGCGCTAACCTATAGTATTATAGTAGTTCTATAGAATTTAGAGTATGGATAGAAATGTGTGTAGGATGTAGGATGTAATAGCGTTAGAAAATTGGATTAGGTGTGAGGTGGAAAGCAGTATATATTTAATCGCATATGCCAAGTACAGTAGAGTTTTGCTTGCGTAGTCTTACCATCTTTAAATCGTCTTCAAATTATTTCACACATTTATTCCAATGCCTAAGCACTTTTTGCCAAAGCACGTTTCGCAATTGACCACCAACTGCTTGAAAGGTTTGCTTTGTGAGAACGACTCGCTTTCGCTTTTGGAGAAAGAAAAGGTCGTCTTCAACAACAAGTTTGATCCTAAGAAAGTATCTCTTATTTCGGGTGGTGGTTCAGGCCACGAACCAGGATGGTCTGGATTTGTTGGATGTGGCATGTTGACGGCAGCAGCCCAAGGGGATGTCTTCGCAAGTCCTAATGACAAGAATATTCAGTCTGCTGAAAAGGCCACCCATTCTGAGGCTGGTACAATTTTCATCATCACTAACTATACTGGTGACAATCTTTACTTCGGTATGGCTGCTCAAGATCTCATATCTAGGCATGGAAATGACAAAATCAAATTGTTGAGATGCACCGATGATGTTGCTGTTGGTAGGTCCACCGGAGCGTTGGTGGGTCGCCGTACTCTTGCCGGGTGTGTACTTGTCACCAAGATCCTAGGTGCCGCATCTGAAAGAGGTTATTCCTTGGATCAAATTTACAAATTAGGTGAACAAGTTAATTCTGGAATTGCATCTATAAACGCCGGATTGGACCATGTGCATATTCCCGGCCATTCTTCCACTGAGGACTATGGCAAGTTGGGTGAAACTGAAATCGAAATTGGGCTTGGTATCCACAATGAGCCAGGTGTGATGAAGGAGCATACCGTTCCTACAAATGAAAACTTGATTCCGCGACTTTTGACGTACATTTTTGATAAAAGTGATAAAGAAAGAGGGTTCTTCGAATACGATGAGGGTGATGAGATTGTCCTCTTGTTGAACAACTTGGGTGGCATCCCAGTTATAGAGGAGAAGGCTCTACTTTTCACCATTGTTGATACTCTTGAAAAGGAATACGGAATTTTACCCTTTAGGGTATATTCTGGACCATTCGTCACCTCATTGAATGCCCAGATATTTACCATTACCTTGATGAATGTCACCAAGTGCTCGTCACAAGAATTCCCTAAGGACATCATTTTCAAATTACTTGATGACCCAACCGAGGCTACCGGCTGGTCCAACTCAAGATATTCCAAAGCAGGTACGATCACTTATAGGCAGAGGGTAATTACCGATTTCCAAGGCTACTCGGTTGAGAAAGCAGGTGAAATTAAGCATGATATAAAAATAGATCCTGAACTCTTACGATCTGTTCTCACCTTGGCCGCTGAGAACGTTATTGCTAGGGAGCCAGACATCACACTTTGGGACACCAAAATGGGAGATGGTGATTGTGGTAAAACGTTAGAAACAGGCTGCAATGCCTTATTGAAAGCTGTTGATGAAGGTATTGCTGATGGTGGATCGGTTCTCACTGTGCTTCAAACCGTTCTTAAGATCATTAAAGTGGATATGGGAGGTACTTTGGGAGCTATTTTATTCATTTTTATGAAAGCTTTTATCAACAAGCTTGAACTTTTATTGGAAAATGGCAATTCCAATACTCCTGAGCAATTCTCTCAATCTCTCAAATATGCTATCTCCACTTTGTGCGAATTCACAAAAGCTAGGATTGGGCATAGAACAGTTATGGATGTTTTGATTCCATTTTGTGAATCTTTTGACAAGACCCAAGACATCTCAGTTGCCGTCCAAGTAGCTGAAGAATCTGCTGAAAGAACAAGGAAACTTTCTCCAAAGCTTGGACGTGCCACCTACGTTGGTGCTGAAAGCAACCAGAAGGATTTTCCCCCGGATCCGGGAGCTTATGGTGTGTATGAGATTATTGCTGCTTTGCGTTTACTCAAATAGATATAATTATACATTTATGTTTTTTAATACAACAAGAATGCTGTAGATAATCATAATACCTACAGCAATGGCAATAGCAATGCATGAATTTACCTCTTCCGAATATAATCCGTTGCGAAGAGCACCCTCTATATCAAATGTCTAGAGCGGATTTCTTGTTCCAAAGAATCGGGTTTTCCGTGATTCCAATAATAATAGTGAATGTCAAGTTAAATAATAGAACTCCGTATCCGGATAAGTGGAATATCCAAATCATATTTACTAGCAAACAAAAAGGCGCTTTCACTTCGAGCTATCGGTTCAGAGGACATGAAATTGAATTTTCAGAACGATACGCCTATCGGATGACTCAGAAACTCGGATAACAACGCACTAATTAGTAGGTGTCATTACATGTGGTACATATGCATTGTAAATTAGGACTTGCATGTTATGACTGCTCGGTACTATATGTTAGATGAGATATGAAATGGCTGCAATATTCCTTGTTATCGGATTATTTTAAGGATGCGGTCCGGCCCCGATTGCAACGTTTTTCCAAATGCGGTAACCAATTTAGCAGCAGCTTCCATGCGGTCCAGTAGTTCCTTTACTACGAAGCAGTAGCGTGAAATGCCGATACAGAATATGTTTATTTAAGCATGGCAGTTCGCCAAGTTGTTTATATGTTTATCTCATCAGTTTCCACGATGGTGTCAACCACAAGAAATTTGAAGCATGGTGATGTCGCAATTAGAGCTGTTGAAAAAGAAGAAAACGAGCCTGTTCAAACAGCCGATGAACCTTCACAAGAACCAAGAATGGATGGTGGCTATGGTTGGGTAATTGTGTTCAGTGCTTTTCTCGTTTCAACTAGTACTTGGGGTCTAAATTCTTCATTTGGAATATACTTCTCCTACTATTTGAACAATGACACATTCGAAGGTGCAACTAGGGTGGATTATGCTGTTATTGGTGGAATTAGTTTTGGACTTGGTCTCGTCTTTGCTCCGGTGATAAACTATATACAAGGTTTGATAGGAACAAGACCCTTGATAGTTCTTGGCAACACGATCCAGTTTGCAAGTATCATAATGGCTAGTTTTGCTGTAAATCTTTGGGAGCTATACTTAACTCAAGGTGTACTTCAATCCTTTGGTTTGGCGATGATGAGCTTGCCAGCATTAACTCTAGTGAGTCAGTGGTTTGTAAAAAGGAGAGTTCTAGCCAATTCTCTTTCTGTGAGTGGAAGTGGTGTTGGGGGTGTCATTTTCAATGTAGGCATGCAAAAGATTATTGAAACAAAAGGCTATCAATGGGCTCTCAGAGCGCAAGGAATTATAAGTTTTGGCTTGGGTCTAATTGCAGTACTTCTAATTAGAACAAGATCCAACCATCATAAACTTGAGTTCACCTTCTATGATATAGACTGTTTGAAATGTGCTGGTTTTTGGATACTAACGTGCTATTTAATCACTTGCATACTCGGATATGTTGTGGTTCTTTATTCTTTGGCTACATACACTACCTCTTTAGGTTATACCGAACACCAAGGCTCGGTTGTTTCCAGTATGGTACAAGTTGCTTTTTGTTTTGCAAGACCGATGGCAGGGTTTATCTCTGATTTCTATGGGCCACTTACAGTCACTACTATTTCCTATTACTTGGCAGGAATATTTACTTTGGGTCTTTGGATTCCTGTGAGGACGTATGCTGGGGCGATCTTTCTAGCATTACTCGAGGGGACCTTCATTGGAGCTGTTTTTCCCACCATTGCAGCCATCACGGCTAGGCTCGTTGGTATTTCTAAGCTTAACGTGTCTTTCAGTATGAGCTGGATGTTCTTTGGTGCTGCAGGTGTTGTTTCCGAGCTTATCGGAGTTGCCCTCACCACTGGCGCACACCTAGATAATCCGGCGCTGTTTCGCAATGCAGCGATTTTTGCAGGACTATGCTTCATCGTATGTGCAACCCTCTCTCTAGCGCTCCGAGGTTACATCATAGCTCGAGATGTACTATACGATGCGATTCCAGAAGAAAGCATCTCTAAGCCTACCCTATTGCAAGTTAGGGTACCCCCACAATTGGTATTTTTCCACTGTCTTAGGTGGCCACGAAGAAGAGCTTAATGATGTCGTAATATCATTCCTATTGAGGATGCTCCCCGCCGAATTTCCCCGCGATGAGCTTCTCTTACTATACATAGTAATGATATTGGCAGCTGATGATTCAAGAAGGGAGAATTTGGGGTAATTTTATGACTGCCTGATACAAGAAATGACCACCGTGGAGTAAGTAGCCCTTACAAATAATACCATGGGCTTGTGTAGTCTGACTGTAGTATTTTTGTAGTTGCCACGTTGGAACGTTGGACATCTGGCTGATCTTTATTATTAATGGATTTCATTGCATATACAATTCATTACATATAAATGTACCTAATAAAGCAATTAAATTCGGAAATATGTTTCAAGCCACCGCAAATCGATATTTTATCGAAGTGATCGAATGATTTCAACATCAACCTGAAACAGTCCCTGAAGGGTCCAAGGGACCGTTAAAACATTTTACTTCTAACAGGCGAATACTTCCCCAGTGTCCAGTCTCTAGATACGTCAACTGTATATACCAAATCCTCTACTATGCCTCCTGAAAGAAACACTACAATAATCATTTCTAATAAGTAACATTAAATGTACCATTGTTTTATACAATTATAAAGAATTAAAGCAAATCGTAAAGACATTCAGACATTTATATATGGAAATCTGTGAACATGGGGAAATGAATATTAATGTGAACAGTTTCTTTAGACAGAAGCCTCTTCAACTTCGGAGACACCTTCAGCCTTACCACCAGATGAGGCAAGAGACTCAGGTCTGGATGGTTGTCTGAAAGCGTTTTCTGCTGGAATGAACTTGGATGAGTGCCATGCTTGTGGAATCTTCTCGTATAACTCGTCGACTTGTTCTAAAGTCAAACCCTTAGTTTCGTAGACAAGAGCCCAGACAAAAATACCACCGATAACGTTACATCCACCCCAGATGAAGAAGACATTGGTACCTAAGTTAGCGTTACCCTTACCGGAGTTGACCATGTATGGTGTAGCGTAAGCAATACCCCAGTTCCACAACCAGTTAGAAGCGGTACATAAGGAGATAGACTTTTGTCTGACAGAAAGTGGGTAACATTCAGCAATAACAGCCCAACAAAGAGGACCCCAGGTAGCAGCGAAAGCAGCAATGAAGATACAGACGAAGGCAACCAAACACTGGTTAGCAGACGTAGAACCTTGACCAGTTGCAACACCGACAATAGCGACAATCAATTGAGAGACAGCCATAACCACAGAACCTCCCAATAATAACTTTCTTCTACCAAGAATTTCAATCAGAAGAATACCTGGAACAGTAGAACCGAAGTTGACAATAGAAGTGGCCATTTGGATAACGAATTCATTCTTGATACCAGCACGCTTGAAGAAAGTAGTACCGAAGTAGAAAATGAAGTTAATACCTGTCAATTGTTGCAAAGCTTGAATACCAACACCCATGAGCAATCTCTTTCTTTGGTGGTTCTTGTTAGCGAAAACTTGACCCCAACTACCAGAACCGTATTGGTTTTCGAAATCGAAGTTTGCCTTGATCTCATCGTACTCATCAATCAAGTCTGGGTTGTCAATTGGCAACTTTCTCAATCTGCTCAAGGAGTCCTTGGCTCTAGCTTCGTCACCCTTGGAAACCCAGAATCTTGGAGTTTCTGGCAAGATAAGCATACCAATACCTAAGATAAGAGCCCACAAGAATTGGACAGCAATTGGAATTCTGTAGGAACCAGAATCGTTTCTAGCATGAGTACCTTGGTTAACAACGTTAGCCAAGAGGATACCGAGAGTAATGGCCCATTGGTAACAAGAAACAACAGCACCTCTGATCCACTTTGGAACAGTTTCGGCTTGGTATAATGGAATGACAGCGGAAATGAGACCAACACCGAGACCAGCGAAGACTCTACCGACACATAAGAGAGGAATACTGGTAGCAGCAGTCTGTAAAATGATACCGAGGTTGAAGATGACTAAAGTAGCAAGAATTAAAGTCCATCTACGACCAAGTCTGTCAGAGAAGAATGAAGCAGAAAGGGAACCGAAGAAGGTACCGACAGATAAAATCGAGACAATAAGGGAAGTCTCAGATGAGGTGAATGTGTGGTTGTTCTTTGGGAAACGAGCAGTGACGTAGTCCATGGCTAAGATACCAGAGATAGTACCAGTGTCGTAACCGAAAAGGATACCACCGAAGGCAGCGAACAAACCGACGAAGATACCCATGGAGGTGGAACCCGCCCTCTTTTCACCGAAGTTGATGTATTTTTGTAAAAGTTTGCTATCTTCTAAACCCATGATTGAATATTTAGCAAGTGAAGTTGATGATACAAATTCTACAAAACTCAACCCAGAGAAGGGGTTACGCTGTCATATTTATATAAAATCGTTTTACCAAGCACTTCGCTGGTATGGTGTCTCCAGACAGCCATTTCGTATGAATTTCCAGTTAATGCAAAAACCAAAGTGACACAAAGCACAGGAAAATAAGATTTATGGGGAAATGTACTGGAAAAATAACAAATGCGAATGGAGTCAAGGCACATAAAAAATATCTTTGTTCGGATTTACATTTACAGGTTGGAACATCTACCAGTTTTTAGCCCCCAAGAAATGGCACAGAGAAAGAGAAGTGTTGTTGCGTGCAGGTCTACGAGAACCAGTGGTGAGTCGGGGAACGAAGGGAGAGTAGCAAAGAAATATACTACCTTGATACTAGCATTAGTGGGTATGGTTGCCTCATAAAAGTCCAGTAAAGGTGGACATTTTGTAGTTATAGTGTCAGCCGCAGAGGGCTCAACCGAACTTCGGGGCTGGATTCAATCTCTATTTCCCCTTCCACTTTTACGCGCCATTGTCTCTAACGGTGTAGTACACACCACGGACAATTCCAGTACGGCTTTTTCCAGTAGTAAGTGTAGAGGGCAGAGCACCTCGTGATCAGCTTGCGTCAAACATGCAAAACACTAAAACAAGGTGATGCGGGGTACTTAAAAATATTCTTCTACCCAGATACTGGAGAAAAGTCTTGGGATGACCACCTGAAAAATTGCTGGTTGCAGATGTTGAGAGCGAAAAGAAAAGATTTCTGGACCTCAAACAGTTAATACTTTGAACGAATAGAGACACACTTCCATGTGGAAGGGTTTTTGCTACAAAGTTGCCCCTCATTGTCCGAAAATCTTTAGGAACACACCATCGCAAATAAATGGAGCGACAGTCAATGAAGAGGTCAAATAAATGATCATCCAAAGAGTTAGAGCAAAATTTTGCTTCGTCTGGTGAATATCACGCCTGTACGCGTGTACTAGTTGAAAACTAGTTCGACCCCAGCTGTGTCTGCAGATGCCACTAGCCAAATATGGTTAAATCTACCCATAATCTAAGGAACTCTCCAATAATCTGGGGAGGTTTTCAGGTAACACTCAGCCGTTTCAAAATATTGTGAAATTACTATACTGGATAAAAGGTGCTTTAGACCACTGACATAATGCCTGTATATATGGTAGGATAAACTGTAAACGTAATCTAGTTACAAAACGAGATTAAAAATGTGCTTTGAAAATCTATGTCACGGAATTTTAACTTTTCTAAACAATGAAGCAAATCATCGCACTATTTTCTCTTTCGGGAAAATATGGATTAACTGGTTTTCTTGTCTATATCAAATTGATGTGCTGGCCCTGTAGGCTCAAAAAATGGTCTATAGTTCAAACTAAAAAAGAGATCTAGCTATGTGGAAGAGAGTCGATGAAATGAGATGCTACTTCATCTACTAATTTAAGCCTCGAGCGTTGAGCCCTATATTGCACCCATCCAGACCCCATGAATATACATTCCTCTTCGCTCACAACCAGCATATACAGTTTAGAATATCGTAATTCTTCCGCCTCGCGCAAAGAAAATTCAAATATGTGGGACAAGAACAAGCAATTTTGCATTTTCAATTTATGCATAATGGGGCACCGGGGAAACTCCCACAAATTGAGACATAATACACTCCCAACATGAGTATGCAATATTTCAACAATGCCACTCCACTTTGGAGTTGATCCTTGGGAGGGGGTATTTTATATGTGGGGACAAGAAACAAAGGAGCCGCACATTTATTATTTTTTTACTCAAAACTGGCTTAATAAACGCTTTCGACTAGATATTCCGGTTATTATTGAGGATTGTTCCTGGTGGTGTGTTACTGCCTCGATCGAGTTTTTATCCTTTATTAGCAATTATATTGAGGAGGTTACTATGATGTGGGCTGTCGTCATGTGGTATGTTTTCTCCTGAATTTTCTCCTCTTTCGTTGTTCGGACGGTGTCTGCCCACGTTATTCTGATGGATATTATTGAACACTTCCAGGGTGTAGCAAATTATAGAAAATTGTAGTGAACCTAACTGAGTTTATCTTCTTCGGCAAAGAAGAGAAACAAGCGGTTTATTCGTCAGACCACAACGTTTGTAACGATCTCCTCGGCACCATAAGATTTGCAATGTCTATATGTTTATGCAACTTGTATACGGTAGGTGGGGTTACCGGCAATGGATCTTTCCGCGATTTTCGTAACCTCTAAGAAGACCTCGATTGCATTAGGCTAATTGGGACAATACGCTGTGTTGATTTTGAAACGGACATAACTGATATTTGAAATTAACCCGATGATATAATAATTATGTGCCAATAAACGAACAATTCTCCGAAAGTTGCCCTTTGGAGAACAGTTCGTCTGTGTGGCTAAAAAATATCTACGTTTACCACCTATGAAATGCATACTTTCCCGTAATCATGCACCGCATATTGTTCCAGCTCCCAAGATGGCCGAACCAACAGTAATGCCTGGTCCGTTTTTGCATGTTCTCCATAAGATCTTTTGACTCTGAATTTTTTTTTTTCTCTCTACATATGTGCTTACTCCAATTTGTTATTGAAGTCCTATTGTTTTCATACTTCGCCCAGAAAAGTTCTGAAAACCCCAAAAAAATATGTAGAAAAAAATCTTTCTGGAAAAAAGTTGTTACGGCATTCAGGAGACGCTTTAACTATTCTCCGATTTTCCGAGATTATTTTTTTGTAGTTGGGGGGATTTTCCTTTAGTGTTAAAATGAACTTTACACTTTTCGAGCATACCCCCACCCCCATCTCCACATCTAACCCTTCGTAATAGTGCAGAGTGGAGAAACAAAGCGGTTGCCCAAGCTCCCCTAGATCTCTGTAGGTTTTAACGAGATCAAGAATATCCGAAAAATAACTATTCTTGAAAGTCCGAAGAAAAAGCTAGGTCCATTGTAACTTCCTCGGCAAGCGACAGTGGCTATGTTATTGGAGCGACTATGTTTCCCCGAACAATTTCAGATTTGCAATGAAGATCTCACCTGCTTGGGATCCACGACATGGAATCTCGATCTCATTAAATCAGCTAAGCTTTAGCCATCGTCTAAGAGTTTCAGAGGGTTCTCGTGTGACACTGAACCTCTTGTTTCAGTTTTCCTCTTTTTGCTTCTTTGTAGTACATACTTTAAACTTCCTTTCAACTGCCGTCACGACGTCTGACCAAGGTATCTATTTGGTCTATTCCGTGGATATTGCCCATAGTAGCTTAAAGTAGTTATTTGCAAGAAATTGCTTCTTCCAAAAACGGCCCAGTTTCGTTAGCTTAGTAATAACTTCACTAGACAACTTCAACACTACCATCACACTGATGTCATCGACCAGAGTTTGCTCTTTCCGGATAACGTAATCTGAGCAACACTTTGTCCTCGCACGCTGATTAATAATCGCAAGCTTCAGCCGCACACTTCTTCCACTGCAAGGATTATTAACTGTGGAGAAAAATGCGATAAATCCGTGCGATTACTAAGATGTTCCGTACCACTATAATCATGGCAATGTTATTGCAGCCTGAGATTGCAAAATATATAAGAGTTCAATTGCACTTATTTGTTTTAAGATCATTTGAACAGCCATTAGATCAGCTAACAACTAAGAATTGATAAAATCAACACTGCTAATTCTTCAATATGTCTTCAAATACTATTAAAGTTTTCCTTACGGGAGCCACTGGTTACATCGGTGGTCAGGTCGCCTACGAATTGGTGAACAGCAAGGATCACAAATTCGTCATAACAGCCTTGGTTCGTAGTCAGCAAAAAGCTGACAAATTGATAGCCGCTTCTAACAACCAGATCATTCCAATTGTTGGCTCTCTTGATGATCACACTCTACTCGGTGAGCAAGTTGGATACAATGATGTCATTATCAATACTGCTAACGTAGACCACGTTCCTAGTGCTCAATCCCTCTCTGACGCTTTGTCTGCAGTTAAAGAGAAAAAGATCTTGATTCACACGTCGGGAACTTCGGTCTTGGGCGATGGTTTGGATGCCAAAAAGGGACCTACTACCAAGGTCTATTCTGATAAGCACGATATCGATGAAATCAACTCTTTGGACTTGGATCAACCCCACAGGCCTGTTGATAAAATCATTCTTGATATTCACGACAGAAACCCAAATATTCAAGTGGCTATAATTTGCCCTTCCGCTATCTATGGTATTAGTAACGGTTACGATAACATTGTCTCTGCCCAGATTCCATGGTTGATCAACTCTACCATTAGACATAACAAGGGTTATTCCGTCTATGATGGTAATTACATCTGGAACCACATCCATATCAAAGATTTGGGTGATTTGTACGTGTTGCTTATAAACAAGTTGTTGAATGGCGAAGATGTTCCAGTCAATAGAAAGGGCTACTACTTTGGTTCCTACGCTATTGAAGGTGAGGAAAAGGTTACAAAAGAGCCTTCAGAAATCGAGCACACCTGGAGACAACTTTCAGCAGCTGTTGCTCAAAGTTTGTATGCCAAGGGAGCTATTGAGAGTAAAGAAGTGGACAGTCTTCAACCGGAGCCTATTATCAAGCTCAATGACAGTGAATGGGCTCCATATTATTGGGGAACTAATTCCAGAAGTAGGGGAGACAATGGATATGCCATTGGCTGGAAACCTAAGCACACCACTAATAAGGAATTCTTTGAATCTATTGATGCTGATGTCGACTACCAACTCAAAAAGACCAAGGCTTAAATTCTGAAGTTCATATGTGATCTAACTTACTCCTCTATAATTAATAATAAAGACCTATTGTATTCCTATTAGCTACGTCTATACTACTATATTTGTATTTGATGTACTATACTCGTATTGTACTTCCCGTATACTTATACAACTGCTAGACCTCGGTATCTAAGCCTCGGTATCTAAGCCTTTGGTCAGGTACCATAGTACGCAGTCCATCTTTGGCTCTGGTTGATAGGAAAAGCCTCTTAAGAACCTCTGAGAATTATATGATAATGGTCTTTCTTTCCGAAACAGAAAACATGGTCCTTCTGGCAAAACTTAGGAAATGTATAATAACCTTGGCTGTATTAGTATGTATAGGTATAGGATTGGGAGTTGGTTTGGGAATTGGCTTACATCTTCGTTCGGTTAGAGAGAAGAGTAATTCTTCGAGTAATGCTGCTACCACTACCCCCAAAAGTAGCATTCCTACGCCAGTTCCTGGGGATCTGGATCTCTGGGTGCCAGAAGTGAATACTACTTGGGATTATAAACTCGACAACCCATTAACTTCCATTCGGGCTGGAATCCAAGTTTTTGATATCGATTTGTTTGATAATCCACAGAGTATTATAGATGAGATACATCGACAGAACAAATCTGTCATATGCTATTTCTCGGCTGGAAGCTACGAAAACTGGAGAAATGATAGCAAGAAGTTCAACATTAGTGAATTGGGAAAACCTCTTGCTGGTTGGGAAGGTGAAAGATGGGTCAACTTGAATTCTGCTAATGTAAGAACTATAATGGCCAATAGAATCAAGTTGGCTCACGAGAAGAGTTGTGATGCCATTGATCCTGATAATATAAATGGGTATGAGAATGACAATGGTCTTGGACTAACTCAGAAAGATTCGGTGGAGTTCATGAAGTTCTTGTCCAGGGAGGCACATTCTTATAATATATCTTTGAGCTTGAAGAACTCTGCAGAGATCATAGATGATGTGATAGAGTCGGTAGATTTCTCTGTTCAAGAGCAATGTGTGGAGTATAATGAGTGTCTGCCGTATGATAAGTTTATTGAAGCGAATAAGGCTGTATTACATGTAGAGTATCCAAAAGGGAGCAAGAATACCCCGAAAAATGTGAATGCTACTACTCTCCATCACTATTGTAGAAGTAAATCCGAGTCTGGATTTTCTACAATTATTAAAAACTTGAACTTAGACAGTTGGATACAGCTTTGTTGAGGCTTATTGAATGTTTTTGTATTTATTGACAGGTTTTATATCTAAAATTATGAGATATTTCGGTTTACCAACCGAAAGTCTCAGTATGCAAATAGATCTCTTCAATACAAGAGTTGTTAAGATCATTATTGAAGATCAATGCTTGGAGGTGGGAAGCGACAGTACTGACCTGGGCCTTCATTGACTCGCTTCCAGAAGAAACAATCATATTTCTTCTTCCAAGTGTGTTTCTCATGTCACCCAATAACCTGTTAATGGATGGCTTGTACATGTGAATATTAAATGGGTCGGAGGAGCTCGAAGAATTGGTGCTCTCGATCTGGTTTTCAACATCGGCTTCAAAAGACTTCTTGACCAAGTCTTCAGAGGAAGTCTCTTTGACATCGCTGTATTCCTTCAATTCCGTGGTCTCCTTATTGTTCACAAATATGTCTATGGTGATGTACTCGCCAGCAACATCCTTGCACTTAATTAATTCATCTCTAATCCACTTTACGTCATCCTTTTGTCTGACGATCCAAATGAAATTGATATGCTTAGTAACGATTGGTTTTCCAGCTTCCTTGGCCTTCTTGATTTCGCCAGCAAGCAGCAACAAGAATGGTAACGTAGCAGTAACACCAGTACCAGTACTTGCTAAGATAACACGGTCAAATGCTGTAGTGTCTCTTGGAGTTCCACCATATGGTCCATCAACATAAACCTTTTTGTCTTGGGAAACGTACTCGTTTAACTGGTTGAAGAGCGTTCTAGTCAAGCCCTTCTTTGGGATGATGATAAACTTCATTTCTCTCAGGTCTTCGTCGATCATGGAAGCAATCGAGAATGGATGGTTATCCAAGAATCTGACACCAGCAAATCTCAAAAAACAATGCTGACCAGGACTCCATTCGTAACCCTTAGAATTGGCAACAGTAACCTGGAAAGCGTTGTCATTAAGCTTTTGGAGTTTGGCAACTCTAGGTCTCAAGAACAAAGAGTTTGGCTTGAAGCAAGTCTTGACAAGCATTCTGTACAAGATTTGACTTGCCCAGAAGGCCAAGGCACCCCACATATAGTTGTCGCAATTCAATGTTTTGTCAATGTGCCATATGAGAGTGCCAAAGTATCCTATTCCGGCAACCCAATGTAAATTCACGAACACTTCATATACGTGCTTTCTAATCCAAGCCTTAGACGCAATGCATAACCAACCCAATAAGATCAAAGGTGGTATTCCACTGTAATAAGCAAAATCAGTTCTGAACAACATCAGCAATTGGCTAGTTCCTCCTTCTCTCAAGTTCAGGTAAATGAAAGGAACCGTATGGATAATTGAAAGAACAAAAGCAGCCAAACCGACGTATTGGTGATGCTGATTCAACTTTTCGTAGCTGATACCAGTCAAGAAAGTGATCATATTCGACTTTCCAGCCAATACATAAACGAAGGGTGTCAAAGCAGTAGCCATAATCCCTGACCTAATGGCCAATGGAGGCGATCCGAAACCTGTGCATGGTCTATACCAAAAGTGAGGAACCAAGCAGTAACACAACAAGTACATCGATGAAACGAACATAAATATAGTGGAACCAAGAGATCCTGGCAAAGAAGTGAAATAACTCACTCTTTGTGGTATCTGCTTATATCCCAAGTATCTCGAATACGACACCAAAACATCTACGAACGGAACCAAATATTGTGACGATTGCGTTCTCTTGTAACTGTAATCACGGTATCTATACCATAAATGCTTTACAAAAGCAAGGAATATCACTGACACTCCAAAGTAGACGGTGTATTTTCCATATTCTGCTTGGTCCGCCCAGGCGACCTGTGCACTCAGGGCTTTGTGAAGAGCCATGAACTCTGGCGTATTCTGATCGGCAATACAATCGAGCCCGTCGAAGGTAGTACGTTTTGTCCAGTTGAACATTCTAGCTAATTTGTTCTTTATGTTCCAGACACTATGCCCAAACCTATGGATATGATAATAAATATGCAAAGATAGAAATCGTTGTGGTCTGTTTATTCTACCAACTATCGAATTTTTATCTTGCCAGCTTTTACCTATAAAGAATATACTATAGCTGTACCAACTTATATCGAATACCGAATATCAAATATTACCAATATTCAATACCAACTATCACTTTACTCACTAGTTTATCTACAATATCTAGTACTCTTCTATTCTATCTTTACAGTATCTGACGTTTTTGACGTATCTGAATACCTTTCTGTTCAAGTACAACTCAGTTTTTTCTCGGCAATCTCTGAACTCTCCGTTTTTGAGCCATTCAAACAATCTCCATTACTCAGATCTACTCCTTATTATATATACAATTAAGATTTTTATCGCCTATGTCTACCCAACCTTCCACGGTAATTACTAAATCCGATTAGTGTTATCAGATCCGAAATATTTCGATGTATGAGCAAATTAGATGCGAAAAAATGCCGTTTTGGGCCCAAAATAATGCTCAGCGGAGAGCAGGCTTCTCGTGCTGACGTAACTGCTGACTCAGAAATGCAGCATCGGGCTGCGAATTTTGGTGTGTCTTATTTGCTCATACTGTGAGGGTGGCAGTTGAAGAGAGCTATTTTGCAATCTCTTTTAGGGAACGATTATCACTGGTGGAGTGATGGGCTCCTACCAGTAATATCCACGAATTGGGGTGTTTTGGGGTGTTTGAGGCGATCTCCTAGCAGGGTGCACTCTTCGGATCTGCTGGAGCTGCCGTATGGGGTTCTACTACAACGGTTAAAGATGGTGGCAGTGGTTAAAATTAGTATTATTAGTGTCTGTCTATGAAGGATCTGAGTCGCCGAGATTCTATAAACGTTTCTTTGTCTCAAACAAAGAGAGTGAAGTCGAGCAATATACGCTCAAAGTGGCATAACAAAGCATTAAACGGCTCAAGGGTTGAGGTCCCATATTGTAGTTCGGCGATCCGTTTTAGCGTTGGCTTATTAAACGCAAATTGGATCCGTTAAGCCCACCGCCCAATTGTATGACCCGGGGATAAGAATGAATATGAAAAAACTGAGAATTATGGAAACAAAGCCGTAACGGTATGAGTATATTGTTCTAAGCCCGAAAAGCTCTACAATGAAGGTGCTGACAGTAGTCAATGCTCCACAAAACCCATCATCTAATCCATTAAGTACATGGCATCCTAGGACATGGGACAGAACCTGACCTCCCCCAGGCAATTTCCCTCTTCCTAGTACTGTGAAAATTGCCAAGAATAAAGAGCCCGTGAAATTAGCGGTGAATGTACCGAGTGGAAAGTCTTTTACTTTGGCATTGAGATACTTCGATAAGTAAAACCGAAGAAGCGCTCCAAAGGGAGCAAAAAATACGGCAAACATCCATGATCTCCAGGAGCCTTGGTCTTGGACACCAATTAATACGATTGCAATGATGAATCCTATCACTCCTGTGACCATAGAGGCTGCCTCTAGTATCTTGTAGGTTCTTCTTGTGATTGATGGAAAGTAGTCGTCGAATGTCTCAACAAAATGTTTTCCTATATGGAATCCCATAACCGATAATCCAAACTGTGCTATCATTACAGAAAAAAATTCCATGATTCCATAAGCGGCATTGGGATAGTTATAGAACGTACCAATTTCTGTATCAGCAGACTTGTTGAATGCCTCTAACATGACAGAAGAGAATGATGACAATGTTCCGCAGAAACCGGTTGTTAACCCAGTATACAAGGGAATTGCTGCTTTTGTTGGGAATTCGGTTGGATGGTTGTCGAGCAAATGGCTCCAAAACTTCAGGCTGTCCACTCCCATTCCCATTACGATACAAGCAGTAAAATTTGCCCATATGACACCGCTCAAGTATGACCCATTATAGGTGGTCAATTGCATTAGTCCCTTTCTGGCCAATACTCCCCATATCGCTCCATTGACGATGTTCAATATAATCTTGTAGTATTTGTTTGTTTTCAGAAGAACCAACGCTCTTCTTCTTGGCCGCTCGAGGTTACCCTTTGGGTACCTATTCTCGTCTACATTGAATCCCTCCGGCAATGACTCTTGGAGCGATGCTGCCTCAAGTTCCTGGAGCTCATTTTCCACTGATCTTCTGTGGCTCAAAACAGCCGAGCCTGTAGAGTCATCGTAGGGTTCTACCCCGGTAGCAGAATCTTCGATAGATGACATTTGTGAGGTTCAGCAACACAATTTTGTCCTCAACCTTTTCAGAATGCACTTGCTTTCGTTTCCTCGAGTCATAAGTCAAGGACACCTCTCAATGAAAGAACAAGAACCATCCTACAATAGCGCTGGCCGATACTTTCCAATGAGTCAATAAATTATTTTTAGACAGCGCTGTTTTTGACTGCATTTCGTACCAAGTCGCACGACCTTTCAGTATAAAAGGTATGCTGATAGGGCAGGTGAAGACAAGAGAGAGTGATGCTACCGTGATGTGAGAAGACGACAAGGAAGGAGCAAGATTGGGTAGCTTTAGATCAGCGGGGTGTATTCAAGATTGTTGTACTGGATGCAGAATATAGCCAGCCTTGTGTAGTCCTTACCCTGTTAATTAATTCTTGATTGTCTACAGCCTCACCGAAAATCGCTTCTCGTAAAACCGTTTTTGCACCTTCTCTAAGAACCTGAGTAGAATACATATACATATATCCATTTTTCCATCTCATTTTATTTCAATCCAACTCACAATATACCATATCCACCTCATCTCCGCCTCATACCACCCTACGCCATCTGCCATCGGCCTCTCCATTCAATACCATTCATATTCTCCGGCTTCCATACTAGTGGTCACGTGGCTCATATTTGTGCGACTGCACACAATTTTATTCGCCTACAGCGCCAAATTAATTCACGAATTCTTTTACAACCATAGTTGTTCTTCACTAACAACACGGTGAAAAGGCACATCTGACGGCCTCAGCCAGCGTTTAAACTGCTCCAGCACAGTCATAGAACACTCCTTGACTATGTTGTGGAATTTCAGCTCCGTTCTCGCCGTTTTCGTCGTGCTGGTCATGGCCTCTCCGGTGGCTCGGGTACAGGTGACAACCCTATCTACAGAAACGGACTTACCCACAGAAACCCCGTCTTCAATCATAGATATCCTCTCGTCACAAGTCCAGTACTCGTACTTCTTGCGACAGGTCCAAAGAAGAGGCCTTATACCCTACATCAACCAGCTTGAAAACGTGACGTTGCTTGCACCTATCAACCTGGCATTTTCTAATGCCTTAAACTACGACTTTGACAACGACGATTTGTTAAGGTACATTGTCGATCAGCGGTTCCGAGTGGGCTATCTAGGCAAACAGGAAGCTGTGTTTGATACGCTTTACAAGACGCTGCCGACGACATACTACCAGATAAGTGTCTCGCCGGATTTCGAGTCTTTGGAGTACGTAATAGACAAAGTCTCGACAATAGTAGACCCAGACGTCTACGCGAAGCACCAGCGCTCGTTTATCCAAGGAATAGAGCATTTGTTACCTCTCAAACCGACTCTTTGTGAGCTATTAATGGACGAAAAGACCATCGAACTTAATGGACATAAGATAGGTACGGTGAAAAAGATGGTAAAGCTGTTGTTTGCAGATAGTGAAGACGATGATGAAGATGACGATGAAGAAGATGGGGACGACGATGGAGATGATGGTGAAGATGGTGAAGTTGGTGAAGAAGAGGTCTATGAGGAAGAGGACTACGGATATGATGATAGCTTAATAGAAGTGTTACTTGAAAATAACCAAAGTATTAATGAGATTATCGTCATAAAAGACGACGATGTTTTAATATCTAATATAAGAAAGAGTTCCGGCAAGAAAAAGAACCCTAAACACAAAACAAAGGGAAAAAATGACAAGAAGAAAAGAAAAAAGCCCAAAAAGAAACGGAAGAGAAGAAAGGATAAGAAGAATAAGGAAAAACCTATAAAACTCCCGCTTTCATGTGAAGAGTTCCTTGGGGGGTACAAAACTATATTCGTCCCCGATGATGACTATATGGAGCAATCACTTCTGAAAATTGATTTGCGTTATTACTTGTCGACGTACCATGCTCTATACAACCCCAAATTTACCACAACAGAAGAAGCATTTCAAGAAGTCAGGACAGATATCTACGTTCTTCTTCTGGATTTGTTAATCAATGGCGTCGTAGCTGGATCCAATGGTACAGAATCTAAGAATAGTCATCGAAGCCATAGCAAACATATCAAGTATAATGTTGGGATAGACGAAAGCACAGGAAAGATTCATTTAAATAAGAAGATATTAAGTTCCACGTCACTGGTTTTGGCAGATGGGGCTATCCATGTCTTCAGTCCTCAAAAGGAGGGTAACTTCTTTAATGCCTTAAAAGTCCCCACTGTAGAAATGATACCCAGAAAAGCATTGTATGCAATGCACTTCTCGAACCTAGTCAAGGAAATTACCTTCAGATCGTTGGACTATCTCATAGATGGAACTACTTCGAACCAGACAATATTTTTAGAGTCGGCACAGAGGGACGATATAGCTGATGATGATGTAGCTCCATTCTCTACTTCATCTTTTAGTTCAAAACAGGGCCTTTTGTACCAATTTGCTGATGGGGCTATTGACATCGATGCTCAATTAAAGCACAACAACACTGTGTATCGTTTGTTAGACTCGAATCTTTGTTCAAAGAAGAAGATTGGAGGGTGTTTTAAATTAAAGATATCAGCTTCCTTTGAGGATGAAATGGTGAAGCGAACTATTAATGATGAGGTGAATATAGTGTCATCGGCCGAACATATCGGAAACGGAACGATCGCCTATATTACTGATAAAGATGTAGACACACCATCCAGCTTCAAGCATTCATTAGGCGAATTGATATCGAATGGAGCTATACCGAGGCACTTAGATCATATTGAGATCGACAAGAAGAGTTGTCTTAGTACGTTAGGATATTTGAACGAATTCAACTTATTCTCGCTTCCAGATAACAGTAAAGGCTATTCTGTGTTCTTGCCTTGCGGACCTACTAGTATTGATCCTAAAAATATCAAGAATGATTTGACCTACTATCAGGCAAACAAATCCAAGGGGGCTTGGAAAAATCTTGGTTTGATTCTAAATTACCTCGAAAGCAATCCAACCCTCTTCAAGGAAATTTTGAAGGGTATGTTCATTGAAAATACCATATATTCTGACTTCGGATTGCTCGTTGGTGAACAGAAGATATATTCGGATAATATGAATGGCGATTCTGTTAAAATACAGAGCTGCAAGTTGGAAGACAATTCCAAGAATATCATTAGCTTGAACGAAACACAATTGTCCATTTCTTTGAATTCTGATATCCTTTTCAGTCAAGGTGCCATCCACATTATAGACCAAATCCTCTTGCCAGAAGGTTTTGGTATTTCTTTTGCCGACTTGCTAAAAACAACGGCAGATCCAAACTACCCAAAGCACTCATTCTTGGATTTACTTGGAGCTCATCCTAAGCTAAAGAAAGCCTTGGGCCTCGTTGCGAATAATGGGACGTTTCACCATGAATTTTCCTTGTTAGTTCCCAGCTTTGAGTCAATGAAGGACTTTAATATCACGGATGCTTTTCCAGACTTGCTTGAGTTCCTTGAATTTCACTTAATTCCAAATTCTCAATTAGGAACGTTATTGGACTGTGTAACTCGCAAAGAGCATCCACGTAACTCTACGGGTTCGAAGCAAGACTTTATTGTGAAGACAAACCTTACGAACACTGAGCTTACATGTACCCTGGATCCTGACACAGATAGAGTATTTTTGAAATTGCGCCCACGTCCTGTGAAGAAGGCGAACTTGGATATGACATCGTACAATAAAGACCACGAGGTTCGGTTGATTTCACATGGGTGTACTTCACTCCATTATAGTCACAATACAACAAACAACGTCTCATGTGTGTTCCTTTTGGAGAAGCCTTTGAGCCTTAAATGGCTTGACGATTCTAAGAAAGACAATTTCTTGCACATCCATCTTGGGTTTGTTAGCGTTGGTGTAGGCATTATCTTGGGATTGGCAATATTTGGTGGTGTCATGATTGGGGCAATTTTCTGCTTAGGAAACACAAAGAAGAGATACGATTCCCCAATGAAGGATAATGACTCTCTTTTCCCACGAAGCGAGTCGAGTTTCATGAGAGTGCTCACTGACGATGACAATACCTACTACGATCGCGGTTACGAGACTGATATAGATATTCTCAGAACAGAGAGCGATCTCTTGCTTCCGCTCTATGGAAAGAAAAAAAAGAAGATAAAAAGACGAGATTACGGCTCTAATGCCACGACTACGAATTCAAACGTAGCTACCAATGGTGGTGCCACGGCGCCACGTACTATCAAAGCCAATGCGGCCAGCACATTTAACAGGGATAGGAACATACCGGGTGTATCACAGTTCTGATAGACATAGAGAATCAGATAACACTGAAATAACGAATAGCATAGAATGTATACCCGCAACTTTTGACTTGTCGTAGATTGTTTTCCGTTGATAGAAGAAGGCCTCTGTAAGAACTATTAGGCTGCAAAAAGGCAAATTGGTGTATCGGTTGCGTTTTTATATTTTTTTAATGATCCCAATGACATAAACAACAAGCACCATTACAATACACGCCGACAATTCATATAATCTCTAGAAAATACTATAATAAATACAGCGCATTTAAATAGCATAGAACACTTACGCAGCCTTGATTCACTCTCCAGCACACTAAAAAAGGAATACACACTAAATCACATAAATACACCAAATTAATTCAAATTACCACGAATTACACTATACTACTTCAAATATGACAAACCACAGCGAACTTCAACAACATACCAGACACCACACTCCACAATAATCACCTCCAAATACCACCACCCACAATCATCACCGTAACCACTAAACATCGCCATACTAAATTATCCAGGATCCGGGTAACCCCTACACCAAAACGTAAACTGAAAAATCAGCTTCAAAATCCTTTTACTAAGACGTGAAAAGATGATTTATTACTGCTATAATTAAGTTTGAAGAGCTCATTAGGTAAGGATACCACTCCTAAACAACCACAGTATTACCCCAAGAATGTCTGACCAAGTGCCAATTCAGGATCAGAACAGACCGCAAGAAACAACACCGGCATTTGCCGGTGAAGGCACTGGAGATGCCATTGCTATAGACAACAGCTTCGAACAGGCACCACAGCAGCAACAACAGCAACAGCATCAGCAACCGTTCCAAGCACAGGACCAGAGTTCTGACCCAAGAGTCCAAGAGTTGGAGAGAGAAGCTTCGAAATTGAGAGATCTCCACACACAATTGGATGCCAGTTCAGGTGGAGTTCCTGCTACAGATGAAGAGAAGAGAGACATTGACTCCAGATCGGTGTATATAGGAAATGTGGATTACGGTACTTCTCCGTTAGAATTACAGCAGCACTTCTCCAGTGCCGGTGTGGTGAAAAGAGTCACGATTTTGACCAACAAGTTCACTGGCCAGCCAAAGGGCTTTGCTTACTTGGAATTTAACGATGTAGAAGATGTGAATAAGGCAGTTGCTACGTTAGATGGCTCCACATTCAGAGACCGTGAGTTGAAGGTCAGTGCCAAGAGAACCAACATTCCGGGTTTGAGTTTGGAAAGAGGTAGAGGTGGTAGAGGTGGAAGAGGGGGTTTCAGAGGTGGCAGAGGAGGCAGAGGAAGAGGAAGAGGTGGTAGAGGTAACTTTAGAGGAGGACCTAGATTCACTCCATATTAGAGAAGAGGCTAAAGAAAAAGGAAAGATGAAGGTAGAACTGCAGTGTACCATAGGACAATCAGATTAAGTACGGCAGTTTGGCATTATATGTATATTAGACCGTGGAAGCTGAGGCTTCTGAATAAACATAAAAGAAGTCGGCAACAGTAGAGTACCGTTGAACCGTTTGTTTAAGAATATGAGTATGATGTAGAAGTAGAAGCAGAAGATGTTTGACACGGTTTATTTCGTCAGAGTAGTGAGCTCTAAAGTCAAGGAAGCCTTGTCTCATTCCTTCAAAGTAGTACTTGTTGAGCTATAAGGTATCGTAATTACTTGACAAATCCACTCCTAATGGCTAAGTCTCAGTACAACTCTGAGTTATTCAAACATTAACCTTATAAAAGAAAGACAATGCTCTAGACGTATTACATTTCTCCGCTGATATTACCAATATCAACTTCTTCGATAAAAGTATCATATCCTATATTATATCATATTTCTACCAGATGAAATGTATACACAAATCAAAGTATATGTCGCCTATTGGTATCTCTAAACTTCTGTAATTCAATAATCTTCCTCTCCCTCTTCACGACAGAGCTGCTTTCAAAGCGGCTTTCTTAATATCGTATCTCTCATTGGCAGTCTTGGTCAACTCAGACATCTCATTCAAGTTGTCTTTGGCCAAACCCTCGATAACTCCATCAACTTCTTTCCTATTCAGTCCCTGTTCGAACTTGTACTTGGTGTGAGTGGATAAGATTTCGATTCTTAACCCAATGATCGCCTTCTGCTTCAATTTGAGATAGTTCTCGGGAGCATCTGAAACCTTCCAAGCGTCTTCTTTGCCAGCTTCTTGCTGGTTGGTGAGATCGTCGATCTGCTGTCTAATAAATGTAGAATCGTCCAAGATTTCGGACTTTCCATAGATATGGGTACTGGCGAAGTCCCAGGTAGGCACGAACTTGTGAGTTTCCTGTTTCGTAGGGTAGTAGTTTGGTGTAATGTACGAGTTGGTAGACTGAAAAATTATCAATACCTTCTCAGCAGACTTCAACGAAGGAATTTGGTGGTTCGTCTTGGCGATATGGGCATGTAAGTACTTCTTGCCTGTTTCCTTGTCGATCTTCAAGAAGAAAGGGAAGTGGTTTCCGATGATTCCTTCTTCTTCTGTTGAGGTGATCACTGTAGCAAGCGGATAGTTCTTGATGAGGAACTCGGCCTGTTCCCATTCCTCCTCGAGGTTGGCTTTTGGGATGTACATGGTGGTGGCTACAGATGTTGAATATTAGAAGCTCTTCAATTGCAAGAACTGAACGCCGGACTGCTACTACGACTATGTGAATTATGAAAAGTAACTATGAATAGCTATAAATTTAACTAAATATGTGTTTCTTTGAACTATGAATATAACTAGGTCTCAGTAGATATAATCGTGTCTGTATAACTATAACTATGTCTCTGTGACTATAACTATGTCTCTGTGACTATAACTATGTCTCTGTGACTATAACTATAACTACAACGATAGGTCTACTCGCTAATAAAGAAACTGATAGTAAGTATATCAATTTCTTCTAAAACTCGGGACTCTTTCTTATCTTATGACAGCACTTCTCAACTATCAATACTCGACTTTCGGCTATATCCTTCTAACACCGATAAAGAACAAGTAACACATAAACAACTATTACTCACTCACGCCAACCGCTCACCATCCGCTCATAAGCCGCTTATCAAATGAGACGGTCAATTGACTCCTGCCGTCAGAACCACACCATCACTGTAAGCGGGAAGAGTCAAACACAGAAAGAGGCAGCAGCACTGATAAAGACTTGCAGACAGGCGATTACAAATGGCGATTCGCGTGTCTGTAATTGGCAGTTGTTGCCGCGGCGTGGAGTGAGAAGCACGAAGGCTCCAAAAGGTTGCAGCCGCTAAGAGTTGGTGTGAGGGAGAGGCTTAAAGTGGATGGTGTATGGTGTACGGTGGATGGTGTATGGTGGATGGTGTATGGTGTATGGTGTATGGTGTATGGTGTCTAGCATTTCGGTATAAATGTATAGATGCGTGGATAGATAAACTGTAGTTCAAAGGCAATATATGCATGTGCTATTCTTTATCGTGTGGTTGGGCTGTCGGTTCAAGATGAGGTCTCATCAGCTGCACAGCGAATTGTGGCTGCAATCAAACCCATTGGCCGTTGGGGTCTGGTATTGGGAGAACGGTAATCGTGGTATCGATTCAATAGGCTTATAATGGGCTTTGGATCTGTATCAGGCTAAAATCAATAACGGAAACTCCTCCCGTTATCTTGACTAAATATTATCCCTTGTGGCTGAAGGTTATGAAAATAAATTCTCGTATTGCATACCAATCGAAGAAGCTACAATGAGCTCTGTGGCGATAGAAGCCCGTCTAAAATACACCTTGGCCCTTTGTGTAGGCTCATAAATGGTAAACAACTATGACGTAAGAGTTCAATCCACTAAAATCACTCCAAAAATACATGGTCGCCTGTACATTATTGAAAGCAGTTCCTTAGTGCTGTGTGACTCTCTGATATCAATTTGCACCCAAAACGTCAACGACACATCGAAAGGCTTGTTTTATAACCATTATCGAAAAAGAGCTGCACGCAATACAGTCACGATATTTTATTGAACTCTGCTATGGTTTTAGGTATAGCCCTTCTTTTAAAGATTGAGATTTTGCAGCTGTTCCTGGAATAAGATAATTAAGTATATTTTTGATTTTACAATGACTGCCTATAGATTCTCTATTAAGGGTACATGAAATGCCGAAGCAAATTTCCAAAACAACTGGATATAAATGATGACTGGTGTGAAGAATACGAAGTATTACTTCTGACGGGAAAAAGATGCTTTTAGTGTTTCCTTTGATTTTTAAAGATAATTCATTAAAACTGGACAACTGCCCATGTAGCAACAATGGCCAATATACTGCCTACGACAACAACGAAATGGACAAATAACCACTCAAATCTACCGATTTTGCTTCCACATAACTTCAAGTAGAATAAACATGGTAAAATAATGCAAATAATGAAACAGATAGAGGCACCAAGAATGCCAATAATCTTATCAAATTCGGGAAATAAGATAGCTAAAATCACAAAGATTCCGTTGACTCCCACTCTGATGAGGAATTTTCCCACATCTTTGAAGGTATTAGATGCCCAATTGTCGCCGGTAACGTTGACGTTGAATAAAACGTCCAAAGTGGAAATGATGGGCTTGGCATTTAATGGAGTCTTAGCCAATGGGATCAAGCATATCAAACCACTAATTAAAGGATAGCACCAGGCAGGATATCCTGGTGTCAAAAGAAGGGTGTTGGTGATCTCATTGCTACAATGATGGCCAAACATCAAGAATCCCAAGACTCCCATAGAGACGTCGGTGATCATAGTAATGCTGTAGGTATAACTCAATGTTTTCTCAAACTTGTATGGATGTCTCATATCACTTTTCAAGTTAGGGAATATGGCGTGTCCTCCAAATGGAGCCATTAAGATACCAATTGCCAACAAAAGGTCCGGAAGCGATTGAGGCCATACATTGGTAGGCATAATCTGCAATAACGATCCAGGTGCATCGACCTTGAGAAAGCCACAGATCATAACCAATATAGTGATCGAAATGGTGGACAAGATACCGAACAATGAAAAAATCGACAATACTGGCAATGGCAAGAACGTGAAGGGAGTCAATACGATGAAACTGAGGATCTTGAACCTGGTTTTCGTCCAGACTTCGTCGTCGCCCAACAAGCCGTACAACGAGTCGCTGAACAACACAATAAGAGCCACTCCAGCTCCCAAAAGGTCTATAGAGAACAACAACGAGATCAACAACTTCGCCGTTGATCCGTATGCTGCATAGCCCAAATCGGCGTATGTCATGATAGTGCTATCTGTGTCCATTGATTTGGACAAAAGCCCTGCAGACCAGTACGTTGCCACTCCACAGATAACCAAGATAGGAAGGCCTAGATACCAACCTGCCTTCAATATTCCTACTGGTAATGCCAATAAGCCTACCCCAATAAGTACGTTAATGGAGTTGAAGATTGTTTGTGGAGCTGTTGATTGACCGGCTAATACGGTGACCACGTTACCGTCCTTGTCTTCTATCTTCTTCAAGTTAATATGAGATGCTGTTGTGATCATGGAGAGTCCCGACCGGATGCTACTGAACGACGGAGAAGGAAACACTCTTCTTCTGTTGATGGGAATTCCTCCCGAAGTGTAGGTGGAGTTATGTCTTGATCTCGACTCATTCAATGCACTGAGGATGTCTTCATGGTAGAAGACCTCGTTGTTGGGCGAGACGTTATTATCAATTTCGTTAGCATTGTTCATGAACAACTGGTTTCTATTGGAGATGTCGTGGATGACAACACTGAGTCTCTCGCCGTGCACTGAAGGGACCATGAGTTCTGGATCGAAGAGCTCGTCTTCTACTACATTGTCGTTTCCTGGATAGGCATCGGAGCTGCTGACAAAGAACGATCTCTGTTTATGGATGTCGTTGTCGATTTTGGTGGCAGCAAACGACTGGGCTCTAGTGAACGAGCTGGCGAAGTTATGAAGCGAGTTGGGGCCTTTGAACGAGCCAATAGGGACATCGAGGAAGGTATGAGATGGACGTCTGCTCGCTATCAACGAGGTGTACTCGTCGATGTTGTCGTCGTCATCGGAGATTGCTGTGGTCATGGGGATGGATGAGTTAGGGTGTGTGAAGTGACGTAGGAGAGAAGTAATCGGGTGAAGTTCAAGCACTGAATGGAACAACTTATGGAGCAGAAGAACAGACCACGAGAATCACAACAAAGAACAACAGTTCAAGAGAGACCAAACAACGAACACGAAAAGACCACGGAGGAAATGAGAACACGAACAGACCACCGAAGTAGGAAGAAGGAACGAAGAGAAGAATGAATAATTAAAGAAGAATGAAGGTAAAAAGGGCTAAACGAAATATCGAAGACGGCTGTTGGCTATTATTGTCAATATATTCACGTGACTACAATGGAGGCAGAGAATAGGAATATATAGCCAAGTATTATGTTAGCTATGGAGAGATAAATGTAACCAGTAAATGGAAGAGAACTACCTCTATACAATACTAGTGGAGGTAAATAATGTATGGTGCAAGCATGCGGTTTGGCAAACTGTGGACGACGACGACGACGACAGTTCCGTTAGAAAAGAGAGAACGGTAGCCAGTACTGTTGTGAGAAGCAGTGAGAAGAAAGGGTGGGGAACGATGCTGCTTGCTATGTATGTAGCGTAAAAGTGTACTATATAGTGTAGTAAGATTGAAGGATAGCTAGTGTACACCTCTATACAAACCGTATCAACATAACATACTGGAGAGGCATGACATTTGCTTACATACATACATAATACACCACTACACAATACACCACTACATAATATACCACTACCCAATATACCACTACCCAATATACCACTACACAATATACCACTACACAATATACCACTACCCAATATACCACTACACAATATACCACTACACAATATACCACTACACAATACACCACTACATAGCATTCTACAAAGCATCATCGCACCGCTCTAACAAATAACACTAACACTAATAATAATTTTCATACTGCGAGATACTGTGGAACAATTGTAATTGTGTCTACACCTTCCCAACCACGAAGCCGCCGCATCTCTGTCATTATCCTGCGATCTCGCTCCTGTATCAGCAATCTCCAATCGAACCCTCTCGCCCTCTCCGTCGTCCTCTGCTCCTAATCACCATCCACACAGAATCGTCCAACCCGCGATGGCTTAAATTGCTAATTATCGTTATCATGAAAGATAAACAAATATTTTTACGACGCGAAGCCCAATGCCGTTTTGGGACAGATTGCGGATGTGGAGGTGGTTGAGAATGGGAGGCAGTAGAGGAAGTGAAGTGAATATTGTAAAGTGGACTAGAATTGGGGAGCGAAAGTGATAACCGGATGAGTTGGGTAGCATTGGCAAGATTCAAATAGAATTGTACATGAAGTATTTCTGTTACATTCGCTGTTTTCCTCGGCTCGTCAAGAGGTGGCCAAAAGTTGGAGCCGCCGATATTCGCAGTATCCTCATTGTCGCTGTTAGTTGCCGTGTAGAAAATGTTCCATTTTTTGCATTCGTTTGGATTTTTTGCAGTTAACTGAGTTGTCTGACTGGGTGGTATGTGGCGGTTACAAGATGTTATCTCGGCCCAGAAAGATGTGATTGCCTATCACTCTAGCCGTAGTCTAAAGGAATTGTACTGCCACGTCGTAAATACATGTCTGCATATTCTACTTATCTACATGTCATCCCAACGACCTTGGACTACTAACTTTCTGACCCAAATACGTGTATTTTATAAGTTCCTTAAAACAGTATTCAGATGTTACTACGTCTATTATCCTATTTACAAACCTGTTTCAATTATAGTCTCTATCTATTTATCCAGCCTCAATGCCTTCATCAAGTCCTCGGCACTCACATTACTTTGAAACGTAGCTCGGTCAGAGAACAAGTCCTGCTTTTTGGCTGTCACCAGCTTGGCTTCGACTTCTAGGAACACGTCCAAGTTCTTATCCAATCTGTGATTCGGGTCACAGTATGCTAAAGCTGCCATGAGTGTAAAGTATGCATCGTTAGCAGCGTTGTGGAGGTTTCCATGTGGCAAGTTGACCTCTCGAAGTACCCCACGAAGAGTTCCACCTCGAGACCTAGAAATTGCATGCAATCTGAAGGTATCTACTATCTTCACATCAGGTCTGATGTCCACGCCTATGCTCTTGATCCACTTAATGTCCCCCTCTATGTGGTGTCCCACAAGCACTCCATCTCTTTCGTTCACGTATTGGCTAACAATGCCCAGAACAAACTTCTCAGCCTCGCCCTTTGGCATCACATATGAAGTCCCTCCCATATATCTATCCTTCTTATCTGGAACGTATCTTCCATTAACTAATCGTAAATTCTCTTTGATGATTATATGGAACGGTTTAATCACCGGAAGTACAGAACCCTCCAGTACTTCTGGATCGTACACAACTACTCCAATTTCCGTGACTTTCCCCAAACTACGTTCGTAAGCTTCCACATCAATCGCAACTAAAGGCTTTTCCTGGAGAAAAACAAGCTCCATAGCCTGTTTCAACCTGGTTAACGATTGCTTTTCCTTGTCTGCTTCAAACCTGAAATGGCTGCTACAAAGGTATTCATTCAATATTGTCAGTCTGTTTCCAGATTTTGGCTCCAGAAGCCCTCGTATTTTACGTGTTATTTCTGCTACCTGTTCTTGTCTTGTATCATCGTCTTGTATCTTTTCAGTGGTGGCTGCAACAACGGTCTCTGTCACTGCTTGAGCTGTAGTAGATACGGTCTTCCCTATGGCTATTCTGTCCCTTCCAACCGTAGAAATTAGTCTTGAACCCGATTGTAGCAAATTCCCAATTCGCACTGGAGTCTTCCCCAATCGTACAACGAACATCTTTCAGACACTTCTACTCTTCCAAGAGGAACTTTACTCTCTAATACACGAAGGTACGACTTGTTGAAAAATGAATCAATATGAAAAATAAGCTTTTGACACCAGCTTACGTCATACGACAGGAAGCATCAATGTACGACATTTTTCAAAGCTCTCCATAGTTAAGGATTTGCAGCGGAGACATTTTCACGGTAATAGAAGTTGATTCAGTTGTAGATTATTAATATCTTCTTTCCTAGAATTGATTGTTTGCATCGTTATAAGATAGCATGGATTGATATGGCGTCGACGGTAGTAAACTGGGATGAGAATATCAGTGCGTTGAAATCAGAACCTTCATTGGACCAATTGAACCATATTGTTCTGAGTTTCCTTGTCGCTGAAAAGCCTCCAGTTTTAGCAGTAATAACCACATTATTAAACTACACGATACCCCAGACTTTCAGTTCCTTGCAGCAAGAAACTCAGAAGAATATTGCAAAAGCATTTCAATCGTTGGTTGGCCTTGGTAACTTGTACCTCAAGATCTCATTGCTTAAGAATCAGTCGAATGACGATGAAAAGAAACTACTTTCCCTCTATTTGAAGCTACTTTCGTTGGTATTTAATGAAGACTTGCTTCCCAGTATTATACGACAGGAGACGAAGCTTATTGAGGTGAAGGAAGCTGACAAGTTACTTTTCAAAGGAAAGATATTTGCAACCATCAATGAAATCTATATGGAATCGGGTTTGGAAGTACAGAATAAGGCGTTCAGTTCGACTGACTCGTATGCTGCTTTCTTAAACTTGTCTTTGCTCCAATTATATCGCAATGGGATTGATTTGGCTCACATAAACATATTGTTGTCGTCAATATTGAATTTCAATACTTCTGGGGTGTTTCAATACTTTGACTTGCTCTTTGATTCTGACGACTGGATGTACTTCTTGGAATCTTACTATTTGATGAAGAAGTTCCAGAAAAAGGAGACTATTGCCAAGCTCTTCACACTATACATTAACAAGAATGTTCTTATTAGAGAAGTATCAAAAGAGAAGATATTGGCGTTATTCAGCATTTTAGAGTTCTCCTGTGACTCATTCGATGAAAACATCTTAGAGAGGATAATATCATCCATGAACTTCAAGTTAAACACTCTAGTATCGTTAATTTTGACGAACATGTCAGAGGAAAAGCTCAATTCCTTGATAATGAAAGTTCTTGAGAAGTGGTCAGACGACAATCTAATGAAAACGGAGTCCATAGCACTTCAGGAGTACAGAACCCATTTTGCTATCCATTTACTCTACCAGAAACGAAACTCAAGATTTCTTGAGGATCTCATGAGAAGTAAGATCTTCTTGGATGCGATCTCAAACAGACTTCAATCATTCTCCGATAGCGTTAAATCTTTAGGAATTATTTTGGCAGATAAGGTGTGTGAGTTCAATGGAAAACTGAAGATATTCAATTTGGATGGTGTTCAAATGTTTCCACATTTAATCGAAGACGACTCATTCGTGGATCTCAAGAGTTCTTCTATTCTTCTCGGCGACGCTTGGAAAGTTTTGAAGCAACCAACTGTGGAGGAACCACCAACGCAGAGGGCATCTGTGGTTTTATCGTCTCTTAAGGGGAAAGGTATAGATTCTGACGATGAATCCGAGGATGAGTCTGATGGTGATGATCCCTCTTTGCCGGGAAATAAAAATGTTGCAGATCCCCTATATATTAAGGATCTCTTGGAATATATCACTGTGGATACTAAGAAACCACAGGCTTATGAAATGAGACAGAAGGCGCTCAAATTGGGTCCAACATTAATTCGTCAAAAGTTTAGTTTTGGTTCTGAAGTTCAATTTTACTCTGAAGATTTGGCTACTAACTTAGTTGGCATGACAAACTACTTCGATGATAAGGACTTCGAAAGTGCTAAACTCAATTGTCTTATATCGGTAATTGTTGGCAACCCAAAAGTCACCCATCACATGTGCAAGCTCTTATTAACAGGAGACTATTCTTTGCAGCAAAGAATGTGCATCTTGTCATCCTTTTCGTTGGCTGCAAGAGAGCTAAGAGGATTCAAAGATGATGCTGTCACTTCTTCATATGAAAGCAAAAGCTTTCCTTCCAAAATGCTCCCAGAGAATTTGCATATGAAATATCTAGCTTTAGAGGACAGAGCAGGCCCGGTAAATGAAATAGAACGAGCCATTCAGGACGATTTGATGACGGAAGCTTCAAAGGAAGCACTGGATAAAATTGCTGGAGGAAAGATCCTTCGAATTTCAGACAAGTTTAAGAGAAACCGAGAATCGACTCTTTCATTGGAAAAGCCTAAATTCAACCATTTTTATCGTATCATTGGAAAGCAGTTCTTCTTTCCGTTGGTTAGTGTATGGTACGAAGTAGGTGAGATAGACATTGGGCATTACTCCACTGTTTTTATGGGGCACTATATTCAGACGCTTTCTCTTCTATTGCACTGCGCCTACCCCTCGGCATTGAACTTAAGAGACATGATTAAGGAATTCTACCTGTTGGTAGTTCCTCTTTTGAAGAGAATTAAGACTGATGAACTTCAAATTATTGAAAGTGCAGTTACGGGATTTCTCCTAATCTTTGACATTGCAGATGAGCAGTACTTGATTGCAACTCACACGAATGAAATTCAACAAATTCAGGCTTGGTTAAGCATATCCTGGGAATCCATTATTGACAACAGAGTGAAAAGTCTTTGCGCTGGACTTTTATTACGGATTTCTACTATTTCTGAAGCCTACGAAAGAACTATCATGGATCAAGTGAATAGTTTATATTAATTTATTGTACATAGTGATAGGTTATAGATATATTCCAAATAGAGGTTTTGAAATAGGAATACCGTTGTATAATTATTGAATTGAAATCTATGATTAATGTTTATGAATGCGATGCTAGGTAATGATAGTAATTCTGTGGCATGTTGGAATCAGATATGGTTCGAGTGCTATGATTTGTCGGGAACATAGCCGCTGCCCATGAAGATAAATGATGTTGCATCTAATGCAGAATCAACCATCACTGCGTTGGCTATATTAGGCGTCAAACGATTTCTGGATCTGGACTTCTTCTTTGGCTTGTTTTCCCGTGGAGATTCAACATTGCCTTTGTTATCGTCCATGTTCTCATCCTTTGCTTCTCCTCCTTCGCTATCACCAGGTGGAGGGGTTGACTCCACTGACTCTGGTTCTTCTTTGGTTTTGTCTAGTGAGTAAAGCAATCGGCACTGGGGATCACAAAGCTTCATTAAAACGATTAATGTGTAGTAAGCGTCATTACCAGCATTGTGAAGAAAGGCGTATGGAATGTCAACCGCTATCAAAGCGTTCTTGAGACTTGTTCCGTTCTTCCCAGTTGTGAAGCCAAATAATGTATGTGTATCTATAATATCAACTTTCTCTGGAAATTTGACCCCCAATTGACTAAACCATTTTATATCTCCCTTAACATCATGACCCACCAATGAGCTGCCCAATTGACTTCCATTGGGTCCGAAGTAGAAGTTAATAAGTGTTTGTATGAAACATGCGGCTTCATATTTACTCATAACAAGTGACGTTCCTCCATTGAAGTTTCTGGCATGATCTGGAACGAACCGCCCATTGTGCTTCTCCAAGTTCTCCCTTATCAAGATATGAATCTGAGTAGTAGAAGGCATTATCGAAAGCATTTGGACCCGCGGGTCGTAAATAGATATGCCGATTTCCGTTATTAAGTCCCCATTCAATTCCCAAGCTTCTACGTCTATACAGAAGAGAATGTTATTGCGTCCATACACTTTGTGCATGCATTGTTTCAAGTACTGTTGTTGTGGTTTGTGAACCAATCTTGGGTGATGGCTGAAATCAGTACTATTGAAGTACTCTTCGATGTAAGCGGCTATAATTGGCACTAACGGCTTGTGCATTGTTTGAAGATACCCTACTCGTGGAAGGGTATTCAAGTGGTATTTAAGACTATTTAAGTAGCTCGAGGAGAGCTCCATCGGCGCTGTCACAGGCTTCGTTCGTGGAATTCTCTTATTCTTGAACTTGGGTCTTTGCTCTTGGGCCAGTGAATGGTTCGCTGAGCTGTTTTCTGCAAAACTCATGGTAGAAAAAACGTTTCAATAGCCTTTTTCCTTGCTCTTCGTCTATATAGAAACTCTTCTTACACTCTTAACTACACTACAATCTATACCTAAAGAACAGTATTCACTTCATCAACTGCTTTGAAGCTTCTGTTTAATTTGCAGATGTAGCGTTGTCTGCAGTCTGGTATGAGTCACGTGAATGATGTCATAGTATCATTAGGCAGTACTGGTTGGTATCGGTATAAGGGTAAAGCCGTGTGATCCTCAGCAGAGAACATCCGAAATCTACCCCAGAGAAGTTCGTTTTCTTCAATGGCAGGAGTTTCAATGGAAAATGATAACCAAGTCTACAGTTAACTTAACAAGTGAAGAAAATCGAGTGTATATTGCGGCATGGGTGTGCTCGGCTAAAGTAGTCAGCATGTCGGCTATATACGAATTTTCCAAACGAATGGTGCTATTGTAATACACGATGATTTGGTACCTTAAAAATTTATACTATAAACGAATGTGAAACCATGGAGAACTGAAAATGCAAGAAGGTGTAGGAATGGGTCCTACTTATGCTAACTTTTGCCCTTAAAGGGCTCCTAACACCGTGGTGAATGCCAAAATACCACCAACAAAGACGAAGTTCTTCCATTGGCTCTTCTCTTGTAAATGTACAGAGTTTCCGAGACGATTGGCACTGGACGTCTTGTTACCGTTTATAGAATGGGTAGAATGTGACTTGGAATCAGACTCCGACTGAGACTCAGATGCTGAATCTGATCCAGATTTCGTCACGGTAGTAAGCGTGTTCTCCCATACTGATTGCGAGCCTGTGAATCCCCATTTGTTGAAGGTAACCGACTTACCATCAGTATTAGTATCTGTGGTAGCAGCCGAATCGGTAGCGATTAATGTAGCTGTTGTGGGAACAGTTGTAGCGACAGTAGTCTCAGCAGTATTGGTCTTTGCAGTGTCGGTTTCAGTCAACCCAACGGTTTTCGTGGCTTTGTTGTTGTCCGCAGTGTCTTTCTTGCTTCCATTTCCACTGCCGCTTCCTGAATCATCTCCAAGGCCCCCGAGAACGTCAGCGGAAACTGGAGCGATGTGGAGTATGGCAAGCGAAGCGAGTGCTAATGGTGTTAATTGTAAGCTCAATCCAAGCGACATGACGTGGGTTATTTTCTGTAGTATAGTCCGGGACTTTGAATATAAACTTAAACTTCCATTTGGAACGGATAGGGCAAAATATATATATGGCTCCTAAAATATCACCACATCCCAAAATTTACGTGCCGTGTTCTTACATGTTTCAGTTCCCCGTGCTATAAAATAACGCTCCTCTGACAGATCAAACAAGAGTAAACAAAGCTTAGTGTTTCAGCCAGCCATTTAGAGCAATGCTCCTAATGTACCTGCAAATAATATTATGCTGCCTTTGTTATTGGCATATTATTGTGCAGCGCCTCGAATTCTTAATCGCCAAATCGGGAAGTTTGTAAATATGATCTCGCGTCCACAAGCATGGACCGCCAGTGATGACGTAAAGAAAGAGGGCACAAGAGGAGACTGATGTGACGTCAGAGAGGACACCCGGCCTGAGATGCATTTGGAGGCTCGTGGAGTATTCCGAGATCTACTTTGAATTTAACCAATTGGGTGGCAGGCTACATGGGTTTTAGAGCTGTTTAGTTCTGTATTTTCGGGACTTTTTGCAGTCACATCACGATGGCCATGAGTTGGTTCCTAAAAAACACTATACATAGAAATCACATCAACGAAATACACAAATCTCTACATTTTAAAGCAGCAAGAGCTGGATCTTTGGAATAGAGATCATTTATCGTGTTAAGATGACCCACCAAAAACTGCACATATTCTTCATTGTTGTTGAAAGTCTTGTTCTGTTTGAGTTCGAGATCAAGGCTTTCGCCTGGGCAAAAGTTGTTTACCAGTCTTTTATTAGCGGAGCCAGCCTTCGACAAATCGTTTTCGTTTTGCGGTAAATACTCCCTCACAAATCCGTATGCTATGGAAACTGAGCGCATGATTATGTCATTACTGTTCTGCGAAGTAATCTCAACTGTAGTTAATGCGTTAACAAGTGAGAGTTCGGTTTGCCGACGTGCAAACGACTGTTCTCTATTAGACGAAAGAGGGGGCAACAAGGGAATATCAAGGAAAGACGAATTCTTTTTCAAATCGGTCGGAGTATTGGAACCGTTCAGCATAGTTCTCTGATCAGTCTCGGTAGTGAGAGACGATACTCTCTTGTGGCATATTTTGGCTTCTTCTTCCAGGGACAACCAAGATGAGCTGTACAGGAATAATGGAATCTCTCCATAATCTTCGATTCCCCTATCCGACACCGCCTTGGACTGCAAATTCTTTATTCTGACATTAATCATAATGTTTCTCTCTGTATTTGGTATTTGGTCCTTCACGATTAATGATATTTTATCTATTCCCTCTATCGGCATCATGACCCCATTAACTTCTACCTCGCTTATGGATACAATATTCCGTGTGTCAAATATTTTAGAAATATCCACTGTAACCGATGGAATGCAGATCCTTTGATATTTCTCTTTTACTAGATATGACAAGCTCTCATTAAAGTCTTCAAAAGTGTCAAATCTAATTAATTTGGAACCATACGATAGTGATAGGTTGGAGGTAGGTAGTCCTTCAGCTGGGTTGGCAATAATCTTGTTGAGACCTTCCACTCCATCAGTATATCTACCCCCTATCCTCACTATTGTTGCTGACACCTTTGAAATTATATTGACTATCTTCTTTTGAAGCAATTTGTCAACAGCTAAAACACTTGTCGACATTTCGGGCAGAGTATAATTATTGCAATTCAAAATCAAAAACTTGTTTATGCAGTTGCTTGATTGCGGAATAAACGGACTAAGGTCAATTAACTTCTCAAAGCATACCTTTATCTCTGCAGCTTCACTTCCAAATACATCAACATCAGAGTAAACATTGATAGTTCCTATGATCCTCTCCCATCCTTCCCAATCTTTATCCATACAGCTGATGAAAGTTCCCTTTCTCGCAGCCACACCAGCACCATCTCTACCTAGGAATATTAACCCCATCTTGTCAAAAGGACGAAGACTTCTCCGTATATGGGTAAGCATAGTTCCTAAATGCTTCTTGTATGTGTCATCAGGTAAACCCGTAGAATTGAATAGTGGTACCGAGATGATGATATTCAAAGGCAATGCTTCAGGAAGTCCTAAAGTCTGTATCAAATATGAGGATGGGATATCACCATCGTCAATAATCAACTTCGAGAACTTCTGGATATCTTGAGGTAATTCCACATTCTGAATAAGAGCCCATCCATTGGAAGTAATTTGAAATAAGTTTATTTCATCTATCTTACTTCTTTGAATAAATGGAATTAATATACTCTGCCATTTGGAGATTATTGCTGGATTCTTGTGCTGTATCTGAAGCTCAGGCATTGTTTCACTTCTCATGTTGATAATTATTCCGTCTGAAAGCAGATTTACGCTGCTAATGTCTTTCCGTATGTCTATCTTGCCAATAATTTTATAATCATTGACCAATATTATCAGTTCTGCAAAGAAGAAGACATATACTGTATCCCATTCAATTTCATTTGTGCTGATATACAAGCAATCGAAAAGGTATAGCTCACCTAACTCCTTAAAGCTGAAGTTATTCTCTCTAAAATTTGTAACTTTGTTGTCTAGGAATTCCTCCACTTCGCTAACAACTTTCATTTTAATGGCTCTATCTTCGTCCGTCATTTTCTGCTTCTGGAAGATTTGTGGTGGTCTAACAGAGACAAGGTATCTCAATTCCTGTGAGTCTTCCCCAACTGGATTAATAGAATTAGAATCACTGCTACAAACGATTCTTGGTTTCTGAAGATCCAGGCGTAATTCCCGAATGTATAGGTGATTTGATTCAACTCTCTTGTTATGAGATTGTTCTAATGTTAACTTAGGTGACGGAGTTGTGCTGTACAGACTTGGTTCAAGATCAGCATACTTCCTGAAAACGCTAATTGGAGAGTCCGTAGGAAACGACAGCTTCGAAGGCAGCAAGAAGACCTCTTGTACTATTTTTGAATGAAGGTCAACATTGGCACTACGGGTTTCTTTTCCACATATTCCACAGAGAGGCAATTTGTTTGGTTCCAATTGTTCTAACATAATGGAAAGACACTCTTTATGGCAAGCATCGCCACAGAGAAGTTCAATGGAAATTTCCCCAGGAAGACCGTTGGCTAGCCGCTCCTTGCAAAAGCTACATTTAGCATCGTAGAGATTCCTGCTGCTGCCTTCTCTTGCTTGTTTCGCGACGAGTCCGGTTGCTTCCAGACTAGCTAAGCCGTCTGTTGTATTATTCACATTGGAAGGACTCGTGGGCGGTGTTGTATTGTGGTCCTCTAGATCCAGATCGCGGGGTCTAGTAGTGTAAGATTTTGGTGGACCATCCATATTCACGTCGAGCATCGACCTGATAGGACGAAGTCTGAGCGGAACTGGAGAGTTCACACCTCTTGATAAATTGAACGAAGCTGGAATCTTCTTGCTTGAGTCATTGGACGGGGTCAATGCTTCTCTTTGTAAGTTAGAAGTGCCGCTCTTTATCGAATACTTTCGATTGCCCGATAGGTTCGTGGATATCTGGTCCATTATAATAAGACAACTGGATTGGCTATTAATTCTACAATTAATAAATTAGACGATGTTGTTTCGGATTGCTCCAACGGTTTCTATATGTGCGCAAAACGTTATAATACCTGTTTATTGGTGACAGACGAGTGGCCAGTTTACTGATGATCTCCAATTAGACTGATCACCATAAAGAAATAGTTTGATCTAAATATTTAAATCATTAAAGATCTGACAGCTACCTCTACTACTCCCCTTAAAGATATCCAGCAGAGAATATTCTTGGCCTGAGATACATTAGCAATATTTTTTGGGAATATTTAAATGTATATAATATGTAGAATAATAAATCGGGAACAATGCTGTGCAATGAGGAACGGAAAGAACAACGGCATTAACAATAATGGTGGGTTCTCCAGTGACAATAGGAACAGTTCTGGGCTGGTTCTCTGGTGGGTTACAGATATCTGACAATTGCGGTTTTTATTGTTACATCTCAAATCTTGTTATTACTGGCATATGTTTCTTCTTCATTATCCTTCCATTATAGTCCCTGCCTTCAACTCCTCTCTCCTGCTCTCTTACCCATTTGCATCAAGCCGGCAAATGTGGTAGTTCTGCTTTGAGCCACGCAAATGGAGTATTTTTTACTGCGAAATCCGCAGGACGCCATGCCATGCAGTGCCTGATCTGGGTGTTTCAGACTTTCGCAACATTCTTGTTGGATGAAAAGGTACCATATGAGGCGACTCTGTGGGCTAATGAATACCACCGTTTGTTTCATCAGGGATCGTGGGGGTTTGAGACGATGCGGTGTTATGCTTGGGAAGCTGTTTTGGGTACATCGGGGAATTTGTCTGGATTATCAAACCAGGTACCGGCAAATCAGGTACCGTCAAACTTCGGCAAGAAGTCATATTTTATAGCCGATCTCGTTTGGGAACAAAAGTGGATGAATGTAGCTCCGGTTAAGCCTTGCAAATTTGGGAAGTTCAACCTACGATGTGATTCGTGGTGCAATAGCTATGTCACGACTTCGAAGCTGCCTTTATTAAGAGCCGTTATACTTCATTTCTAGTCTAACAGGATGCACTTCAACTACCTTAAGGATGTTCATTGCACGGAAAATTGCAAATGCTTCACTCAAACTACTTCACCATATATTTCCATCTACATATTATTATCTATGCTTATGTCATGAACAGTAACCAGTTTTCTCTTACAAAGTAAATAAAATAACTGAGCTCCAGAAACTTATCTAACTAAACTAACGATAATTGGGCTGTCACTCTTCTGAGTGCCTTGGACACAATGCCCAACCACGAGACGAATCTCTCAAAGTCTCCATCCTCAATAGCCTCCTTCAAACCAGGGAAGGTTTGGCCAGCGTATCCAGTGAATCTTCCACTAGCAAAGATGATATGCTTGAACCATGGTCTCTCGTATAATCCCTTGTGATACAAGAAGTTTCTTTCGAAATACTGGAGCAACTTGTTCTGGTGCTTGATTTGGAAGTGCAATCTGATCTTCTGCCAGAAGTTTAAGGACTCCTTGTTCTCGAAACTGGCCTGGAGAGCAGAAGATTCGATATCGAATAAAGCAGTGGTGTTCTTCAACTTCTCAATGTCCTTGAGCGTTCTGTGAATAAGATGCTTCAAGGTCACATTCTTGTGGTGGTGCGTATCAAACATCATGTGTTCCTGATGGTGCTTGCATTGTTGAAGGTTGAAGTATTCTGGAATAGGATATCTCACGTGTGGAACATACTCGTTGTTTGTGGCGTCAGCAATGAACTCAACATCCTCGAGATCATGACGCAAGTACTTGTCCCAAGTGTCTTGGTTAGAGACCTCCTGGTGGAACCATTCCTTTGGAACACCATCAATGGTCTCCTTGTAGTACTTAACAAGATCCTTGGCGTAGTCCTCCAACTTGAAGTTAATCAACTCGTGCTCACTCAAACTGAAAATAATGAACGACAAGTATTTCGCAGCCAAATTGTGGAATACGAATCCTTTGTCGGCAAACTCAGAAATCCAATAGTACGAGTCGTAGTTGGAATGGTAGTGGTAGATTGGGTCTCCCTTACCTTGGCCAAAGCCTAGGTCAGCAGATGGAATACCTAAGTGTTCCAAAAACACGGTATAGTCTGAACCAGAACCAAGGTTCTTAATATTGTCTCCCTTTTCCTTCACGAAATGGTCATACAACGAACCAACACCCTCCTCTGGGTATTCAAGTTCCTTAGCGGCCTCTCTAAGAACGTGGTTCAAGACTGGGGAAGCACCTAAGTTCAAATATTTACCAGTGGTAGAAGCGTCCAAGTTCAAGTAAGCAACAACCTTACGCTTATATTTGTCAGCGAAGTATTCACCTTGTTCAGTGGAACCCAAAAGTCCGTATTCTTCACCGTCGTAACTCTGCAAAATGATCGATCTCTTAAACTTGTAGCCAGCTTCCTTCAAGGAACCTAAGGCTCTGGCAATTTCAAGAAGAGTAGCAGATCCAGAGTTAGGGTCTCCGGCACCACCCTTGATCCAAGCGTCTCTGTGGTTTCCAATGATGATCACTTCGTCCTTCTTTTCACCTTCGATTTCTCCGTAAACATTGTACAAGGTAGAAATGTTGTAGATCTGGTCATTGTACAAGTTCAAGGTATGCTTCTTGCTAGGACCTGTTGAGTAGTCGAAACCTTCCAACTCACCTTGCCAATCCTTCAGGTCTATTTTAGCACCGTATCCGTTCAATTTCTCCAAGATAGGCTTGACTTCCCTATACGAAATAGGCAAGGCAGGGATTCTGCCAATGCTATCGTGTGGGTCTTTACGTTCAGCACCAGGCTTTGAAGGATAACCAGGAGTAGTTGGGTCACCAGGAGCACTACCAATACCACCTAAGAACTGGACACTACCTCTTTGTACTGAACTTTCCTGTCTAGCAGGTCCGTGTGGGTATTGCTTGTAGCCATTAGCTGGAGTAATTCCGTGGTCATCACCTGGGTCTGAATAGAGTAAGACACCAATTGCACCGTTTTCTTGCGCAAACTTGACCTTTAATCCACGGAAAATGGCTCCGTATCTGATAATAGCGATCTTTCCTTCGACATCAACGCCCAATTCCTTCAAAGTGGCAAAGTCCTCGAGTCTACCATAGTTAGCATAGATGTACTGACCGGTGACATTACCATTAGCAGCATAGGCCAAGAACGTAGGAACGGTATCATTGCCCAATGAAGTCGAATCTTCTTTGATTTCGTCCTCCTTCAATGGCGCCTTGTACAAAGTTTCGTTTGTCTTAGCGTCCAACAAGTTCAAATCGTGGTCGTTAGGGTAACTAACGTAAATTTCATAGGTATCAATAGTAGCCTCAAACCCGTATTCTTCAAACTTCTCCTTAGTCCACTCCACCAAGCCATAGTTGGTACCAGCCAAATGTGGCTCAGCGGTGTACTTCTTTGACCATTCGCCGGCTAAGTTCGTTTCCAAGGCCTTCAAGATGAGTTTTTTTGCTTCTGGTTCAGCAATTCCGTCTTCAAACGTGAATACCAACGACGAAAGGTAAAGACCGGCGACAGCACCAAGAGCAATGGATGCCAACGATCTCCACGACCGTTTTCTCTTAGGAACCACCTCAATGGGTGAGTAGCCCGATTTTTCTCCCATATTTGCTAAGAAGTCTCTAATTACAGTCAATAACTGTTACTAATTGAATATAGCAATTGAAGGTTCCAGTCGTAGTACGGCTCTCGATATCAATTGAGACTACAGTAATAACGACAAACACTAATAGCTACTAGCCAGAATTTCCAACTTTTTCGGACTACGATGTATATAAATATACCCTTTCCTCGACACGAAATCACTTCCGCTTCGCTTACTAACCTATCCCTTCGACTAAACAATAGTACTATTGCCCATATCTTCACAGTTAGGGCCGTGGCTCTTGCTATGGCTCGGCTCTGTGTGCAGGAACTGCGGTCGACTGATAAGGCCGACGGGTGCTGCATACGGACCGAGAAGCGGATGCCAGAGCCGGGGATTGGGGAAAGTGTGGAGCGAGGTAGAGGTTGTGGTAGAGGGTTGTGGTGGAGGGTTGTGAGGGTGTTTAGCACGGAGGGTGAGGTTGGCTGGGCACGGGTTGGAATTATGGCGTAACTTCAGGTATTGTATCTTATCAACCTCTCTCCAGTCAATTCGAGTTCTCTATGTTCGTATCCAAACATTCTTTAATCCTGCATCGTTGTATTACCAGTAGTTAGCCGATTCCAAACCTATAGTTGTGATCAAATTGAAACAAAGTAGTATAGAAGCAGACCAGTTTCATACTGTACAATTGTATTGGTCGGTGACGGTACTATGAGCAGTTTGGTGGCTTCAGGTGTTGCAGTAATCGACGAAAAGAAGCTTGCGCGTGATGTAAATACTGATGAATTGGAAAAGGTCCAAGACAACTTCAAGCTCTCCGAAATAATAGGGAGATACCACCTTATCGTGTCCATTGGAATGATTCTTTTTCATCTTGGTTTCCTTATTGGCGGCGCCTACGTTTATATCTTTTCGAACACCCGCAGTGTCTTCATTTTGAAAAAGCTACTATCTGAGGCGTGGCAGGACAACTTCTTTGTGAACGAGCCCATCTTCAAAATCATTGACATACCATTGTGTTTCTTCATATTGCAGATAAAGATCAACGAGAAAGTTACTGCATTGTTCATTAAGTACTACTACCAGAAAAAAGAAGTTCTTGGTAATGAGGCCACAAGACGGGAGCTTGTCACTCACGCCTATGGTATGATATTAGGCGCTTTGAACCTTCTTTTCCAGTGTGTCATGTATTTTGGGTTTCGCTACTGTTATCTGATACTCGCATGGGTCACGACGAGTATAAATAGCATCACCATCGCATAAAGAGTTCTACACTGTCGCTACACCATTCCTTCCAATCTGTTTCATAACCAAACAAAATGTAAGTTTCTTTTGAAGTGGTACAAGTTGACAGGCATAAGGAAAGAGCGTACTTTCAATAAGGCATTAAACCCATGAACATGGTGCACACCGGAAATTATATGTGCCTTTGAGTAGCTACCTAGAATGATATTCTTGCAAAAATTTCGTAGAAGTCGCTAAGCTAACTTCTAGCGGTTTCTTTTCCTTGTTCTTGTATAATCAGAATGTGATCTAGCAAGAGGGCCGCTAAGAAGGACGGAATGAACAGCTTTCAGATATCCTCCAGAGAAAAGTTAAGGTTAGAGTAGAGTGGAGTCATGTAAATACGAATAGACCAAGTTGCGAGTCATCGAATATAGACATTTCTTCTTTTCTTGAGTTTGATCCTTTTAGGCATAAATTCCTACAGAAAAGAAACGATGTTCCCCTTGTCATACTGAAAGAACAGATAAGCAATGAAGCCGCCATTAGACGCATAATTGCATTCGATGTTGGGATCTACATCCTTCTGACCGTTGGGACCATTGTCGCTTTGTATCGTTAAGAATACTATAAGAGTAGCGGCATCCCATGATTTAAATTATACATACTATTGATGGGACAACTACAATGTTCAGTGGTTTCGTTGATGAGTTAAATGAGCTTTAGTTATCGGATTGCTCCTATATTGTTGTCTGGTAAAGTACTCAGGAATTGTTCCCGGTGGTTTTGAGAATACATAGTTTTTGCATAGAGATCGTACTTTACTTGGAACTAGTTTTAGAGAGATTAGGTCGGGTTTTAAAATAAAGGAAGTATGAGACGTAAAAAAGGGGTAGGAATTGCCCGTTTAACGGGATGCAAAAAGGGATGTGGAGGCGTAGACTTGGTGGTAAGATAGTGCTGTAGAGGTGGTGAGACGTAATGGAAGCTGGAGAAGGAAAAGAGAAGGTGTTGCACTGATTTCTCTTTGTTGGATGTGCGTAGTTACGGGATTCTTCTACACTGGAGAAACTCCACAGTTGTAGCGGAAAGAGAGGTACCACTATGGCCATCCCTAAAGGTTTTTCAGAATTTTTTGATAGCCATTGTAGAAGTATTAATTCTCCAGGGGAAAGCTTTTCTTTCCCTATTGTTCAACATTTCCATAGGAGTTACATTAATACCTCCTCTAATATTACATTAAACTCCACTACTATGTATCATTTCTTAATTTTTCGCAGCTTTACTTCAAATTGCAACAATAGTAATTACATTAAACTTCAATCGTACTTAACATGCATAACTTAAATTGGCAACAAGCACTTATATACCATTATAGCAGACTCTCTGAGCAAGATGAGACCGCGATTTACCATGTATTTTCATCAGCTTAGTTTTGGGGAGTCTTTTAGGATGGTAAACTCCTAAACTTTTTAAGGTTAATTCACTAATATAATACTGCGGTACGGATCTTTCGGCATATCATCACGTGACTTCCACACCTCATGTCGAACTAACTCAACAAACACCACAGAAAATTCCTCTTGGTGGCCAAGCTGGCTAAGGCGCGAGACTGTAATGAGTACCTCAGAGTTATCTTGAGATCGGGTGTTCGACTCACCCCCAGGAGATTTTCTTTTTTTTTCCCGCGCTTCAAAGCCAGATCCTGCAGACAGTATATGATGAGATGCTTAACATTTTTTTTTCAGTTTTGGTTATGGTGATTTATGTATTCTATGGTAGATATTAGTTGCTGGTAGGTAGTTGTGTTTAGTATAGCATTATACCGTGACTCCGTAGTAAACTAGTCGTCTAGAAATTTCACAATGGCCTCAAAAAACTCGATAAATAAGCCAAAAATCAAGATTATTGCCCACAGTCATGCTAAGACTTTGGGTAAAAAGAGAGCTGCTCGTGCTAGAAAGAACCCTAGCTCCAGATCTGCTACCGAGAGATACTCAGAAAATGTCGGTGTTGCTCAAAGACCAACGGACTCCAAGGCTATTGCATTGTACACTGGAGAGGGTCCAAAGCCCACTGGTGTTGTCACCAACACTACGTTGTCCAACAAGAGAGCCAAGAAGCTTGCCAGAAATCAGAAGTACATTGACCAAAGAAGCAACAAGGGTAAGATTCCAGAGGACACCGAGATGGAGGTTGACGAAGAGACCGCTGAGAAGAAGCAGTCCAGAGTGGAGAAGGTTAAGGCTGCTTTGTGGTCTGTTGTTGAAAACCAAACTAAGGGTCTTTACAAGGTTGCTGTTGATGGAGAGGGAACCACTTTGGGAGTCCAAGCTTTCTAAGCACCGAGACCAAAAGACCATTTTCAGGTTCTCGAGAATCGTTGTTAACGGTCAGAACCAGAGTACTATTACTGGTTTTCACCATTTCTTATGAATCCCAAGCTCAGCGTGCACCAGTCCGGCATTTTCATTTCGTATTTCCAAGGATATTACATCAGTTGTATATTAGTATTTGCTTTTTATAGGATAGTATGAGATTAATACATTTTGATCGATAAAGTATAGAAGTTGATGGGTAAATGGACTAGTTTCCATCGAATGAATAGTATTAAAGACTGCTCTGTAGACAATCATGTTCTACATATGTTAATGTTCTGTTGATAAATAGTATTCTCATTATTATGAACTGTGATATACTTAAACCTCACTCAACAACCCCCTAGCAGTCAAGTTCTCTACAACGGAGCCCTTCAAGTAATCAATCACTTCCTTAGGGTTCTCGGCTCTAAATACAGAAGTTCCAGCAACAATGACGTTGGCACCAGCCTCAGCAGCCGGCGCAATGGTGTCCTTAGCCAAACCACCGTCAACCTGGATATTCAACTTAGGGTACTTCTTTCTCAAAAGCTCAACCTTGGACATCATATCTGGCATGAACTTCTGACCACCGAAACCTGGTTCTACGGTCATGACCAATGCCAAGTCGATCTCCTCAATGATAGGAAATAACACCTCAACTGGAGTCCCTGGCTTGACAGAAACACCGACCTTCATTCCAGCTGCCTTGATCTTCTTGATACAGCCAAGTGGGTCGTCTGTGGCTTCGAAGTGGAATGTGTAACCGTCTCCACCAGCCTTGGCGATATCTTCGATCCATTGCTCTGGGTTGGACACCATCATATGGCAGTCGAAAAAGACGGGCTTTTCGGCGCTTCTTGGAAGCGCTTGTCTTAAGCTGGCGATTATGGGTGATCCGAGGGAAATGTTGGGGACGAAGTGTCCGTCCATGACGTCGAGGTGCAACCATTCGGCACCACCGTCGACCACGCACTTGCACTGGTGGCCCAAGTTGGCGAAATCCGAGGCCAAGATAGAGGGAGCGATGATAGGTTTGACCATTGTGGGGTATGAGCAAAGAGGAAGGTCAATTGGAGGCTAAAAAAGACACAATTGACGATACAACGATAAAAGAGTGGAATATGAGATAAATAAACTATTGAAAGTACATGCAGCATATAAAATGTGCCAATGTATGTCGGTGCAATGTACTGTACGAAATGTATACTGTACAAAGTGTATCATAATATTTGTCAATGAATATAATCCGTTACCAATTAGAGAGTTGGCGTGAATGTGGACGTAGTGAGACATGGTGAAGGCATAGCGTGGACATAGGCATAGGCTTGACCATGAGGATAAGTCGTAGATAATTTCAACATGTACAGTGGTCTGTAAGTGTCTTTGACGTCTCCTTACCTTTCTGCTCCCATTTTTAAGCCGATAACATAACGGTCTCTTCATGGCTTTCCCAATTGAGACTACATCTCGGATCTCGCTTATATAATATGCAATATCAGACAATGCAAAACTGTAACCATTTTACATGAATTTGTAAATAGATAACAGATACACTAAGGTATTTCTTTCTAAGCTTAAACGAGCTTGTTCCTCTTCACTGTCCAGCTCAAACACAGTACATAGGTTCTTGGCCAATATGAACACAGAAGAGCCGCTTTTAGTGGGAACTGTAGACTATGAAAATTACAATGCTATAAATCAGAATCCCTCCAACAATGAGTCAAACTACATTGTAACTGCAAAGTCCGAGTTCAAGTTCATCTCTAGTGCTTCTCTTCCGCTTGTGCTAACTTTCTTTCTCCAATATATGCTATCAGTGACTACCATATATGCCGCCGGCAAGTTGGGCCCCAAGGAGCTTGCAGCTGCCTCTCTAGCTGTATGTACTTTTACGATTTCTGGTATGGCCATATACCAAGGTATGGCAACTAGTCTCGACTCCTTATGTTCCCTGGCTTACGGCTCTGGGAAGGTGACCAACGTCGGCCTCTACTTTCAGCGTTGTTCGGTTATGATGTTCGCCATAACGATATTCCCGTTGTCGATTATATGGTGGAACTCGGGTGCGATATTGAAGCTCATGGTCCCCGATGCCGAGCTAGCAGAAATGACCCAAACTTTCCTAAGGATTAACGCTTTCGGAGCTCCAGGTATCATGCTTTTTGAAAGTGGTAAGAGGTTTTTGCAAGCCCAACATATTTACATTGCTGGAACCTATGTAATCGCCATAGCAGCCCCATTAAACTTGTTTTTGAATTGGATCCTTGTCTGGCATCCAACTTACAGATTGGGGTTCAAGGGCTTACCAATCTGTTTGGTTATTGTTTACTGGACAATATCTCTCTTGATGCTTGCATATGTTTATTTCATTGATGGTAAAAAGTGCTGGGGTGGATTTGAATTGCAGAAGGCATTCTCAAACTGGAGACCAATGCTTATGTTGGCTATCCCTGGAGTAATCATGGTCGAGGCTGAAAATTTGGCCTTCGAAGTTTTAACGCTTTTTGCTTCGTCCACTGGTACCGCATCATTGGCTGCCCAAGCAATTGGTGCAAATATCGGTTCCTTGTGCTTCCAATTGCCGTTTGCCGTCGCCGTTGCTTTGAGCACCAGAATTGGACACTTCGTCGGTATGGAAGATGTTGCTTCTGCAAAGTTGGTAACTAAATTATCTCCTATATTTGCCGCATCTATTGCTTTGTTAAACAGCTTGCTGGTATATTTTGGTAGACTGTGGTTGGTTTCTTTATTTACCGATTCCGAAGAAGTCCTCGAAATTGCCAATGCTATCATGATTCTTGTAGCTATTAATCAAATAGGAGATGCTTTTAATGTTATTAGTGCAGGTATACTTAGAGGGCAAGGAAGGCAACGTATTGGATCTATTCTCAATATTCTCTCCTACTACTTAATTGCATTGCCAGTGGGTTATTTCCTTGCTTTCCCTGTTGGCATGGGATTGCACGGATTATGGATTGGTCTTATTGGTGGAGTGGCCACTTTGGCTATTGGAGAGTTTGCATGCGTCTATCTTAGCAATTGGAGCCGGATTTTGGTAGAAGCCAAGGAGAGACACGATGTGTGAATTGACATGTAACGTGTGTAATATATTCCTATAGAAGTCATTTATATTGAACAATGCATAAATCTTGTACATTATGTGAAGTATAAACTAACTCTCTGAGAGGAGCCGTCCTTCTTTCGTCTATTTTTTGCTTTTTCTCACATATCATTCCAGGACCTATAAGCAATGCGAAACCATCTATTTCCCAATTCTCCAACTATATTTCTACCATATTTCTACCATATTCCCACTTCCTACTGCCCACTATACCCACTATACCCACACAGCCAAACGACTGCAAAATCCATTCCTCCACACTCCACCCACATACAGGAACTCACTATCAACACTTTCGGTTCGTGTCGCACACTCAGCTCGGACTCCGGTCCCACCGGTAGACGTGCCCGGATCTTCAACTTTCAACCCGTCACTATTTCAATTGACCGTTGGAAGCGTTTACAACCAGTGGTTCTTTCTGGACTAGACGACACATAGACTACCCTCGAGCCCCGAAATACAACAGAAGCGTGATGTCCGAAGAACCTCACGCTAACAGCAGCACGGAAGGCGCTTCCGTGGCCGAACAGCTCCTAGAAGCGGCCAGAAGAAACAACACCGAGTTGTTACTATCTATCAAGGTGGCTCTCAACAACGACCTGGAAAAGTTGGCTTCTTTGATAAACACCACGCGTGAATTGATCTCCGATAACACCGCATTGCATATGGCATGCCAGCTCGGCAATTGGGAATTCATAGACATAGTATTGGACATAGAAGGCGTGGAGATCGACCCCAAGAACAGAGAAGGCGACACTCCCTTGCACTTGGCAGTGAAATACACCATAGACGAGCCGGAACACGGCTACTTCATCATCGACAACTTGTTGGACGCCGGCTCCGACCCAAGAGTCATAGATAAGCACAATTTGAGGCCAATTGACTACGTCAATAAGGACAACGAGAAGTTAAGAGAATTGTTGGAAAGTGCCCAGTATGCCATTTCAATGGAAGTTCCAGAAGAAGAACAATTGAACGGCGACGGTACCGGTGCCGCTAAGGTGGCCGAAGAAGATGACGATGACGAAGCTTCGGCTTCGGATTCAGATTAGATTCCGTACAATTGAGGTACTAGAATAACGATTTAGCATGCATGGGTTTACGAACACTGTTCCTTGCTTCCTGATTGTATATCTACACGAAAGTAGTTGTAGTATTAGCGGTTTCTATTCTATACATATATACAGTTAAATGATATCATTGAACAAAATCAATTCAGACGAGTTTAGAACTTACAACTCGAAATCGTCTTTGGAAGTAGGATTCCAGTTTCCAAGTGTAGTAGTACCAAGCTGTTTAAGATTGTTCCTTGAAGCAAGAGAAGCCTTGAATTCGAGATAGGTCTTATAATCGAGAGGTCTCAAGCTTTGGATCTGATTGTATAAATTCCAATTGCAAACGAAGCTTTCTCCCCCTTTTCGTGGAAGTGAATTCTTGACGAAACTCCCATTTCTTACTCCATTCTGTAGAACTTGGATCTTCTTGTCTGGTATAACATAGAGCAACGATAGAGGTGAAGGCTCAGCAACGTCATTTTCTTTGGGCTTATAGAACTCGTAGTTATCTTTCTCGTAAAGTAAGACTTGCAAAGGGTGAGGTTTAGCATCCTTTCCTTCTATCAAGTCCAAGAATCGACTTCGGAAGCATCTTTTCACATCCTCTTCGTGGTACTTGCTCCTTTGCAAGATCATGTAGTCTAAGAATACGCCTTCAGGGAAAAGTACCGAACTGAAAGCATTTGTGATTCCTAGAAGTTGTTTGAGACATAGCTTATCAGAGCATGACTTGCTCAAGGTAATCTGACTATCTGAGCGTCCAGGCTTCGTTCTCACTATTCCCAACTTGCCAAAGTGACCTCTTCCTCGTGAAATAGCTGGTTTTGTATCCGGTTCACCATCAACTTTCTGGCGTTTGGATGATCGTTCTATTTCCTCGATCCAAGGCGACGAATCTTCCTTCTCGTTAGCCAAATGATGCATTGACGAGTCACCACATGGTGGTTCTGATATGTAAAGACTTAACTGAACTCCAGGTTTCACCCTATATCTCTGGCTATCTGTAATCTTCTCGATTAAAGTCGAGTCGTAGTCTTTGTCGTTCTTCAAACGAATACACTCTTCGACCAAATACCAATTGAATAGCCTTAAGGCTAGAATTTCAGCATGTAGATCATGGACCAACCGTCCTTTCGAATACAGCCTAGCCTTGTCGGGCAAAGCTTTCACACCAGTAGCCATAGTGATCGGTACTACTTTGGGCTCATTTGGATTAATATCATCTCGTATAATGGCTATTATACTTGCCATGACAGTCCATTCCTTAACACCATTAGACCGTATCACAGGCTTACCAGACTTCAACTTCAAACCGTTGAACGACTCTACCACCAGATCTGCAATTCTCTGTGCTATATCTTCTCCATTGTCCATGTCTTACTCAAGAGGAAAGAAGAATAATATACAATCTTTCAGATTCATTTCTTCGTTCATTTTTCATTGCGCTCATCCACAGACCTCTCCTCATATAGCATCAGTATTGAATACACAAACCTGTCTATGAGATACTCTCAACATCACTCTGTTATGCTCATTCTACCCATTTAAAAACTTCAACAGAAATTTCGCTTTCTTCAAAAGGTCTTCTTACCAGTATATTACTTTTCCTAGCAACTATTCAAAACTACTTCATACATATATATTTCCACTGATCAACGCTTCTTTCTCATAAATGCTCCCATCAAACCAATTCCAATAGCAAGAACTCCTCCTGCTATTCCGAGCCCAATTAAACCGTCCCTTGTGACATTTTCATCGATGGTTTTTTTTAAGCTTCTTGCTTGTGAGTTTTGGGGCTCCTCCTGTAGCAAGGTATCTATGTAGCGCCTAGCGTTGGTATAATCGCCAACTTTGTATGAGCCCAAACTCAAGTAATACAAGCATTCTCTTCTCATGCTCTTCTCGTCTGCGTAGACCTCAGTCAAGAGCCAAATGCCCTCTTGCTGGTACTTGTAGTTGTCCGACTTGATAAGGCCCCATGCATAATTGAACTTTGTCTGAGCAGATACATTGGGCTTCTCTGAATCCACCTGGTTCTTCAAGATCCGCAATTGCTGGGGCGAGAGCGACAGATGCAACTCTTCCAAAGCAGGGTATACAGACGATTTCTCAGGCATTTTCACTTACTCGTTAGTCTAGGGTAGGATGAAGTCTAATGGCAAATGCTATTAATGTCGTCTAACATCAAGAGATTGATAGAGTGACTGATGGAATGCGTGCAGGAATGGTCATGAACCGGTAGTATGGTGGAATAGCAAGGGCAAATATGGTAGGCAGTTGTGAAGGCGATAAGGAGCATAATTTATGGGTTTTATGGAGTTGAGAGGCAAACTTGGGGAAATACACCATTTGGAACATTTTCGGAAGTTATTTGTTGAATTTGAAGGAAGGGCTGGCAGAGAATGATAGGGATTGTTAAGTATGAAAGGCTATCGCTAATGTATGGTGCGACACTTTGAATGAAAATGTCGTTGTTGCTTTGTTGCGGTACCAGTTTGATAGGAGAGTCAAGAATCACGAATTAATGAAAAATCTTGCATTTCATGGATTTGAATAAATTACAAGGTAGTTACTTAATTCAATACTTACTATAAGAGGTTTTAAACAACCCACAACCAAGTACTTGGAAAAACACGAGTACCCTAATGTAATCCCCCCTACCTTTAGCTACCATTTCCTCACACAACCCCGACATTATTCCTTCCGCAGCAAATACTCGGCGTGCCTTATCTATGGAAAGCGAAAGGTGCACTTACCATTAAGCCTACTAATAGGCTGCACATTGCAAATCGTTTAGTGGGGAAATAGAGACTAATTATAAATCAATGGCAATGGGGAATGCAGAATGGAGAATGGTGGCTAAATTTTTAGAATTATTCGACAAAACAAGTAAATCAGTGACACTCATCCAGATCAATGCCGTTGGGTCTACTATCATTTATACCATATGCCATAGTGAATCAAGTCTCCCACTATTATTCCTTGGCCTTCCCTCAGTCTTTTTAACGATAAATTACGAAATTCTCGGTTTCACAGAACTGCACTCCGAAAACTCTAATCCTGAAAGTACCTTATATACCCATGACCGACCCAGCTTCTTAGATTCGCGAATTGAGCGTCGAGCTGTCACGGAAGTGTTGTATAAACCTGTCTTGTTGTACTGCCACCATAAGTCTGTAGAATTGTAGATCAAGTCCCACGGCAAAGGAACAAAAATGAGTTCATCAAAAAGGAATACTTCTAAGGAATCTCCTACAATAGGATACCTGTAAATAATTATGTCCTCCGCCGATGAGTCATTTTCAAGCTTTAGATATGTATCAGAAATAGCATTAAAAGGCCAAAAAGAACTCCATTTCCCGTCCCTGCCAGATACAATTAGTCACTTAAAGCTACTAAAGCCTTTTTCAGTCTTGAGGGACAGAATCAGACCCGAACGTAGGGAGGAGACACATTGGAAAGATTGGCAAGTGTTTGTAACAAGAGCAGTGAGAAGGTTCATAGCCTTCATCACGACACGCTCTAAGGTCGTACTTCAAGGAAGCTGCAGTTCCCGTCGATGACGAAAGAGCCCTTTTTGAGAAGTGATTCAGTAGGAATCAGCATGTAATAGAGATACTCCTTAGTTTCCTACCACCCTTCGACGTTATCATGGTTTGGCACGCTTTTTTATTGAATCCCAGGCCTTTACGACAATTGCATTAGAAACGACATCTTACCAGTTTGCTAGCTTCCCATTACCGTTGGGGAAGCTCAGCTCAGCTCAGCTCAGCTATAACGATGGAACGTTCGACTTTGTACCAAATCAAAAAAATGCTAAACGACAGATACATTGTGATGACAAATCTTTATACATATTGTCTGATCAGGATGATTGGGTGTACACACTCAAGTCATTTTGCAGACTTGATAGAACAGTCATGATAAACTGCCCCATCTGCCAGGATGTAACGAGAGTCAATAAATCAGTGTACGCACTCACCTCACTCTCACTACAACGACATTGCTCCACCACCAACACACGCTAAATATACAACTGCCATCACTGTCCACCACGACATTCTCTCACTCTCACTAAATTCGTCACTAAAATTACGCGTCACTTCACCAAATCGGATTGTCCGTAGTGAAGATCAAAATCGAACCCTCAACGGCTGCTCTTTATTGATGGTAAACGTCCTCTTGTCTTCTTCAAGTTAAAGTTGAGTAATACCCCCGGTACCTCTAACTTGAGACAATGTCTGACGGTCCACTTAACCTCATCATCCAGCAGAATAGCCCCGACAATGCTGTTCGTATTGCTGCTGAAAGAGAGTTCAACCAGGCAGTGCTGCGAGACCCTTCTCAGGCTTCCTACGTTCTAATCGACCTGGCTCTCAACAACGATCTTCCAGTTGATCTCAGACAGTCGTGTTTACTTCATTTGAAACGTATCATTCCGCTCTACTGGTCAATTGCTTTCCAATCGTTCGTTGGTCCGCCTGTAAACCAGGACTTGAAGACTGCAATTAGACATAACTTGATCGACTTGGCTACATCTTCACCAGAATCCAAATTGAGAAGCGGAAGTGCCTATGTAATTGTCCAAATAGCTTCTGCTGACTACCCAGATGAATGGCCAGAGCTCTTGAACAAATTGTACACTGCTGCCACCAACCAGAACAACGAAATCGCTACTATTGGTGGACTTACCGTATTAAACGATTTGTTCGATGATTTGATTAACGAGGACCAGTTCTGGGAGGGCGGTGTCGGTGCCGAGATCACCAGACACCTTATTGCATTGTTGCATAGTGACAACTTGAGTGCAGAAACAAAGACAATTGCCATGAAATTGTATCAAAGCGTAATGTCTACATTGGAGAGTCCAGAAGCTTACAGTACGGAAGAAAGGAAGCAATACGCTCTCCACCACATCAGCAGTAATATTCCAATATTTGTAGACCTCTTGCAGAAGTCTAAAGAAATCACTAAGAAGACCAGTGAAGAGATTTTCCTTAACGAATTAAACTATAGATCTTACATATACAAGGTGTTGACTTCATTTATCGGCAACTTCAATAAAAAAATTCTGCCAGAGATCAAAAGAAACGTCTTATCGATTGCTTTGGAGGATTTAGGATTGCTATCGCATGTCTACAAGCAGTTGATAGTAGATGATAATAAGAGCATCAACGAGCATACCACACCAGAGTTAGACGAACCGGTTAGAATCTACAATAATATCATTAGTGATCTACTCCTGACAATATCATCTGTTCAGCATAGCTTGTCTATAAAGTCAATATCGCCCTTACTTTCCCAAGTATTTGTATCCAACTTGATCAATGCTTCCATGGTCCCTAAGGAAACCATCGAAGAATACGAGGCTGATATCAACACCTATGTTACCGACATTACATCACTTTCTTCTGCAGTTTCTGTAAGAGACTCTATCAATGAGTTGTTATCAGAGATAAATACCGAAGATGCAAAAGAGATTTTTAGAGAAATCTTCCAATTTATTTCAAGAGGTGAATCTGTTCAAGATTGGAGAATTACAGAGGCCTATTTGTTTATTGCAGAGAGTTTGTTCCTGAATGACGATGCAGAATTAGTAGACCAAAGTACTTCACTTACGGGATTGTTAACCTCTATTACCAGAAACATTTCATACGAGAATTTTTTAGTTACTGCAAGGTGTTTTCTTCTCCTCCCTAAGTTTTTCGAGAAATTCGAAGATACTTTATCTACCAAGACTTTTGGAATCAAGGCATTTACTGACATGATTCTTTTTGCATCACAACTTGACTCAGCAAACTTCATCAAGTTTAGTGCCCTTATCAGCTGCACGTATTACCAGCATTTGTTCAACGTTGCAGAGAACTTGGACCAAGAGAAGAGAAAGGAAATTCAGATTAATATTTTCAAGTTGGCTTATTCCTTAATTGAAGAAAGTGAAGAGGATGGCTTACCTCCACTTTTGGAAGCAATCACATTCGCTATAGACATAGACCCATTACATGCCTCCACTATCAACATAGGTGATGGGGTAAATGTTATTGACATTATTTTCAAAATAACCTTTAAGGATCCTGCAAATGTTCAATTAATTGTTAATAGTACGGAAAGTTTAACTTCCTTACTCAACAAGATCTCCATACAAGACTACATGGTAAGCTGTGAGAAATCCTTACCTTTCATTTTCAACATAATGAACACAGAGATTGCGAAGGGCACGGTAGAGTACAACCCGGAGTTGTATCTTTCATTAGAGTTGTTAAGTATCATTATTGGTTCAGTACCAGAATCGGAGGTTGGCTTACCATCTCAAATTTTCTCCTATGCATTCCCAGCTTTGAAGAAGTTAATTCTTTTGACTGGAGACAACCAAATTTTGCAAAGTGCTGGTGAGGTGTTTAACAACCTCTTAAAGCGTGCTTCGAAACTATTCCTTGACTATAGCGATCCAGATACGAAAGAATCTGGAGTGGACTCGTTGCTAACAATTATTTACAAATTCCTTTCCCCAGAATTATCAGACAGTGCAGCTAACAACTGTGGTACGATTATTCTTTCTTTCATCACCCAATTTCAATCATACTTAACTAGTGATTTTATGTCGCAGATCCTTGAAGCCACTGTGAAAAGATTATTAATTGCATCCGAAGCGGTAACAATTGAGAACTTGATTATGGTATTTTGTCAATTGGTCTTAAATTCAACGGCTGACATGATCAACTTTTTAGATGGAAGCATTCATTTGCCTGATCCCAAATCTGGAGTACAAAAAACAGGACTTGAGCTTATTCTTCCAATTTGGTTCGAATCCTTCGAAGTCACCAGAGGATATGAAAAGATTAAACAGAATGCCTTGGCCTTGGGCAAAATCTTCTCTTTGGGTGATCAAAGAATTGAGAACATGATAGTCAATGGAGATATTATTCCCTACCAAGGAGATTTGATTATCACCAGATCCATGGCCAAGACCATGCCTGACCAGTTTACCCAAGTTCCCGCATCTCTCAAGATTCTCAAGCTCTTGGTTGGAGAGTTGGACTTCCAATGCCAGCAGCCTAATGCTGACGATTACCTTCCAGATGTAGCCGAAGGTGAGGGCGAGGGTGATGCCGCAGGTGACGAAGGATGGGAAGATATGGATGACATTGGGGTGCCCAATTTTGAAAAATTGAAATCATATGTAGATTCCGACAACGAAGACGACGACTACGAAGACCAGAAGGGTGACGAAGGTCTCAAGAACATCCTCGTTCAATTTTTCAAAGAATGCACGGGTAAAAACTTGGGCCATTTCCAGAAATTCTACGAATTATTGAGTGATGATGAGAAGAAGATCATCTCTGAAAACGTAATTTTTTAGAATCTATAAATCTGTTATGGATAGTAAGTAGTCAATAAACAGGCCACAGCATAGACTATCAGCCAAATAGAGAAGACACACACAGACAAATTATAGAAATATACATAGACAAAGACAAAGACAAAGACAAACCGACAATTATATCTCAGCCCAATAAGAAAAACCATACAAACATACAAACCGACAAAGAAGATACCTCCCACCACCACTCATCTATAGCTCACCTTCAATGAATGGCCGCAAAAAAAAGTCTAGTTCCGATGCTGCATTTGTCAAATTTTGAATCACACACGTGATTTTCTTGAAAAAAATTAGTCGGAATTGAGATGCGATGATTCAAACATACGAAGCGGTGACTTCTTGATATATTTAAATATATATTAACCAGAGTAGAAGGTTGGAGTTACTCAGAAGATTCAGAAATTCAACGGATGTATTGATGAGCATAAATATCATTCGAGCGTATTCAGTAGTTTTTAGCAACAATATCGCGGGCCCTCTCAAATTTGCTTCCTTGAAGAATATAGACAAACTACAACAATCCATCGCAATGTCATTCAACACAAAAGTGTTGAATGTGAATAAAGACAGCATTGTCTTCAACAAAGAAGATGCTCTCCCTGTAATTACCGACAAGAATACCGAGGATAACCTTAGAATTGCATCCAAAGAGTTAGTAGAAACCACAAACTGTGTAGGGTTCCCTACAGAGACGGTCTATGGTTTAGCCGGTTCAGCATTGAATGACGAGTCCGTCAAATCTATATATAAAGCTAAGAACAGACCATCAGACAACCCTTTGATTGTTCACATTTCTTCTATAGATCAGTTGAAGAGAAAAATCCTTCCAAAAGATTACGAAATACCCAAGGTTTATGAAAAATTACTCGACAGATTCTGGCCTGGACCACTTACCATCTTGTTACCCGTTCATGATGATTCTCCAGTGTCGAAGTTGGTGACGGCTGGCCAAAATACCTTTGCTGTCAGAATGCCCTCTCATCCTGTCGCTCGTGCATTAATCGCTATTAGTGATACGCCCTTAGCGGCTCCTTCTGCCAATGCTTCCACCAGACCTAGTCCTACTCTAGCAGAGCATGTATTCCATGATTTGCACGGAAGAATACCATATATTTTGGACGGAGGTGCATGCGATGTTGGGGTGGAATCTACCGTCATAGATGGTCTTGTCAACCCACCGATGTTATTAAGACCAGGCGGTGTTTCGGTAGAGGAAATCAAGACTACCGGAGGAAAAGAATGGGAGAATGTAGTACTTGCAAAGAAAACTGCAGGAAAAATGGAAGCTGTCAGAACCCCAGGTATGAAGTATAGACATTACTCGCCAACTGCCAAAGTGGTACTCTTCATCAACTGCGATAACGGTAAGAGAGCCGTTAAGGAATATTTGGAGAAGAACAACATTGACCTGGCGCAAACAAAGATAGCATTATTGAGATCAAGGGCTTTTGAGGTTGCAAAAGAAATAGACGAGAACATAGACATAGAAAGGGATTTAGGATCCACCGGTTCAGACATTTCCCGTAATCTTTTCAAATTATTGAGAGAAGTAGACGAAATGGGAGTTGACTTGATTATAGTTGAGGGAATAGACGAGTCCAACGAAGGGTTGGCGGTGATGAACAGACTCAGCAAGGCCGCATTGGAGACAGTCAACGGGACGGTAGCCAACGGTCACAATTAATAGTTGTAGAGAGACATGTACAGTAGAGGTAACGTTCCTGTAAATACTAGCATTTAGTGATTGTTAATATAGCATAATGTAATATAGATAGAGAAATTAAGATTGAAGTCTTTTAAGAATGCAGGGTGTAGTACGTTACCTTATACTTATTGTAGTAAATTTCATATGTAGAGTTCGATCTCGCTCTATTATTGAATTAATTGTTAAACAATAATCAGAATACGAAGTACAAATCTAGAAGGTAATGCTACGACTCAATACATAATATTGGGGCACCGAGAACCCCCTATAACAAGGAATAAACCTTTTTCCCCCGCCAATTCCCCTCCAAGACCCCATTTATGTAATATCCCCATTATGTTACAAGCTCTATTATGTCGTATCCCCCAGTATACTCTTTATCATACTATATATGACAAGCCATATCTACCCTCACGGCCAACTGGCTTCCACTGGCGGGCGTGGCTTCCATCCCACTTGCTGCAGCTGCAAAATACAACTCCGAACAAGCTTATCTCTAAACGAGCATGCCCCGAAATGGCACCAAAAAAGAGTATTTTCCGATAAGCCCTAAATTAGGATGTTTTGTATTCGAGTATTAACGAGACATACACACTAGAGGTTGCTGCTTAGTAATCCCCAATTAGGCCTAAGTTTACGTTTGCTAGGACAAGTCCATTGTGTCGAGGAAGAAGAGGGGTATCATTTCTAGTAGAAAATAAGGACTCGTGGAGGAGCGAGTCCGTGTTTTGCAGACGTCCGAGTCAGCTATGGTACTAGAATTAGTGAGTAGTTGATAAGTACTAAGCGGAGTATTTGTATGTTTGAAATTTTGTTTTGTCTTATTTGTATCGTGTTCTCTACGTATGTCTACTACTGAGGATATACAGGTGCATGCCTACCTCAGTATTTTGTCGCTATTTTCTCACTTATCGCCATTGTTTCTCTCGCTGGCACCATTCCTCTGCTCCCAGACTCTCCCAATTTCCCTATCTCCACTCGCAAACCTCTCTCTCTGTTTGCACCTTCTCCTCCGATTCTTCCTCTTGGCGGAGTTCTACTCCGATAAAGCCCCCTAAAATGCAGCGAAAAACTATCCAAACCAAACAAAAGCAGTCATAAAAGCAACAAATCAGTGCGACTCTTTCCGTAGTTGCCACTACGGACTATCTCTTGTATCCCTTCTCCCTACCACGTCTCTCGGTATTCGAACACACTCACAATTCTATCATTTCTCTACACACACTTTCCACTCTATTTTCTCACTTCCCGCTAACTCATCCCCCTGCACCTCTCACTAATCTCACTAACGCCCACTAAAATCCTCAACCCACTCGCACCAAACTGCAAACTCCCGTCCCCGTCTCTCACTAAATCACTATTGTTCAACCGCCCAAACTGTAAACGACACGTAAAGTAAAAAATTTCAACAGACGCTACAAGAAATGGCTTTGGTAAGAGTTCAGCAACAGCTTCTTCTTGCGCTAAAGGGTGGAAATTAACACATTTGTGACAGCTGCTAACAACCAAAAGACGCAGGAATCGGATCCCATTTCGCTTGTATCGACTTCCGCCAAGAACCGAACTTCTCTTCCTCGTTATAGATCAATTCATTGGCTGTCTGTGACCTGTCAGATTCACAATTTCCATTACTGTCTGATCGCCAAGTCATAGCATTAGAAAATCGCCAAAAAGCTGATCTGGATCTGGTCGTCAACCCCATTGGAGAGTATCGCATCAGCCAAACCCGTATTTCATTCGTAAGACGCGATTCAATCTGGTTATCTCCAAATCACTAAACTCCAACTGTTACTTAAGTGCCATATTCTGATTGATTATCTGTATATCGCCCACATAACAGCCACGTTAGGATTCTAAACATTCGCCGCAAAGCCACATTACATATCATATCATCTCATCAGTTGGTCTCATAGTGTAACTCAGTCACAACCAGTACACGTAACATTCTAATAGCTGCAGTATTAAGGGTCTATATTAACTTATTCAAAGGCCACCATTATTGCTTCAAAACCACAAAAAACTTGCATTCTGAAGTGTTCAATAATCATAAATTTGTCATCCCCTCACAATGACTTCCGATAACCCATTTGAGGCCAAGTCAAATATTCCTCCAGCACGTTCGTCGTCTCCATCGATACGGTATTCACAAAAGTCCGCTGAGGACACTGCTGTTGAACTTCAGACCAACTTGATCACCGGGTTGTCCAATAGTCAAGATATATTGAACAGAAGATCTCTCCACGGCATCAATGAGCTCTCCAATGAAGAAGAGGAGTCCCTCTTCTTGAAATTTCTCAGTAATTTCTACGGGGATCCTCTTATCTTACTTTTAATCGGTTCTGCGGTTATCAGTTTCTGGATGGGAAACGTTGATGATGCCGTGTCAATTACATTGGCCATCACTATAGTTGTCACAGTAGGATTCGTCCAAGAATATAGATCGGAAAAGTCATTAGAAGCATTGAACAAATTAGTCCCAGCTGAGGCTAAATTGACAAGAAACGGTAGTACCTCTACTGTGTTAGCTTCCACTCTTGTCCCAGGTGATTTAGTGCACTTCATCCAAGGTGACAGAATTCCTGCCGATATTAGACTTACAGAGGCCGTGTATTTGAGCATTGATGAAAGTAATTTAACGGGAGAGAACAGACCAGTAAAGAAAACTGTTGATTCCATTAGTTTTTCCGGTAATGACGTTCCACCTGTCACTACCAGAAATTCTATTGCATTCATGGGAACGCTCGTACGTGATGGACATGGAAGTGGTATTGTAGTCGCAACCGGTGCAAAGACAGAGTTCGGAGCTGTTTTTGAGATGATGTCCGAGATCGAGAAGCCAAAAACTCCATTACAGCAAGCCATGGATAAGTTGGGTAAGGAATTGTCCATTTTTAGTTTTGCCGTCATTGGTGTTATCTGCTTAATTGGTATTTTCCAGGGCCGGTCATGGTTAGATATGTTCCAGATCTCTGTATCATTAGCTGTGGCAGCAATTCCTGAAGGTTTGCCAATCATCGTCACTGTCACATTAGCCTTGGGGGTGTTAAGAATGGCTCGTCATAAAGCGATCGTAAGAAGATTACCTAGTGTCGAGACTTTGGGTAGTGTTAATGTTATCTGTTCAGACAAGACAGGAACTTTAACCCAGAACCACATGACTGTTACTAAAATTTGGTCCGCGGACTTCAAAGGTAGCTTCAATAGTCCTTTCTTGGTCGTCGAAAAGTTGGATGATAACAAATTGCACAACCAGCTTACCAAGAACATGCACATGATCTTAGAAACTGGAAACATCGTAAACAACGCAAGATACTCTAACGAGAATGAAAAGTATGTGGGAAACCCTAGTGATATCGCACTCGTAGAATGTTTACCTCACTTTGGCTTAGAAGATATTAGAGGCACCAAAGAGAGGTTGTATGAATTACCTTTCTCATCCAACAGAAAATACATGGCTGTATGTGTACATAGCGGAAACATGGACAAGAGTGAAACATTTGCCAAGGGCGCCTCTGAAAAAATCATTGGACTCTGCTCCAAATATTATGACGAAAACAGTGAAATCAAACCACTTACTGATGACGTTAAGAAGAGCATTTCCGAGAAGGCACACTTATTAGCTATTGATGGTTTAAGAGTTTTAGGTTTCGCCAGAGGTAACAAGAAGTACGTCAATGAAAAAGACGAACACCATGAACCTTCTGAGCTTATTTTCTGTGGCTTAATTGGTATGAAAGATCCACCTAGACCTAACGTTGCTAGATCCATTGCTTTATTAATGAAAGGAGGAGTACATGTAATTATGATCACTGGTGACTCCCCAACTACAGCTGTGAACATCGCCAAGCAAATCGGTATGCCTATTGTAGGAGACGGATCTGTTATGACTGGTGACCAATTGGAATCATTGAGTGAACATGCACTCGCAGAAGCTATCCACAATGTTTCTGTTTTTGCAAGAACTACACCAGAACACAAAGTGACTATTGTGAAGGCTTTGCAGAGAAGAGGAGACATTGTTGCTATGACTGGTGATGGTGTCAACGATGCTCCAGCATTGAAGTTGGCAGACATTGGTATTGCCATGGGAAAGCACGGTACAGACGTCGCCAAGGAGGCAGCAGACATGGTTTTAACTGACGATGACTTCTCTACTATCTTGAACGCTATTGAAGAAGGTAAGGGTATCTTCTACAACATCCAGAACTTTATTACTTTCCAATTGTCTACCTCAATTGCAGCATTGACATTAATCGCTTTGGCCACCTTTTTTGGTTTGCCAAACCCATTGAATGCCATGCAAATCTTATGGATCAACATCTTAATGGATGGACCTCCAGCACAGTCACTTGGTGTTGAACCAGTTGATCACGAAGTAATGAACAAACCGCCAAGAAAACGTAACGACAAAATCTTGACTAAGCAGCTTATTAGAAGAGTTTTGCAATCTGCAGCAATGATCATTTTGGGTACTTTGTATATCTTTATCAAGGAGATGACAGACAATGAAGTTACCGCCAGAGATACTACAATGACTTTCACTTGTTTCGTTATGTATGACATGTTCAATGCATTGTCCTGTCGTCATTACTCGAAGTCGATTTTTGAAATAGGACTCAACAATCCAATGTTCAACTTTGCCGTTGCTGGATCATTAATTGGACAATTCTGTGCTATTTACATTCCGTTTTTCCAAGCAATTTTCCAAACAGAGGCCTTGTACTTTAGCGACATTATCCACTTATTGTTCTTGACAAGCACTGTTTTCATTGCTGATGAAATCAGGAAATACTTGCTCAGACGTAAAAATGTGTTCAGTGGCGTGGGCTATGGTGTGTAATTTCATCATCACTAATTATCCCGACTTATGAGGCAGAGGATGTGGCTGTCAAGAGTCAGGGACTCAATACTTGTAGAATAGAGCAGGAAGTGCACTGGAACCACCAGGGGCCTTCATTTTTACTTTCTTATAGATTGTTCAATTACAAATACAAAATAATAATATGAGCAAAATGTAAAGAGAAATCCGTACACCCCTTCAAGTTGTGACAACAAATTAAGAGATCACATTGAAATCGTGACGTGCACTTCATATAATAGAAGGTTTGGGACATGAATTGATATGTTCTCCGAACAAAATAAAGGGGTAAAGCGCCACTCACAGCCCGTTTCCTATTATAGGCACATGTGTAAATCCCGAAATGTACACCAAGATAAGGGACAACAGCACTGTAACATCGATATAAAGATACTGGGTAGGAGATAATGTCCAAAACAGTGCAAATCATGACGGGACCAATTGAATCCAGTCATAGACCCGAGCAAAGAAGTCAATGTGTCACATAAATATCAATGACCTGTTCACTTCATAGTAGTTATACGCCTAAGAATAGGAGTCAAAGACACCGAAGTCATACTTTATATGACTCGTCTTATCACTCTAGGAACGCAATTCACTGAAATGCGCCTAAGCTCGGTAAAAGATAACGTAAAAAATAACCCCTGTGAGCGAACGGCTCCATAAAATACTGCCATAGCCAATATAACGGAGTTATGTACATATATAGTAATACACATATGTGGATAATTTAAAGTTTGAAGCATGTGTATTCCTGCCATATGTGTGTCACGAAAATTCCATGAGGAAAGGTTACTAGCACATTTAAGGTTATGTGGCGTGTTAGGTTGGGGTTTTGTTATACTGTGCTCTCTCCCTATCTGAGTACCATGATGAAATTCAATGATTAAAGTTAAGAAACAGCTGAAGTGGTACAGGTGTCATTTTTGGAGTAAAATACGTATAAAGAGCTCTTCAATTCTCTACTACGAGTAATGATGTAAATTAACCATTAGAACAATAACCCCCTTTCATCTAAACAAATTCACTATGTACTCAACTATCACTTTCAATCTTTTTGGTGGATCTATCGCCTTGGGATTCTCTCGCAACGATTACAATGGTCCGAAGAGGGAAAAAAGAAACGTCAATTTAGAGGGCGAATTGGAGGTTCCAACCACAGTTGAAGGTGTCGCTTACGTCTTCAACAAAGATGGAACCTTTTCTACTGTCGACGACAAATCGGATTCTGAAAAATTGGCTACAAAGATCGTTGTGCCAGATCACAACGTTAAGCTTAATTTACCTGAAGACTCCTTCGAGACTTTACAACAAGTCAAGATCCACTCGAATGGTGCAGTTGATTTGTACCACAAGAAGGACTTATGGTCCTATGGCAAGATGCTTGGCGTTAGTGTTGAGGGTTGGTCCACCAACCAAGCTGGTATGCTTAATACTGTTTAAGAAACTTTCTTAAATGCAATTGTGATTGCAAATTATTTATGATCCTCTGAAGTAGCCCTTTATTATGTCATGTTTCTTCTTAAGAAATCAGACTTTCCAGTAGCGTATTTCTAACCAGTTTATCTGAGTTTTAGTATATAGCCTAATATAATTATAAAAATCCAATCTCCTGTTAACTTAACTTCCAATGGACTCATGCTTTCGCGTCCCTATCGTTCAACTAAGCCCTCAGAATTTATTATCTAGATCCATATTAATTTTCTTATCGTAAGATCTATCCCAAACATCGTATCACTCTTCGTAAGAAGAAATAAGAATGTGCGGGGTTTGACTGCGAAATCGCAACTTCGAATTTCAAAGGAACTGAGCTAAGCTGGTCTTCCCTGTCCAAACTCCAAAAGTGCTACCTTGGGTCAACGCGAGCGTAATCTCGAATCCCGTCACTTCATCCCTACAGCACACATAGGACCACCCTGACCCAGCTAGAAGAGTGTAGCCATTTTTCAGATTTTGCGGCATTTACGTCATCGACGTTTTCGCAACCTCAGAGAAGCACCTCAAATTCTATAAACGTCCTTTAACTGGCCCAACGATAAACGCCATCTTTCAGCCGTGACCTCCCGATGACTAAATACCTACATAGGGTTTCCCGGCTTGCCAGAAAAAGCTGTATTCTCGACTCACAGCTCTCAGCTTACGGAGTAAGAAATGACTCTGATTGGACTTCGTTCAAAGGCCGCCAGGTTTACGAGCCTTTTCCGCGTGAAAAAGTTCATCACCGGAAAACACAAAACTATCCCGTTCTAGCCCTTTGAGGTAGTTTGAAGAATACTTCGAAGAGGAAAGCGAATGTGATATTCTCTCAGATTAGTAATTATAGTCTGGGAAGAGACATCGACGGACTATGAAAAACCTATAAATATTAATAAATTTGGCATTATTAAACTCAACATTCAAAGTAACACAGAAACAGCCACCACCGTTCACTATACAAAAGCTTCTCCAATTTAGAAACCTGGGGAATTTATGCACTTGACAATACTATCAACTAAAGCTATACACATCGCACAAGACGCAATAAAAAACTACTAAAATGGTGTTCAAATTCACTATAGATAATTTACTCAACAAGTATATACCGGAGAATAAGCTCAAGCGTTTACCTCCTTACATTGCCAGGTTTCTAGGTGCTCACAGCCCTTCACCAAGGGCTGACTATTTCATCTGGTTAGAAACGCTAATCGGTACCTTTGCTGGACTCTCGTTGTTAGAGGGAATATTCAAGAGTCATACCGTGTTTACTGAGCACAATGCTCCTATTATCATCGCGAGTTATGGAGCTTCTGCCATTCTTTGCTTTAACGCATCTCAGGCCCCATTAGCTCAACCAAGAAGTGTGTTCCTCGGACACTTCTTGTCCTCACTCATTGGAATTTGTATCCAGAAGTTGTTTCTGTTAAGTCAAGGAGGACGTGACAATTACTGGGCAAGTGGATCGCTCAGTGTCGCCATTGCATCGGTAGTGATGACCATATGCAATTGTGTTCATCCTCCAGCTGGAGCCTCAGCATTATTACCTTCCATTGATGATGGGATCAGAAGCATGAGTTGGTGGTACTTGCCAGTCCAAATAATCTCATCTTTATTGATCATCAGTGTGGCGTGTATCACAGGAAACATCGTGAGAAGTTACCCAGTCTACTGGTGGACTCCTGCTCCATTGGGAAAGAAACCCGTAGAACCACCAAAGGTGGCAGAGAAACGTGAAATCGAAACCATTTCTCTGGACGATGATGCAATCGAAGGTATCACGTATATTCCAAACTTAACCACAATTCAGATCTCTGCAGACGAGATCTTAGTCCCAGAAGACCTTAATATCAACGAAATCGATGTTGAGTGGATCGACGGACTTAGGCTCAAGTTGCGTAAATTGCCTGAGCAGGGATACAGAGGCCAAGTATGAGACAACACAGCGTACAAGAGATGACGAGATCCGGATTCTCTATTAATATTCAACCTGCATTATAAAGATAGAAGTCGTTGAGAGACAGTTACTCCCAATTGCACTAAGGCGATCGCCTTCACTTAGAGTTTCATTTCCATCCCTAATTCCATAACGTTTATTTATTTAATTTTAATGATTGATTAATATAATTACAAGATTTTGTTTTCATTTATTCGTAGTTATCATTGAATGCTTCGTATGACCTCGATGTCGGTACAGAAGGCAAATTGGCATTTCTAAGAAGAATCGAACGTATTCTTCTTCAACATTCCCTATTGCCTAGTGATCTCCTCTAGAGTGACAACTCCCTTGAAGTCTGGATTCTCAATCTTTTCGTATATCAGTCTGGCAACCTGCGTCGTTGAGACTGGTGGCCTTACTTGTTTGTTCAAAAATGTAATGCGGTCTCCAAGAATGAATTCCTTCGTACCGTAGCCTAGTTTCAATAACTTGGCCAAAATGTCTCTGTTATCCAAGCCCCCTTCGTGACTATTGTCGTACATAAAACTAGGTCTCACGAAGATGGATCTCAACCCCTTTTTGCACGATAATTCGAATTCTGCTTCCCTCTTCGTAGTCAAGTAGTCTTCTGGCACTATGGGGAATTGCAGATCAGCTGATATATACACATAAGTAGGGTTCTCCTTCTGATGTTCCAAGAAGTTGTCAGCTAAGAGCACAGCGGAATCTCGCTGGATTGCCTCGTACGTGTTTGTTTCGTTTTTATCCATGGGGTTAGTCCCTTTTAGCGAAGTAGCAAAGTTCTGGATATCATTGAGGAAGTTGAAGTTGGAGTTCATACTACGCTTATACGATGGGTTTTCGAAGAGAAGGCCGATGGAATGAACCACAGTTCCAAACTCGGCAAGTTTCGGCGTGTAACTCTTGGGATCAAAGATATCCACTGGTTCCCAATTGACTTTGGTGATCCATGGCTGGTGGATCACGGCTTGTGGAGGTTCTCCAGATCTCGAGAACGCAGTAACTTGGTATCCTTTCTGAACACCTACCTCGCAGATTTTCCTTCCAAGGAGCCCACTTCCGCCAAAAACTCCGATAGACTTGGCTACAGACATGGTTTAAATGAGATAACGTTGGAATTGACTCGATTCAAGCGTCGTGGTGTGTATTAGACACTGTCTTACTAGTCTTCCTTGAAGAAGAAGAGTACTACCAATTTAGCCTAATCGTTCTCGCAAACAAAAAAAGCTACACCTTTTTTCGTGGTGGACAAAAAGGGTAATAGTGAGGGATTGGTTGCGACTGCGAAAAATGGTGGTGTGATGATGGAGTACTGCTCTCACTAATGGGCATGGTGGTAATCGGAGTGTCGAATTCTATACAGACAATCGAATATAGACAATCCTCTCGGTAGAAAGGGCGTGAGAGTGGGGGAATCTATTTGTGGCGCGGCGGAGGTTAAGAAGGGAAGTAACTAGTACGTAGGAGGAACTTCAGCTTTTGATTCGAGATGTAGGCTACAGTAATGGTTGTCAATAAACGGGAATGGGATAGTTCACTGGAAAGAGATCCATTGAGTGCAATATCGTCTCCTGTTGCTTGTTTCTACAAGATAATATGTTGATTAAAGGGTGCCTTAATGGTTGCATGCCTTCTAATGAACTCTATAAACTACGGAAAACTAATGAATTTTTCTACAAGGTATACTAATCGAATGATTTTAAGCTTTATTAATGGTGTATTATAATGTATTAGATAAATTAACTGGAAACCAAACGGAAGGGTCAAAAAGAAACCTTTAATGCAAAAATATCAACCTCAGTGGATAACAGTGAACTGAATGAGAAACTGCCTTCATGACCGATGCCCCGATAGGACTACTTGCTGTCACCAAACTTCTTTCTGAACATGACATATTCTTCATCCTCAACTGTTTCAAGGGACGGATGTTTGTGTAAGTTATTGACAGTATCAGATTCACCAGCCTTTTGCTTGTTCAACTTTGGAGATGATTCTGGGGAAGATGGTTGAGTCTCCGCTTCTGAGCTGATAGACTCATTGTCAGATTCGTAACTGGTTTGCTTCACAGGTTCAGGAGACACATTTTTTGCTGCATCCTCCTTAGCTACTTGTGGAGTGGAGAATTCTGGTACGTCCTGTTGCTGTTGCTGCTGCTGTTGACGTGGAAGAGAAGCATTTCTTTCAGGTTCCTTTGCATATTGGAACCCTGGGTGCGGCAAATAGCCTCCAAATAACTGTTGCAAGAACTCTTGTTGCTTTCTAACCATCTCTTCGTAATTGTTTTTCTTTTCTTCTTCTCTTGCTCTCAATTGTTCTTCATATTTGGACCTTTCTACAGCTTGTCTTTTGAGTTCAGCTGTTCTCTTAGCTTCAGCTACTCTAGCAGCTTCAGCTTGTCTCTTGAGTTCAGCTGCTCTCTTAGCTTCAGCTATTCTAGCAGCTTCAGCCCTCCTCTTTTGCTCAGCTCTTCTCTCTTCTTCAGCCCTTCTTCTGACTTCAGCCTCTCTTCTAGCTCTTTCGGCTGCTACTCTTCTAACTCTTTTCTCTTCTTCTCTTTTGGCTTGGTTAGCCTTCAATTCAGCTTCTTTGGCTTGTCTGAGAGCTTCAATTCTGGCTCTTTCTTGAGCCTCAGCCTGAGCCCTCTCTTCAGATCTTGATCTTTGCAATTCCTGAGATTGCTGGGCGGTCTGTGGTTGGGCACAACCGAATGGGAAGAGAAGTAAGGAAGCGAGATCGTCGACACTATTGGAGTGACAAACTTGTTCTCTCTTTGGAATATTCAAAACCAAGATGTTTTCTTGCTTATACCATTCCCAGTTAATCTCACTGACCTTGATATCCTGCTCTCTAAATTGAAATGTCTTCTTGAACTGATCCTTTGCAGATTGCAAAACGACATTGACCAACTGAGGTTGTTGAGGGAACTGCTTGGTAACCTTAACAGCTTTTACTTCATAATTATTGAAATCTCCAGTCTCCTTGTATATTTGAACCTGGAATTCCTCTTCGGTCTCTATTTTCTTGATTATCTTAGGCTTCGACTGCTCGTGGTATTGCTGACTCTGCGCACCATTTAAGAGGTTGATCAACGAGTCGAAGTCATAGCCACTCTGCTGTTGTGGGTAGAATGGATTGATTGCAAACATTGTATTTATTAGTGTTTTGTAGTTGTAGTAGTATTTTACTTGTTGAAGTAGAATGATAAGCTTTGGACATTATGCTTTGAAAACAAGAAATTACGGGTGTCATTTATACCACTCCAGAGATACCATGATTTCGCCCCTGCGATTTTGCATCCACTGCTAGAATATGCTAGAAGCATTTCCGTTTCTGGAAAGTCATGGAACTTTCTCGAATATTCGAGTCTAATGCACAGGAACTAACCGCAATGTGCGGAACTATCGATGATATTTTGCTGACATTTGGGTGATGGGTGCAATTTGTCATGCTTCATATGCAGTGAATGATCAAATGGCGGTATCAATAGAGGACGGGCACACAAACGGATTTAATGGCCATAGCAGCTGGAGATTATTCCGGAGGAAAGGTGAGATATAATGTCAGTATGGTTTACGGAGGAATCTGCTCATTTGTTTGAATTTACGAGGAATAGCATGTTAAACAAAGGCAGAGTAATTAGGATTGCACCATTTAGGTCTACAGCTACTTAGTTACATTATGGAGATCGCTTTTATCAATAGAAGTAGGCGTAACTTCCAAGTATAAGCTATTGTGATAGATGAAATAGGCTTAAGTCGTTTGTAATGGCTCATACCACCGAGCAGCCTCTGTTAATGCTTCAAAAAGAAGAGCCTTTTAATTCCGAAGAAAAAATTGAGTTTAATGATTCACCGGCTGTAGCATGGATTTAGTAATGGTGTATCCAGCAGCTTTATCCCCGTATCAAGAACGGTACGAGAACGGCATGAATCGGAAAGTGTAACCTACAACTATCACGGATAAAGCCAATGTTGACTTACATGCGAAGACCCCGAGGGACTCCACTAGGATAATGAATTATCAAAACAATGGAGTCGCAAGACCCTTGTGCCCACCTAATCTATAAAACCGGTTGTCGGCACAAAACTTCCAGATCCACGATACCCTATCAATTATCACCAAGATGTAAACATCCCCTGGAACTCATATAACCTACAACCAGAACCTGAGACAGTGACCATTCTCCATTCCTCGGGCATTCATCGTTTGTGTCACCGGCTGCAAATCGGCGAGTTTCTCAGTCACCTGTTCTACACCTCCACTTTTTCTGCACCAGTAGCCTAAAATATGTTGTCAAGAGAGCCCAAGACAAATTCTGCGACTTTACTTGCTCCTATGCTTGTTCCAATGCCCACTACGCGCTTCTACCTCTTCACTTAGCAACGTCACGGTCCTTCCAACCTGCAACCGACCAGGCTACCACGCCAACGCAAAAGTCTGTGCCTCGATCCTATTGTTGCTCCGGCGTATGCAGTTTGCCGATATAGAATCAAGCAATGAAATCGGTTGCAGTACAAATTAGTACATACGTCTCAGCACTGTCCTTAGTGAAGCAAGATCTCAGGTGGCGGAGGGTGACATCGACAACTGCGCACACAAGTTGTCTATGAGATGGAACATGTATCAATGACCAATGTAGCTTTCCTTGGAAGACGCGAAAATATTTACGTTCGTATTGTATTGTTTAATACCTTATTGTTTGACGAGCCCTACAGTAGAAGTGCCGAGAGCTTGCAATGAAGCGGGCCACCATATTTCTCACAACGAAAGCGAAAGAGCGGAATCCCACCGACAGGCCACCAGAGCACCTCCATCTGAACCGCAAATCTCGCTTACGGCACTTTTCTCCCCTTTCTCTCACCAAATCCCTGGTCATTCCGCCCAGTTGTTCATCTCCCCCATTTTCTAGATACTCTTCGCTAAATAGCTATCCTGCGTACCATGCACTTGTAAACACTCCTGCTGCATGGCCCGTCTTTGTTTATACATCCGTGCCGCAGCACTAACCAGCACCGTTGGGCTATATTTAACCTGAGCCATTCCAGACCATCAACACCGCCGATCCCTGTGCACTCCCACAGCCCGTATTAAAAATTTTTCCTGTTAGTAATGGCTGTACGCCGTAATATTACCAGAAGTAGAGGTATTATTATTTGGAGCAGCACCAGCGTGCCTCTGTAGACGAGTGCCACTCACCAGAAGTGTACCTGAGCAAGACCACAATCAGTTCTCTGGCGTACCTGGCACTAGCTTTAGGAGTGAAACCAGAACACCTGTTCCATTATCACATACCAGCAAATAATTTCGTGGCGGTATGGTGACCATCAAGCCAACGCAAGACTTTTGAGTAATATTATAACTCACCGCGATAAAAATAACACCCATAAAATATCACTAATATAACACCTCCAATGAATAATATTCTACGAGCTGATGTAGTCCTAACATTAAATCACAATAAATGTGTCCCTAATGCGACAATGCCAACGTTACACAATTGTGACTTCATTGGCACCCTCTCTTAACTGCGGTAATCTAACACCAATTAGCATACTCTATCAAGATTAGTCCTAACATAGAAACCAGCCTCAATTCTTCAAACCTCAATCGACTAAATTTTTTTTATTTTCGTCTTACTCATGCTGTGCATTTTAATCTTCTTCCTCTAGTAGTAATATTAATAGAAGGATATTTTCATCGATTTCACATCTTCCCCTAATATATTCCCTGTATTTCTTGTTTCAACCCTTTCTTGTTCTTTTTGTAGGTTGGATCTTTGGTCTTCTACTGTTATTCTCTCGTTCCATTACTAGATACTAAGAATTTTTTATTATACCGCCAGAACTTAAGATTTTCGTTATTTTCTCTTCCGTTCTCTCTCTTTCCTCCTATTCAGCCTAGAGCCAGATATCACCTTCGAGCTTCCAACACATCCTAGCTTCGCTCGTTCTTCACTACTCATAGTGTTTTCGTACCCCAGCAAAACCTCCATTACAACCGTTCGCAAGTCTCGTTCTTGCCCTTCAACCACACAAATCACCCCACCAGCCATGAAACCAGAATCCACTGGCTCTCAGACCCAACACCCAGTGCACCGCATCCACTTGCTCCGTTCCATCGTCCTTGTAGTGGCCTTCACAGTCGTCGGCTTGGTGACGTTGAACCTACACTCGTCCATACACTTTTCATGTAACATGAAACATCATGGCGACTCCAAAAACACCGACATTCCTTATAACACCACCGTTACGTCCGTAGTAACACTCCAGTCGGCACAGTCGTCGGTTTTCGAGGATTCTGTGATCGACGAATCGCTCCTTGACAAGTTGTTACAGTACCCATTGCAAAAATTGACAGGCTATAACGTAGTCCACCAAAACACTATGACCGAGATCCACAAGAGAGCCGATGGTGACAACTCAAGTGTTCCTGCCAATACTTTCGGTGGTGCTTCTCCAACGTCTTCCTCCTTCGAAGCACCTAGTGAAACCAGTTCACCCTTTGACCAAGAGACCAGCTCTGCAGCAGAGCCTCCTTTTGATGTCACAAGTAGTAGCGCTCCAGATTTCTCTCCTCCAACTAGCTCTGCTACGTCAGAGACTCATTCAGACACCACTTCGCTGAGAACATCGTCAACCGAATCGACAGACAAGCCATCTGAAACTTCCAAAGAACAGTCGTCAAATGGCTTTGCCCAAGAAACTGGATCAGAAACTTCTCAAACTGAAGCAGATGACAGTAACGAAACATCCAGTTTGTCTCCGTCTCCTTCTGAGACTTCGAACAACACTCCAGGCCAGACTTCCAGCGATACTGACTCGACTACAAAGTCTTCCAAGAGTGGTTCCGAAACTACGTCTCATGTTGTGACTACTTTCAACTCCGTAGACAATGGAAAGACCATCGTTGTAACTCAAACTTCGGTTGTCACCCACGACTCTCAGCCTTCTGCTGCAGACGATAAGAGCAGTGATGACGACAACGGAGGATTGTCCCACACCAACAGAATTGTCGTTGGTGTTGTTGTCGGTATCGGTGGTTCCATTTTGGTGGGTCTTATCTCAGTATTATTCTACTTGAAGAGAAGATCAAACAAAGATTACGGCAGTGGAGGCTGGACTTTCTGGAGAAAGAATGAGAAGGTCGGCAGTGAAGACTTCTTCAATGGTGAGTTGGGTGTCAGAGACAGAAATATCAACCAAGGTTCGAACTTCTAGCGATAACAGAGCCGTTAGCACATACTACCAAAAAAAAACTACGAACACACCATCACCGCCAAACTTGAAGAGTTAACAACTGAACAAGTTCTAATCTTATTCATCCACCAAAAAGTAATAATACGAATGGTTATTACACCGCCTTTTTAATACCTCTTTCCTCCGTAATTGGACCTTCATTTCTACTCTTATGCTTTTTTGGAACTGACTCCCGCAGTCCCAGTCGCCAAACCGGTCTCGCTTCGCTTCATTTGCCCAGCACATCTTCTTGCAACCAGTGAGTTCAAGATCCAGCATGCAGTTATCCCTTATGTTTATAGAGTTCTAGTTTATTGTTAATTCATTTGTATTATTGTATGATAATGTCACTGTACTGTATTATACTAGGACAAAAGTATCGCGGCCTCATAGTATTGTACTAGTATCAAATTATCGTGGCGTCATTTTTGTATTTTACTAGTAACATAGTACCACTGTATTGTATAATAGTAACATTGTAGAATAGTTCCATAGTGTCTTATATAGAGTTGTATAAACTTTGCAGCCTATTCACAAGTCACGTGCACTAATAGCGTAAATTTTTTGGCGCCAAAATCACAACGCGTTTGGGTGCCTTTACTTAAGCTGGTGAAGAGAGGTTATAGAGAGAGATATAGAAAGTGTAGACTTGTAGTATAGTATCTTAGTTAGCTACTTAGATCGTTGTGTATTGTAGAATGGAGTCGTATTCGCTATATCAACAGACGTCGTATGACGAAAATTACACATACAAGTTCTTGCAGTTACCGCCAGATCTTCTAGCATACATCAAAGAGAATGAAAATCAAGAGTTGGTGATAAAGTCATCAACAACAAACTCAGCCCAGCTTGTAGTATGCTCGGCGAAAAAGACATGGAAAATGAGACAAATGAACCATTCAAACTCGGTGCTTTTAATGGACAACGCTAATGTGGATCACCAGAACAAATCAATCAAAAGCATAGTGCCGAATCATGAAGTAAACCAGAAAAACAACTTGATTGGGTTCAGTGAAAGTACCTACGAGTACGAGTTGACAGATACAAAGGGCTCGATTGTGATAGACGATTTGCCAAGGTACCATGGAGACGGTTTGAGTGACACCACTAATAATACAAATTTCAGTAAGATCACATTGCTGGAGCTATTGGAAAACTCACCGATCTCCACGGAAGAATTCTATCAAACATGGTACGAGCTCGGAGGATGTGACATTGGAGGCCAGGTATACATATTGTCCGTGGAGTATATCACCGAGGTGTTATTTATACTTATCACCACTTTGATAAGTGAAGACTTCAACTACAAGTCAGATAACATCGACATGGACCAGTTGATATCCACGATATCGAAGCAGGAAGGTGATATAGACCGTTCAGTATTGAATACTGTAGTCAACAAATTTTCTATTCCCAAGGAAAAAGGCTTGCAGTTAGACAATTTCAAGATCGCCAAATGGTTCGGAATCAACGAATTATCCAAACTCACCACCACATTGGTTGATTCCAAGGAGTTCCTTATCCAATGGAAGTCTTCTCTTCCTACATTCTACAATGTTTCGTTGGACTTGCATTACCTAAGAGGCTACTACTGCCAGCCCATTGAGGACAGAATCCGCTTTGTCAACACAGAGGACTTGTCTCCGAACTTGTCCGTAAGATTCACACAGCTATTCCAATTAGACAAGCTGTGGAACTATGACGATTTCGTCCCATTTATCCAGGACTTTGTTCCTCATGGAGTGAAGGTAGATCTGATCATACTTAAGTTTGGTAAGAAGAAGAGAGCAGGAAAGAACAGGTTCGTAGTCACTCCAAGACTGTAAAAAGTGCAAACGCCATAAGCTGCCACCATCGAAAGCAAATAGAGCTAGAGGTACACTTATATACATAGACTAATAATATAATGCTCGAAGGGATTTCCAAACCTCACCCACTCAATATGATTCACTATGATTCACTATGATTCAAAAACATGATTCTGAATCATCTTCACATATAACCCAGCGCTACCACTCGCAACAATGCCCGATTTTCGCGATTTCAAGAACAAAATAAATTGCGATTGGAATTTTTCATTTCAACGGCTCTTGAAGTCGCCATTAGATAGGAGATATTTCCATCATGGACAATCTGACGTTCGTGATATCGCTCATAGTAAGTTACTAGGATGTTCCAAGACCTTTTTGGTTTTTGTTTTCAAATTGCTAACGTTTTTCCCGTCTAGAGCGGTGGTTGTGCTGGAACGTCTACCGATTTGGCATTCTTTCCAATCGATACCTTGAAAACAAGACTTCAAGCAAAGGGAGGTTTCTTTACGAACGGAGGATGGAGTGGAATATATAAGGGTTTGGGATCGTGTGTGGTAGCCTCGGCGCCATCTGCTTCGTTGTTTTTTGTAACCTATGACTCAATGAAGATCTACACCAAGGATACTTTAAAGCCTACCCATAGTCATATGCTTGCTGCATCATGTGGTGAAATTGCAGCCTGTCTAGTGAGAGTACCGGGAGAAGTCATTAAGCAGAGAACCCAGACTGGTGTTCTTGGGGTCAATGGGAAATCAACATCTTGGTCGAACTTTTTGTATTTGATCCAAAATAAATCTGGTGAGGGAGTCTTCAAAGGGTTATACAGAGGTTGGAATACTACTATAATTAGAGAAATACCCTTCACCGTTATACAATTCCCACTTTATGAGTTCCTCAAGAAGAAATGGTCTGCATCTACCGGAGGTAAAGACCTATCTTTGGTCAAGGGTGCTTTTTGTGGATCTATAGCCGGAGGTGTGGCAGCAGCTGCTACTACACCACTTGATGTGATCAAGACCAGAATCATGCTTAATACTGAGAGAGTAAGTGTGGCCCATTTAGTGAAAACCATGGTCCACGAAGAGGGCTATTCGACCTTCTTGAGGGGAATAGGACCTAGAACATGTTGGATCAGTGCTGGAGGTGCCATTTTCTTGGGCTGTTACGAACTTGTACATACCACATTAACAGCCTACAATGAATCCAAGGGTACTCTACTCGTGTGATGGGTGATATATGGAGGGAAGGCATACCTCTCAGTTGAGGAGTTAGAGCGATCGGTGCTGCTACCGACTTAGTCGTCATTGCATGTCTTATTTATACGAATATAGAAAGTTTTATAGAGCTACAGCTAAACAATTTTATAAAAGCATCGTGAAATCGGTTGTGTTTCCGTGTAAAGAGATCTTTGTAATATGTAAGGTTGTATGCGGAGTGTAAGAGCAACGACGTAGATGGACGAATTTGGAGACAGTTTGTGCAATTTATTCTTAAATGGTTATTGGAAACCTATCGCAGAAACAGACAAGCGCAACGAAAACTGCTTCACATTTCAAAGATTCTATGGCCTCAAGTATTCAAGTACAATGTCATAGGCATTTTCCACCGTCCTCCGTGGAACTAGGGTTAATTCCGTACTTCCAGTGAATTGCTGCGAAATTAATAACCTCCGAAAACCAAACGCCGATTTCCGAAAAGACGGACCAAACAACAAGGGGCAGTTTTTGCGAGGTTAACGAAGAAAAGAAGAAGAAGAAGAAGAAGGAGAGGAAACCTGCAACTTGATATGCCTCAACATGTCCAAGAGGGCACAAAGACAAACTAAGACAAACTCCACAAACACCACACCCCGTGAAATGCTATAAACCTATAATCAGAAACCCCCTGCTAACTAAGAATCTCTATTTCCCGCACTCCGCATCGCTATCTCCACAACTAAGAACTCAGAAACGAGAAAACACCAGAACATGCGGAGACACAGCAAACCCATAGATCTCCGTCACTAGAGCCCTAAACAAGTTTCAAAATACTCAAAATTGCCACACTCAATGTACCTAACTACCTAATTCCCACTGTACTACTCAACGTCCAAAACCATGATCATACCTTCTTACGTCCTATCTTTCTTCACATCCCACCACCACTCATACTCCCCACTCACCACAACCACCACCGCCAACAATCGGATACGGCTCGGACCTCACACCGACTTTCGTCCCCCTGCACACAGCCAAAACCCTCACACTCACTCAAACTTTCTTTTTTCTTGGGATGATTAATAATTTCACGCCTTCTAAAGGAGACAACTTAAAGTTATCTCTTTCATCATAGCAGATCAAATTGACATACCGTTCGGTGATTTCACTATCTCATAGGTCCAATCCAGCCAAACAGCGTTTAAGTTGACATTGCCGCTTTTTCTCCGTGATTTTATCGCTTGCCAGCACATAATTGCTGACCCTATACAACGCCGTTGAGATGTTGTCCAACCAATTCAGAACTTTGGCAGTAAGAGCCACTAAGCGCTCAGCTTTGCCAGCTACCAAGACCGCCATCGTCCAGGGAGTTCGTTCGCTCTCCAAGTCGACCGTCTCGAGCTTGGCTACGAACACAACCACAGGAGAACTCCATGTTTCGACCCCAGTCGATCCTCCAACCATGCCGCTGCCACCAGAAGGATCAACCCTCTCGTTGAAGAACGCTTCGAGAAACGAGTCACAATTCGGTACCAGACCAATCTATTTGGACGTCCAGGCAACGACTCCAACCGATCCTCGTGTTCTCGACAAAATGTTGGAGTTCTACACGGGATTGTACGGTAACCCCCACTCTTCTACCCACGCTTACGGTTGGGAAACCGATAAGGAAGTCGAAAAGGCTAGAGAGTACATCGCTCAGGTCATCAAGGCTGATCCAAAGGAGATTATCTTCACATCAGGTGCCACCGAAACCAACAACATGGCTATCAAGGGTGTCCCAAGATTCTACAAGAAAACTAAAAAGCATATCATCACCACACAGACTGAGCACAAGTGTGTCTTGGACTCTGCCAGACACATGCAAGATGAAGGATTCGAGGTCACCTATTTACCAGTCGATGAGCACGGATTAATTAGTTTGGATGCTTTACGTAGCGCCATCCGTAAAGACACAATCATAGTTTCTGTAATGGCAGTGAACAACGAGATTGGTGTCATCCAACCTCTCAAAGAGATTGGTAAAATCTGTAGAGAGAACAAGATTTTCTTCCACACCGATGCTGCTCAAGCTTACGGTAAAATTGACATCGATGTCAACGAGATGAACATAGATTTGCTTTCAATCTCTTCACACAAGATCTACGGCCCAATGGGAATTGGAGCCTGTTTCGTCAGAAGACGTCCTAGAGTCAGATTGGACCCAATAATCACCGGTGGTGGCCAAGAGAGAGGTTTGAGATCGGGTACTTTGGCCCCACCATTGGTGGCCGGATTTGGAGAGGCTGCCAGACTTATGATGGAAGAACTGAAGGTATGTATACATTGATTTTAAGATTCAGATTTGCACAAGGCGCGGAGGTTGGACTAGCACGAGGAGGAAACAATAACGCAGACAGTAATATGCAACTAATCTCTTTAAGCTATTACAGAGGTTTGAATACTATTTATGCAAGGATCTGAGGTAATTTTTGGGTAAAGTACTTCGAAAGCGCAAGTGCCGGATCAGAATCCACACACATAACACCAAGGAATGGTGTTGACTTCTTATGTTTTATTAACTTTTACTAACACCTTATAGGATGACAGGGAACACATTACTAGACTTTCTAACAAATTGAAGGAAGGTTTATTATCAATTCCCTCAACTCAATTAAACGGTTCTCCAGACCCAGAATCATCATACCCAGGATGTGTTAACATTTCTTTTGCTTATATCGAAGGTGAATCTTTGTTGATGGCTTTGAAGGATATTGCATTGTCTTCTGGATCTGCTTGTACTTCTGCCTCCTTAGAACCATCTTATGTATTGCATGCATTGGGGGCTGATGATGCTTTGGCTCACTCTTCCATTAGATTCGGTGTTGGTAGATTTACCACCGAAGCTGAGATCGACTACGTTATCAAGGCTATTCACGAGAGAGTAGATTTCTTGAGAAAGATGTCTCCATTATGGGAAATGGTCCAAGAGGGTATTGACTTGGATTCCATTGAATGGAGTGGTCATTAGAAGATGAGGGTTATAGCAAAGGGGAAAGAGATCAGGAGCAGGGACGATCAATTGTATTTAGGTATGACTTTGAGGTTATGAATTCTAATATTTATTAGTTTATACAGTGTATATGTAATTATATCCATATGGTTAAAAGATAGTGTAGACTAGACATGTACGCTACGAGCTGCAATACTGGTTATAGAATCACACTCTTGGCACTTCTGATTTCGAATATCGACATTATGCTGATCAGTGTGTTACGTGGATGAATAGAATCAATAAGTAATACTGAAGACCGCCTCATTGAATTACAAGGCCATCTGTGCAAACGTTGAAATACATCATTCCATTAAATACAAAAACCTCTTGAAATAGCTCTCCTTTATCAAAAACTATAAAACTAACTAACATAACTAATAATCTCCAACCAGCGGCATATACATATTATATAGCTGCAAATAGTACTAAGTTTTTTCATTAAAATCATTTGAGTTCGATGAAGACACCCTCATGATGACAAGTGGTCAAGTTGAAGGCCTTCTTAGGTGGGTAAGGACTGTCATCCTTGCACACCAAAGTTGGGAACATTTGAATGAGTCTAACAATGACGTAAGAAGCCTCAGTTAAGGCAAATTGTTGACCCAAGCAAATTCTTGGACCTCCGTTGAATGGAAGGTAAGCCCATCCCAACTTCTTCAGTTCAGCCCATCTCTCTGGTCTGAACTCTTCGGAATCCTCACCATAGTGCTCCTTCTCTCTGTGGGTGAAATAAGGACTGTAAGCTACGGTAGTACCCCTTGGAACGTAAATAGGAGATTGACCATCTGGACCTCCACCAACTGGCAAAGTAGTTTCCTTGTTGGAAACTCTGAAGTTCATAGCGACAGAAGGGTATAATCTCAAAACTTCGTTCAAAACGAACTTCAAGTACTCACATTGCTTCAAGGCCTCGAAGGTGATTTCCTTAAGGTCTACATTGTCACCAGAGCCGAACTTCTCGTAGATTTCACTCTTCAACTTCTCGTAAACATCTGGGTTTCTGGCCAATTCGTAGAAGGTGAAAGATAAGGTACCTGCGGTGGTGTCTCTACCAGCAACCAAGATGTTCAACAACTGGTCTTGTAAGACCTTAGGGTTTCTAGTTTGCTTAACCAATTCGTATAAGAAGATGTAACCAGACTTGGACTTTTCTTCCAATTCTTGTGGGGTGAAGTTGAGGGCTCTGTTGACGAAGTACTTGGCAACCTTGTGCACGTTGGCGTTACATTGTCTGAATTCCTTGTTGTTGATCAAGAAGTAAAGAACCTGGTAGAAGGTTCTGTCACCGAGGAAGTGTTGCGATCTGTTGAAACTTTCACCGAATTGAGCGACACCTTCAATGCTGGACACTGGAAGGTCGATCTCGGATGTGTGCATGGAGTGAACACTCTCACCGAACAAGAACTCGGTGGCAGTGTCAAGAGTGAATCTGAAGAAAAGCTCTTGGATGTCGAAAGTGTTACCCTTCTTGGATCTGACGTGCTGAGCAAACCATTGCAAGTGAGGTTCCAAGGCTTGGACATGACCAATCTGTTCTCTGGCGAACTGGGGTCTCAACATGGCTCTGGAATGCTTCCATCCCTCACCGTCCAAGGTGAAAATACCGTCTCCCAACAATGGCGACAACATGGCGTGTCTGAAACCAAGGTCGAATTCGTTGAATTGGGTGGCCAACATGGCCTTCATGTTCTCAGGCTCATCGGTGATAAGAATGTAGACACCGAATAGACGAAAGTAACGGGTTCTTGCGGGCAGTTCATTGATCTTCTTCAAGATGAAGTCAAGAAGCATACCGTCTGCCTTGGCCCTCAACGCTTCACGTAAGATAGGAATACAAAGGAAACCACCGTCCATCTTGAGTGGTTTTTTGCATCCATGCTTCTTGATGAACGACTGGACTTGTATGTATTTGGTTATTCCCCAGACGGCAACGAGGCCTGCTATTATGACATACCACTTGGTGAGATATGGTGCAAGATCAACGGACATATTGGCAGACTTTTGGTTTACTTGGGTTAAATGGGAATATACTACAAACACCTACGGCCAGCAAGGGTAAATCTCCCTCGATATATATATATATAACCAGACTGCATTGGAAATACAATACCTGCAACTGGGGTAGGAGCTTTGATTTGAAATTTGGGGGTGCATCTCAACCCTGTCGTTGGTTGGGAAAGGTTTGTTAGGGCTACCAGCATGTGAAAGATGAAACGGCAACCCCACATGCGAAATTAACGCTCCCCCACATGTGAAACAGGATACAAGATGAACGAAAAAGGTTCTCAACAGGACCAGTGCGAGCCAGAGGACGAGAGAATGGTAGCGATGCGACGTAACTGTGAGGAAGCAGATGGAAATCATGGGAGAAACGGGTTAGAAAAATGGGTAAGTGTGACAACTACTACAAACAAGGCAGTAGTGAGAAGCGAGATAGCGTATTCGCGGCCTTCCATCGAAGAAACCCGGTGGGGTTGACGAAACCTCACCACTTAGCAGCTAACGCATTTTGCAACTAGACGACTGGAATAACAATACCCTATCAACCACATCGAAGAAAAGCAAGAAAATACACCTCTACATAGAAATACTACGTTTTGGCGCAACGAATACGCATGTGGCCGGACTTCAAGCACAATTATCCATGGATTGACCAAATAGGGAATAAAGCTCCGATTTAGTTGACGGAGTTCGCTGAGCGAGCGTATCCCCCTTACTGATGCATACAAATGTTGGATACGTCTATTCACATGCTTAGTGGAAGTCAGGGCAAGAATAGCCAATGGCGTCTCTGATTTTGCATCAATTGGATTGCTATATTCGTTTACGAGATGGTGGTGGAGGGGTATACCCAAAAAGAACTGCGGTGCACATGAAAGAGCAGATTACATATCCACGCATACACAACACGCCGTTTGAGCTTATATCCCAAACCATGTATCATACCGTAGTGTACAGTCAGTACAACTACATAAATAATCTCGTATGATTTGCTAAACACAATGGGGAAGCACCGTACTGCCCTATCGAGATATAAACAGCAATCGGACTACGACGTTCGCCCGTTAACAATTAATCCTTGTTTTAGTGCTTTTTTTATTTGTTGGGTCACCTAGGGCAAAAATTGAAAAGTTCACATGACTGGCACCACCAAAGGACTAAAGCTACAAAGCACAAACACTAGCATTTGGCATATGATCACTACAATCCTTCCATCCGCTACTAACCAATGCAGGAGTGGTGTTGGTTCATTGGTAGTTACCCCAGGGTGTCATACGGGTAAGCACTAGTATCCGGAGATACAATATAGCAACCTTTATATAGTTTTGAGAAGAGCCTCTGAGGGGCAACGAGGGGCACGTAACGCTGTAGCGATTTGCATCAGTGTCGCCGGGAGTGCGACATAGTGTATTCTCCCCTCCTTTGAAACCACTACAACAAAGAAACGCTCAGGGAACTCAGAGACGGTAAGCATTTGTCGTTCGATCGAACGATTATTATTACAAATGGTCTAGGGCAAAGGGCTCAAGACAAATGGAAGAATATTGTGTAAAAGCTGAACCAAATGCTTAAAACTTGACAGTACTATGATGACATACAATGATTTCTACGTAAGGAAACATTATTAAATTCCTTCTTCTTCTGTGTTTTTCATAATACTAGCTTTTCTCTTCAGATCACGATAGCCACCTTTCTACCGGTGGTCCCAGAAAGCAAATATATCATATATCACGTATCATGCTTAAGTAACAACTAGATGGCCTAACCAATTGGAACCTGGATATTTTGCATCTTTCGTCCACTGCAGTCAAATTTCTTCAAAATTTTGCCAAAAAATATTTCATCTACCCTTCTTAATAAACTTCTCTCCAATCCCAATCAACCTACGCAGCGCTACCGTCCAAGGCATCCAGCGCATCCAGTCCATCCACCCAAGCCATCTCTAATCTTTAGGTCATCGCAAGAACTCGCTAATCAAAACACCCAAACACTCAATCAACCCAAAACATCCATACATCACCCCTCCCCAATTACAAATACCTCGATTTTCTAGACTCCTCGCGCTACCACGTCTACCCCTATTCGCTCCTATCTTCATCTCTTCATGCTACCATGCTACCATACAACACACGTTAGACCACTACCTGCTTGGTCAGGCACAACCTCACGTGACACTAAATATTGCTTTTCACCTCATCCGCCTGCACAAACAATGCGTGCTATCACCAGTTACCAAAACACATAAACAAAGCTTCTCCAGACATCACTCAAGATATCGAATGACATTAGCGTGTTAGACATATATATAGCTCCCTTGAACATCTTACATTGTTAGGAGGTGTGCCGAGTTCCAAAACCAGCCGCCGTTAGCACAAAACAACTTCATTCTCCTTAGCATTACTTAGACCGAGTCTTTCCCGTATCAACATCTCATCAAAGCTCGTCTCACTTTTTTGTATCTTTAGCCGCCATAAGGATCACCACCAGAATCTTCACAGCACATACCAGCATGGATACCCTAGCCTACTTGAGTCCTCCCAAGAACCTCTCGTCCATATTGGCACAGCCTTCGTTCTTCCCAGAGAACCTTCAGCTCACGCCGATGCCCGACTTAATCCCAGGAATATCTGACGGAGTGTTGGCGTTGATAGCACCTATCATCGCCTACTGGGTCTATGCCACATTCTTCCACATTATAGATGTCTACGAGTTGGCCGAACAGTACAGAATCCACCCCAGTGAAGAAGAAACGTCGAGAAACAAAGCTACTCTCCACGAGGTGATATACGATGTCATCTTTCAGCATGTCGTCCAAACCGTAGTAGGATACGGAGTATACAAGTTAGATCATCCACCCAAGACGGGCGACGAATTCTACCAAATGTGGAACTTGAAAAATAACTATTTGCCAAGCTTCATCCCAGATGCCGCCGTATATTACGGATATATGTACGGATGGTCTCTCGTCAAGTTGGCCATTGCCATCACTATCATCGACACATGGCAATACTGGTTGCACCGCCTTATGCATCTGAACAAGGCGTTGTACAGAAGATTCCACTCCAGACATCATAGATTGTACGTTCCTTACGCTTATGGAGCATTATACAACGATCCAGTAGAAGGTTTCTTGCTAGACACCGCAGGAACTGGCCTTGCTGGTTTCGTAACGGGATTATCTCCACGTGAATGTATACTTCTTTACACATTTGCTACGTTGAAGACCGTGGATGATCACTGTGGTTACAGACTCCCATTTGATCTTTTCCAGATCATCTTCCCCAACAACTCCATTTACCACGACATTCATCACCAGAACTGGGGTATAAAGAACAACTTTTCCCAGCCATTTTTCACTATCTGGGATAAGTGTTTTGGCACCCAGTACAAGTTTGTAAACGAGTACAAGCAGTTGCAGGAACACATCACATTGACGAAGTACAAGGACTTTTTGGCTAAGAAGTCGGGCGGACGCTTTGAGCTGAAGGACAGTGATAGTGATATGACTCCCGAGCCCAAGAAAGAACAGTGAGAGATACTGTTTGCGGCTCTTTTTCTTACAAAAGTACACTTAGTCGCCATTACGAACATTCACCACTTTTAATCTTGTATATTTCTATTTTGGTTCTGTTGTTGATGTGTGTCGCATTCCAAACTCCAGAATTCCTAGTAGGTGACTGTCGGGTGGACGTACATAGCCAGTTTCCCATCGTCGCAATAGTAAGGATAGTCCGTTGATATCCCGAATCTGACGTCTTAATATATGAAATGATCATTTTAATGAAAAGAACAGAAGAATTCCTGTAAAGATTTGTAGAGAGTAGAGCAAAGATTGAATGTGACATTTCCACACACATAGAACGGTGAGAGGAGACTACCAGTATTGTGGGTGTGTTTAGCTATGAAAATGTGACCGCTACACTATTCGTTATCATTATTTTAACTGTCACACTTATCAGAGCTATAGGAAAATCTAGAGACGCGAAATGTATAGTATAACTGGTATAACTGGTATAACTACACACAATTAAAAGGCCCAGTTTTACCGAAAATTCTGAATATGCTCTCAAATATTACTATCCGATTATAACGTAGCCTGACATCCACCCTTAACTCCCTATATCTATATCAATACCTACAATCTAACCACCTCCTCTACATCTCTACATCTTATGGCCTTGTGCTATATACAGGATCCATTTATAACCATATATTTTTGATTTGGAAGACGTAGTATTAGTGTAGATATATGATACTTGTTGATTTACGGCAAGATGTCCAAGAGTTCGAGATATAATGGCGACGATATATGGAAGAACAACGTGGAGAAGATAGTAAGTTTGTTTGTTTTGGGCGTTTTAGAGGGGGATTTATAAGGAGGTTCACAGTACTAACCGTCTTTCTTGTGTAGAATTCAGAGTTGTTCACGCTCACCTACGGCTCAGTGGTGGCACAGTTATGCCGTGACTTCAACAACAATTACCATGAGGTCAATAACCAATTGGATAAAATGGGCTACAACATAGGGCTCAGGCTCGTAGAGGAGTTTTTGGCCAAAACTGGAGTCAGAAGATGCCAGACATTCAAAGAAACAGCAGAGATAATAACCAAGATCGGATTCAAGATCTTCCTCAACATTCAGCCGACAGTTGAGAACTGGAGCAGTGATGGTAAAACTTGTTCTTTGATCATCCCAGAACCTAACCCATTGACAGAATTTGTAGAATTGCCCATAACGACCGACCCCAAGATCAATAAGGAGTTGTGGTATTCGCAGATTCTCTGTGGAGTGTTACGTGGAGCGTTACAGATGGTTCAGCTTGAAGTAGAAGTTTCTTTTGTGAAAGATACATTGAGAGGTGATGATAGAACTGAGATGAAATTGAAGTTGAACAAGACTTTGAAGGATGAAGTTCCTGCTGGAGAAGATTAGCTGGATAGATATTGAATACTGAACAAGAGAGTATTAACAAGTGTTTTGCGCACACATAGTATAGATATAGTGACCTTCCACATGGGATTACCGTTTATTTACAATTATACATAATTATTTTGAAGGTAATTGATTTTGACGAGTGGCGGCCACCGAACGTTATTGCAAGCATGTAGATGGGCAATAAAGTAGCGAGTCAATACGTATAATTTTCCAATTGCATGGAGAAATTCTATTAACTTGAAGAGGATATTTAAGAGCCCAATTTTCTAGTTAATGCTTGCTCCTTCCTTGTTCCTTTTGTAATAGACTATCCAAGTTTCATTTACAGCCTATAGAATACTCATGGTTCTCTGAACAATACACTCACTACTGCCAATCACGTAATACTTCTACAAATTAAACAATACACAGCAAAAGCAAAAGAACTTACGACGACAATAACCCAAGTATATCAGTAAACTATATATCACCCAAACAATAAAAACTCTCCAAAGAGCGCCCTTGCTGCCTTTGCAAACATCCTCTAAACATCCATACAAATTACCGTCTCGCTACCTTATAATTACAAACCAATAGCAACCAACACTACTATATTCCCACACCCAACATATATTTTACCCTACAAACACCAGGTCATTCTACTTTCACATTATCATCCGCCACATTCAGCCTTACAATAGAACCTTCACCACGTCATCCCAAACCTTTGGCTCTTTTTTACGAGATCTTCCCCTCCATTCGTACTCTATTCTCTCCCTAGCACTCCCCACATCCACCGCGAGCCTCATTTTTTCTCGCTAATTCCATGCGTTGCCAATCCAAATCCACGCCCGCAGGCAGTCAATTGCTGCCAAAGAATCATGCACTCCACAAAGCGCTCCTTGCCACGCTGTGAAGTCTGGTGAGGACCCTGTCAATAATTACTGCGCTGGCCCATGCCAATGAGAGCATTTACTGCCGATTCAGCCAGTCACTGTCAGAGGCTGCACATGAAATTGACATAGTCTGATTTATTAGTTGTTATCTCCTTTTCCTTCTACAGTATATATTCTACTGTAATCTCCCTTGAGAATATATATATCTGTACATACACATCTATACATACTTTATCTGTATATCTACCAGTATATCTCCTCTACCGTCTCACCATGCCCGTGAAGGACGAACCTGATTCTCCTACCCAGAAGCAAATCTCCGAGCAGCTTCCCCACAAAATCGAGACATCACCAGCACAACCACCACGAGAGCCAACTCCTACACCAAAAAAATCGGCCAAGAAGTCTTCAATGGCCTCAATTCTCCAGCTACTATTCGACTTCTTGCAGATACTCTCCTACGATGCTGTTCTCTGGTTCTTCAACCTGGTTATTCACACCTTTTTCAGGGATATCAGGTCTAGAGGTACTTTTCACATCCCCAGACAGGGCCCGGTAATATTCGTGATTGCACCTCATCACAACCAATTCGTGGATCCCTTGATCGTCATGACCAAGGTCCGGGAACATTCAGGCAGAAGAATCGCCTATTTGGCAGCAAATAAGTCATACCAGCGAAAGTTCATAGGAACAGCTGCTGCCTTGTGTGGAGCAATTCCCGTTGAAAGGGCCCAGGACTTATTGAAAACGGCTTCTGGAACAATTCGATTGCAAAACGAGGGTGACCTGCTTCATATTGTTGGAGAAGGAACCCGTTTCACCAAAGAGTGTATGCCCAAAGGATTGGTGGGATTACCAGAATCTTTGGGCAATTGTCCCATCAAAAGTGTAGAAGATGACACCCACATGACATTGAAGTCACCATTCGAAACTGTGAATAAGATCCTTCAGTCTAAGATGGACAAAATACTCAAAGAGGGAACCAGGTTCAAAACTGCTCCACATATCGACAATAATGTTGTTTTTCATCATGTTTTCAACCACTTGAACTCCAGTAAGGTCCTTGGTATCTTTCCTGAAGGTGGATCACACGATCGTCCCGACTTGCTACCATTAAAACCAGGTGTGGCTATTATGGCATTGGGTGCAATTGCTTCTAAGATAAAGGAGTCACCAGACTCTGAAATAACACCAGTTGCCATTGTCCCAGTAGGGTTGAACTACTTTCACCCACACAAGTTCCGTTCCAGAGTGGTAGTGGAATTCGGAAAACCAATCTTGGTTGAGAAAACAATGGCAGAGAGCTACATGAAGAAATCAAGGGATGCGGTAGCAAAACTCTTGGATTTGATCTCTTTGGGTTTGAAGGAGGTGACCGTAACGTGTGATGACTACGATACGTTGATGGTCTTACAAGCAGCAAGAAGATTATACACATCAGCCAATCGTGACACTATCCCATTACCAATGGTTGTAGAAATGAATCGTCGTCTACTTAAAGGTTACGAGAAGCATAAGAATGATCCTGATGTGGTGGAATTAAGGGAGAAAGTGCTTGAATACAACCAGAAATTGATCATGATGAATCTTCATGATCACCAGGTCGAATCATTAACCCAAACGCATAGATTGAGGACATTTGCGATGTTTGTGGAGAGGTTCTTTAAGTTCTCCCTCTTCATGGGATTAAGTATGCCTGGTATTTTTATGTTTAGTCCTGTTTTTATCACTGCCAGAAGAATCTCCAGGAAGAAGGCCAAAGAAGCACTTGCTGGATCTGTTGTAAAAATCAAAGCAAAGGACGTCTTAAGCACATGGAAAATTCTCGTGGCTTTAGTTCTTGCTCCTGCTTTGTATATTTTTTACTCAGTAATAGGGACATTCATAATTGTGAAAGCTCAGCTTCTACCAAAAAGTATACATATTACTTTCATATTCTTGTTTTGTTATGGCTGGGCTCTATTAACCACATATGCTTCTTTGAGAGTAGGAGAAATTGGAGTTGATTATTATAAGTCATTGAAGCCACTCTTCATATCATTGTTAAGTCGTTATAACGACACGATCCAGATTGATGAGTTGAAAAAGACTAGGGACGAGTTAAGTAAACGAGTGGGTGATTTCTGCGGTAAGTACGGTCCAGATATGTTTGAGGACTACGACAAGTTTTATAAGGAATACCACAATCAAGATCCTGATGCATATGAAATTGCAACAAGTGCAGTAGAGTCTGAGGAAAAGTCGATTCCACGTACCACTTCTATGTCTTCGGTGGAATCATATAATCTTAATAATCTATCAGATATCCCTATCTTCTCGAACATTCTTGACTCCAACAATTCGACCGAGAATGACGTTGATACTTCCGATTACTTGGAAATACAAACTTCGAAGCATGATCCAACAGACATAAGCTTAAGGCTAAGAAATGCAATGAGAAGTAGATACGAATCTCAACTAGATTAAGTTTTAATTTCAAGGTTCGTCATTATCTACTCGCTGCTTATCATATGTTTACATAATGTATTCATTCTAATACACTCACCTGTAGAATAGCTAATATATATCGTATAATAATATAATATTTAATTTTTGAAAGGTAAGGAGTCGAGTGGAATTTTCGGTTCAGGAAGAATGGGTCAAACAAAGGAATGGAAGATTATACTTTTACCAAGCCGCTCCTGCAAATTACTGCCATTTTTTAGATAAAGCCATCTTACACTTACAAGCAAAACATGGTAAACAAACTTCTTCTAATCTGTGCTACAAGCCAGGTGTACCTAACATTTAACATGAAGGGATCTAAATGCTGCAAGTCACTGTTTGTTAGCGAAGGACGCGAAAACTTTAAGGGGCGTTGCTGCAACACTCGCTACAAGCATGGCTTATTTATAGCACACCCATTTTGGCATATTTCTCGAAAAGGAAACCGCCCTTTGCAATTATCCTCGAATGTTTTAGATCCAACATCAAGATGTCTAGATTCAACTAAGTTATATAAATAAAGAACATTTCCATGAATTGAATTGTGGAGTGTTATTTTTGAGTAGTATATTGTGAGAGTGGAATAGAGGTACGCATATTAAACATGAAGACTTCATTACTTTTATTGGCTTTTGTTACTTTAGCAAGTACAACACCGGTCCAAGCCAACTTGCTGCTTCGGGCCGTATCCAGAGTCAATGAGCCCAAGTCTGAAGTTTCAAAACGTGACAACAATGTTCCACCGATTGCACCAGTTTACAATAGAAACAGAGGCTATCAAATCTCTTTCAACAGTAACAACGAGATTGTTGCAATTCGTGGACGTAGATCCAGACAATGGACTATTCCAAGCAAAGAGAATGAGACCCTGAAGTAGGATACAGAGTGATTGCAATAAGTTACATAGATATGATTTGGCTCATATTGTCTCTGCGCTCTTAAAAGCACAAAGCGCAGCTTATCGAGCTGAATTAAAATAGCATAAAAGTGCCATTACCTGAGAGCTCTTCGGTAATTTCGACCAGCGAATATAATTATGCAATCTTAATTACATTGGTAAACAAACAAACAAACACGTTCGGAAAGGAGGAGTCGGCAAAGACAGGCCCTACGAAGGGTATTAAAAATTCAAAAGTTTACGATTGTTCATGTAGTTGATGGTAGTTTCGGATACTGGTTTCAATATGACTTCACAATAGTATATAGACATTTTCATGAAATAGAATGACCAAAAATATAAGATGTTTATTGTTATTCACCGACGCCAAACGCTCCTCAAGATCGATTGTAAGCACATTGCCGCAGCCAATTCCTAATTAGGCAATTTATGCATCATATTTGGATTCGACGCGAGTGAAACAAACCGACAACAGAAAATTTGCCTGCGGCATGGGTGCAATAAATCTTACGGCTTCAGGCTTCAATGTGACAGGGGTGAATATTACCTATACAACTGGGGTCGATGTGGACAACAGAGTTGAGAGTAGCAATTTTCTCCTTGGGTAGATAGCAAGGGGGCTGCAAAGTAAGTACAGGTACGCCAATTAAATATTTACTGTTCTGACTGTCGAAAGTGGCATCCATTGCTGAGGCCCAGTGTTGAACCTCATTTGCTGCATCCTTCACACAGATAACGTATGTTCCATGAAATGTGGTAACCAACGGAATTATTTCTTTTTGCTAGCAAGTGGACGATTTGCATTTGCGGCCAAATTCCAGGCGATACTGTAAGTTTAGTGGCGCCGAGGAATGTGGGAAGGAATGTGAGTAAGGTGAGAGATGGATATAGAACTACTGGTGGGCATGGGAAGGGCGAAATACACTAGTAAAGTCGAAGAAGTACTCCCAACATCTTGGACCAATAAGAGACCATCGTCGCTCAGGAGGAGGAGCTCCAGTGGAATGCAGCAACAACCGGGAGAACAGCAGGCTTGTGTGAGAGAATAGGCGAGTTGCCGTCACGATGAATGACTCAAGGCATAGTGTAACATATCCAGCGGGACAACGGAGCAGCATATACATACCGCGCGGGACCAGACTACACAGAACAAGAGCAGAGCACTTCAACCATTGGCAGGTGACCACGCCACCATGACACACCGAGCAGGATACTACGACGTCCCACACAGGGGCCCGGTAGCACCGCACAGTTTGTGAGATGCCGTCGTTCCAAGCCAAGACCGACAAAAAATGTCCACATACCCTCGCCTTACTAAGCGACTCACTTCGTCATGGATCATTAGGCATTAGGCATTGAGGGCCGTCTCCTGCACCCATTTGGTGTCACCCGAATTTCTGTTTTGCCACCGATTACTCCGTCGTCTCATTTCGGTTCCACAGCCTGTGGATACAGTGGTGGTGGAGTCAGTTGTAGTGGGTGATTAAAAGTAAGTAAGTAATTAGTCGGAATAATAGAGCAGTCTCATGTTCCATTCTACTGTGACTGTGTGATACCGTATGACACAGAAGAAAAATAAATGTAAAAACTACCACTAATTGTAATAATAATATAACTATGGTAAACTTTGGGGTTATAACGTATGGGTACCACTTTGGGATTAATAATAGTATTCGTAGTTCGCACTGATGATTCATAACCGCAGTGTAGGCGTAGTATCAGTCTATACCCTCAGTATATGTATAGTCTGTATACTGTATTATTGTTTATTATAATATTCTTCTATATTACATTACACTATACACTATACACTATACACTCACATAGCACATATATAAGGAACATCCGCCTACTTCTGGTGAGCCGTCAGTGTCGTTTGAGATTAAGAATTTGGATACTTCTTTCTTCCCTCTTTCTTTCTTCTTGTTCTTGTTTTTCCTATCCACATTCTTATTCTATTGTTACCTCATCTCATACAACTCATTTGTAGCACTACCCGTTCTACATCCTCTCACAAATCTCACACCCGGCTCGTCACTCACGCTCGGTCATCCCCCAACTGTCGCACGCTACGTTTGCTTCGTCTCTTATCTTATCTGAGTGATCCTCAAGTAGACACAGCATCCACAGTCCTACCCAAACACCACAAGTTTGACTACTATCACCCAAATAGCAGTATCCCAGACCTTGTTTAACATCGTCTCCCGCCGCTGCCCCATACAAACCATACAAATCCCGCCACCATGAAGGTCACCATCAGACTCTCCACAGAGCTCTCGTACTCCATCACCATCCCCAACAACTCCACAGTCGAGGACCTCAGAAACTCGGCTAAGGTTGGCTGCCCCATCTCCTACAAGTTGCCTACCGACTTCAAGCTCATCCACAACGGTGAGAAGTTGACTCCTCACTACAGAACCCTCCTGTCGTTCAACATGGTACCCTCGGAGTCACTCACCGTAATCTTGATGAGTGATGGCTCAGACACCCCACTCAGCTTAACACCAAAGTCCAGCAACACCAACCTCGCCGTCGACTCGCTTCCATCGGCAGTCTCAGAAGTCAAGAAGACCAAGAAGAAGGCTAAGTGCTCATTCAAGGCCTGTTCCTCGGCTCCTTTGAGAATGGTTGGTGCTTGTAGTCATTGCCAGGGTAAGTTCTGTGCCAAGCACCGCTTGTTGGAGGACCATAGATGTCTGGGACTCCAGTTCTGCAAGGACAGTTCTCATGAACGTAATGCCATCAAGTTACAAAGCGAAAGCACTATTACCAGCAGGGTATAGTACTTGATGGCTATGTCTCTAACGGTTTACCCCACACAACTTCTTCACGACACGCTTAGAATTGCCCATCTGAATATCTGTGAATGTTCAGAATGTTTCACGTTTATAGAGCTCCGACTTTATATGATGGTTTGTTTTCTTCAGTTCTGGTTCTTCCCATTAATAATATACATTATTCATTTCGTACACATACACATCTATTCAACTATAACTTTTAGACACATCGAAGCTGAGGATACTGGAATTATCTTGTCAATCCAGTATTCCATTGTCTGTGCTGTCTTTCACCGTAACTAATTCTCTAGCAAGTTCTCCAAAACGTCTTCATATTTGCCATTTGTTACATTGTTGGCCTTGGTAAGGATCTTTTCTGCCTCTTTATAGTACTTCTCTTGGTCTTCGCTATCCACATCGTACAAGTTACCTAACGAGATCATAGCTTCGGCGACGTTGACCCAAGTCTCAGGCTCTTCCTTATCCTCCGCCCATTTTAAGTATTTCAAGGCAGTTCCAATCAACTCTTGTGCAATCTTTTGAGACTCCTCGAGAGTTAACCCTTGCCATTCTGTAAAGCCTTCAAAATCATCGTCATATGCCAAAGTGGTGAAGACGGTAGAAGGAACTTCAGCCTCTTGTAAATATGACTGACCAATCCTCTTACAAATCTCACGACGTAACGGTAACAACGGGTTTTCTTTATCATCAGTTTTGGCTTCTTTTTCCTTGTTTTCGTGGTCGACATTGACTTGCTTGGAATGCTTGTCCACGTTTTCCAAGAACTTGATGATGTGGTCTCTCCACCATTGGTTGTACTTATCAGACTCACGGATGGAGTACAATGGGTGGTTTGAAGGTAAGTCTATGCTGGTATCTTCGTCTTCATCGTCATCTTCTCCCTCGGCGAGATCTTTTCCAAAGTTGGCTACGATGTCCAATAAATCATCTAATGTCTCCAATATCTCCAAATGGTCATTGTTAAACAATTCGTATTTTTGAGATTCATCGGCACTTTTCTCAGCTTGTTCATAGCTTTCCAAAGCTTCGTCTAAGAAAATACTCAATTCTGGGAAGCTATTCTCCTTCTTTTTGCCGTCCTTTGCAATGCTAGATGTAAGATTCAATTGGGAGATGAATTGCAATGGGATCTTATCAAGTAAGATCTTACTCTTGGAAAATAACAATTGAATAGAATCTTTGTGTTGATCCAAGCCCAACTCTACTCTTTCGAGGGCAGCATCGAAGTATTCTGCTGCTTGCTTGTTGTCGTCGGAATGGAACTTGGCCAACTCAGCTAATGCAAGGGCATAGATTGAGTGGAAGTAGTCTGGCAATTCTTCTACTTTGTCACTATCTTTAACCTGCTTAGCATTTCTCAAAAGTCTGTCACACTCGTGAATTATTCCATTGATAACCAATTCGTTCTCTTTGTCCGAGCCAGCATAGGTCTTCCATAAAGCTCTCAACTGGGCAATCTCATCGTCAGCATCGGCCTCTTCGTTCAATTCGACTGTGAGCTCATTGCTTGCTTCCGGGGTCTCCAGAGCCGATTTTTCGTCACCTGAAGGAGTGACTGTGCTATTTTGCTTCTTCGATTTCGAAGTCTTTCCAATACCCAAGTGTCTTTTGGCTGCCATTGCTGTCTAAAGAGAAGAACAGAGGAATCATGGTCAGTTCCAATGGTCCATCTCTATATAGCACGATTTTTCAGCGAAATATATGCAGGCGGGCCCATCTCTAGTGTCGTTGTATGCATTTAAGAGGCTTGGTGACACCTAGGGCAATAGGACGATCAGTTGTTGTCTTCGTAGAAGACGGCTGATTGGTCTTTTGGTGTACTGAAATGGGATATAGGGGCGATTTTTTGCACCCATCAGATTGATTGGATGGGGTGGTGTCGTTCTCATCGTCGACATTAAATTGCTTCTGAATTGCTGCGAAATGCTGCTGCGGCACGCAACTGGTAATCAATTTTGTTTCGTTGGGGCCCATAATATCTCCTTTGTGATGGTTTCTCCATTGTCTCAGCTTGAGCTTGAGGTGAGTGTGGAAGAGTGGGGTTTGTGGATACACGAGGTTGTTACTTTTATGAGCGTGGAGAGCTTGAACTTCACAGTGGCATGGTTATGAAGCCCTTTCTTTGCCACATAGCTAGTATGATCCAATCTTTTAGAATTTCGTTTCCTCCAGGAACATCATGCAACGATATGATTTTTCCTCAACAAGGGGATGCCGGTTGTGAGATATTTTTTTATTTGGGGTTTCGTTGAATTGCAACAAAACAAGACATTTGAAGAGATGGTCCATTAGACTCAGAATTTAACTGGGTTAGCCATACTTCGACTATCCCAAAATTCAAATTTTTGGAAAATATCAGCTTGTTTCTACTAAAATGCCAAATACTCTAATTATGCAGCTTTCCAATTTTATCAAATGGATCTTTTTCGTAATATTTCAACATTATATTAAAAAATGTTCATAATACATTTGCATCCCAATAAAAGGTATTTGATAATCCTTCAACTTACTGTTATAACCTGTACTCCACTTCAATAAATGGGAACAATAATCCCCATCCCAGTCCCATTACAACAATCACATACCTCCTCCATGAGAAGGCCTACTATTTTTTTACTTCTTTGCAACCAGCACATTGTCATTATCATTATTATCATCATCACAATACCTTTCATTCCCCCCATACACCATCTCCTCTCTATATGCATCACCATAGGTAATCAGCATTTGGCAGCATTTCAATTGCTGCTAAAACGGCCCGTTACACACAGGACACAGCACGGGGTTTGAACATCTGTGTATTATCTCACGTGATATTCGGTAATCAATAAAGATTTGAAAAATTGCAATCATAAGAGTTCATATAAAGATCTGGAGTAATCTGAAGAGTGAAATTTTGGTGAATGAGTGGTAGTTCTTTGTAGAAATATAGGAAGAAACGGTAATAATGACTAATCTCTTGGCGTCGTTGAATTGCGCGGGTGAAAACCACCTTATAATTGGAGTTTCAACCGTTGCTTCTGTTAGAACCAATACTATTCTAGAAGCCGGAGCGAACCCTATATTATTGGCAGAAGAAGAGTCAGATGAAAAACACTTCACAACTTCGGTCAAGCAGAACATTGCCGAAAACAAACTTAGAGTCTTGTACGAGCCTCTTTCCATAAACAGCATCAAAACAGTACTAATCTCCGCAGGAAGAGCCGAAGTGGATCACATAATAGATAGAGTCTTCGTGACATTGCCAATTTCACAATCCCAACTTAAAGCTGAAATCTTCCAAGAATGCAAGAAATTAAGAATCCCCATCAACATCTCTGATTCTCCAGAATTCTGTACCTTCACATTATTGTCAACATTTACCTCGGGCGATTTCCAAATGGGTGTAACTACATCTGGTAAAGGCTGCAAATTGGCCTCGAGAATCAAGAGAGAATTGACTAACGCATTACCAGCCAATATTGGTGACATTTGTAATAAAATCGGTGAATTAAGAAGCAAAATCCAAGAAGAAGACAAGTTGGAGCTTCAAAATATCAGAAATAGAGACCATTTGGACTCTATTGGAGAGCACGACGATGATGCTGTGACAACCAGCAAGTTGAATGCCTTGGTGGAAGAGTTCAACATGACACAGGAACAGAAGAAATTGCAGAGAACCAGATGGTTGAGTCAGATTGTGGAATACTTCCCATTAAATACTTTAGGGGATTTATCTTTGGACGACTTGACTGCAGCTTACCACGATCATAAGGTTAATCTGGAAAGCGAAGAGCCAAATACAAAGAGACAAAAGATCACAGAAAACGCATCCAAGGGCTCTATTTCCTTGGTAGGATCAGGTCCAGGTTCAGTATCCCTTTTGACAATAGGAGCATTACATGCAATCCACTCAGCTGATTTAGTCCTCGCAGACAAGTTGGTACCTCAACAAGTTCTTGATCTTATTCCCCAGAAGAGAACCAAGTTATTCATTGCCAGAAAGTTCCCAGGAAATGCAGAAAGAGCGCAACAAGAATTGTTGTCTTTGGGACTCGAAGCCTTGTTGAAAGGCGAGAAGGTTGTAAGATTGAAGCAAGGAGATCCATATATATTTGGTAGAGGTGGAGAAGAGTTCAATTTCTTTGCTGAGAGGGGGTTCACACCGGTAGTTCTTCCTGGCATTACCTCCGCATTAGCTGCACCAGTTTTGACTAATATTCCAGCTACTCACAGAGACGTCGCCGATCAAGTCTTGATCTGTACAGGTACTGGACGTCGTGGTGCTGTGCCCAACTTGCCAGAGTTCGTCAAATCTAGAACAACTGTTTTCCTCATGGCATTGCACCGTGTTGTCGAGTTGATACCAAAATTGGTAGAGGAAAAGGGCTGGGATGCCAACTTGCCTGCGGCCATTATAGAGAGAGCATCATGCCCAGACCAAAGAATAGTAAGAACCACTTTGGGCAATGTAGCCAAGGCGGTAGAAGCATGTGGTTCGAGACCACCAGGATTGTTAGTCACTGGATATGCCTGTGAGGTGATCTTCAAAAAGAATGCCGAAAAACCAGAGCAATGGGTGGTTGAAGAGGGATGCGAAGCTGCAAACAGTTCCACCTTGGTGCCATTTCTTAAGTTGGTGACTTCATACAAGAAAGACGACTTGGCTGAAGAATCTTCTATTCACCAGACCCCTCCACCAGAGCTCGTTTCCACGTGAGTTGATCTTATAGAGAGGAAGAGAAGGAGGAGTACCTACGACAGTCATGATATCTATGATATCTTTAGAATAAAATTGCATTTCCCATATTTATTAGTTCAATTCTAGTATGTATATAGCCAGATTTAGAGCATTAAAAGTACGACTTAATATTATAATTACTGATAGAGGTTTGGTGTAACGCTTCGTCACTATAGAAGTAGACAACGCCATAAGTCCAGGAATATTTCTCATCTTGGTGTTTATTATATGCCTTTACTTAATGTAGATGATAGTAGCTACTAGCTACTTCACAATTGCGTAATCAATTTTGCAGTACACCGTTTAACCTGCCAACCATAAATACAGGCATGTATAAAAATAGTATGTTATAGATATTTGGAATTTATGTATACTCCACCGTTACTATGATTGTTGAGTATTGTGGTATTTAAGCATATCAAATTGGAAATACTATTAATATACGTATACATTAATCTACATATAATCTACATATATACAATGCGTACTATTTTTCTTAAAGAAGAACATATACACATAGAAACAATATTGTAAGCCATTACTATACTTTAATACAATTTATATATGTTGTAAATATTATCATACATACACAGACAGATACACACAGATGCACATAGATGTCTAGACACATAGATGTCTACACACACATAGATGTCTACACACACATAGATGTCTACACACACATAGATACATTACATCCACACAGAATCATACTCTACACACCCACTCACCACTAACAAGCTCCCCCACTGTTCTTACTCCCCTACCACCTATACCCGGCCCGTTAGCTCACGTGCACTCGTCTGGATCCGGGCCTACACTCGATAAGAGCCACAATAATTTTCACCACCAGAACCCGATTTGTCATAGCCAGATATGATTGCAATATCCAGGTTTGGCAGTCTCTTGTTCTCCTGTTGTGTGTTCTCCCGTTCACTTGTTCTTGTAGCAAAGAGTCAACAAACCACCTTCGGTTGATATAGATGAACAGAATCGCAGCCAGATCCAGTCTTCTCATCAATCTCTCTGCTTTACCCTCGAAATTAGCCGCTAGATCTCTCACTACCTATTCGTCTAAAATGACTATTACCAGCAAAGACCCTACAACCTTACACAACCCCTACTTCTACCAGAAGCCGGGCCAAAAGGACATCTGGTCCTTGATCAACGAAACAGCCGCTGCTGCTCAAGCTGAATCCGGTAAGCCAATTGTCAACTTGGGACAAGGTTTCTTCTCGTACAACCCACCAGACTTTGCCGTGAAGGCAGTCAACGAGGCTCTTACCAAGCCCCAGTTCAACCAGTACGCCCATGCCAGAGGAAACCCAAACTTGATTACCGAGGTAGCTAATCACTACACCAAGTCGTTTGGCCGCACTGTAGACCCATCGGAGATCCAAATTACCACTGGTGCCAACGAAGGTATGTTCTCGGTGTTCTTTGGATTCTTAACTCCTGGTGATGAGGCCATTGTGTTCCAGCCTTTCTTCGACCAGTACATTCCTAACATTGAGATGACCGGAGCCAAGGTCAAGTATGTGGAATTGAAGTACCCAAAGAAGTTCGACACAGAAACTGTCACTGGTGACGATTGGGAAGTCGACTGGGAAGGCTTGGAGAGTGCTATCACCGACAAAACCAAGCTCATTGTTATCAACACCCCACACAACCCAATTGGTAAGATTTACACCGAGGAGGAGTTGCTCAGAATCGGAAAGTTGGCCATTAAGCACAACTTGATTCTTGTCAGTGACGAAGTCTATGAGAACTTGTACTTCACTGAAAAGTTTCCAAGGCCCGCTACTTTGGAGAAGTTGCCAGAATTGGCCGAAAGAACGCTTACAATTGGTTCAGCAGGAAAGTCATTCGCCGCCACTGGTTGGAGAGTTGGTTTTGTTCAAGGACCTGCCAATTTGATCAAGTTTGTAACTGCTGCCCACACAAGAATTTGTTTCTCAACCCCAGCTCCTTTGCAACAGGCTGTGGCACAAGGTTTCATTGAGGCTACCAAGCTTGACTACTTCGAGAAGACTAGACAGGTATACATCAAGAAGTATGAGCTCTTCACCAAGGTTTTCGACGATTTAGGATTCCCATACACGGTGGCCCAGGGAGGCTACTTCTTATTGGTCAACTTGCTGAAATTGAAGGTACCAAAGGATTACGATTTCCCACCAGCTATTGCAGACAGAGGCACTTTGGACTTCAAGTTGGCCTACTGGTTGATAAAGGAAATCGGGGTTGTGGGAATTCCTCCAACTGAGTTCTTGATTTCAGCTGACAGAAAGGGCAACGGTTTGGAACAGTGCTTGAGATTTGCTGTTTGTAAGGACGATAGCATTTTAGAAGACGCAGTCGCTAGATTAAGTAAGTTGAAAGATTACATATAGTTTCATGTCTCGTCATCATAATATCATTATTTTACAGACTATATATGCAATTAATATTTCCAAGTCGAATATTCTTGTAGAGGAGGAGCACTCGTGTAGTTCTTGCAATCAGCTCTTTCCATTATACAATTTGAAGCAAAACTTCATCTTTCCAAAGTCATCGAATCCGTCTTCGATCTCATGTTCTACCTCAATATACGAGCTTTCTTCCATGAGACGCCAAAGAACGGCTCTTTCATCCTCAAATTTGGGTCTCAATGGGATCTCGATCAAGACACGAGAGTCCTTGTCCTTACTGAGGAACTTGTTAATCATATTGACTACCCAATACGGATGCTTGGAAGAGTATACTGGGTCGCTTACCACTATAGTTTTGAACGTAATATCGTCTCCAAAGGTCTCTGTGAATGATGTAGGATCACACCAGTTGAGTTCGTGTACTTTAGCATCAATGCTGTTTAAGTCAACATTTACTTGTAAATTGGGAACGATCTGTGCCAAATCTGTCAAGTAGGTTTTGAAACCCAAGACAGAACTCACTATACCCACTAAACCAGTGCCAGATCCGAGTTCAAGGACATCATCCACTAGGTATCCGTTGTTATTATTGATCAATCTGTTGGCTAAAATTAGCGAAGACCCCCAAGTCTTCAATCCTAAATTATCGCTAGTTAACGAAGGCTCCTTGAGTTGGATATACTTGTTATCGTTCTTTAGATAACTGGAGAGGTTAGGAATGGCAATCTTACGTATTATCTCGGGCTGAGCCGTTCTACCGCAGTTTTCACTTATTCTTAAAGACGACTCTTTGTGGATTTTATCCCGAGCGTCTTCGATTTCAATCCATTCTAACTCACTCGATATGATCCGGGTGATATAGGCGTTGTAATCAGACTCGTAGTTCTTTTTGAGGGATTCGCCTAATTGCGGCACAGCGGCCAATTTCAAACTATTGTTAAGTCTCGGGCAGAATTTCTTCAACCATATTAATGCAGTTGCTATTATGCTTTCTTCCAATCCTTTGTCTTGAAAGACTTGTTTGCAATCAACTTCTTCTTCAGTTTCTTCAATACTAGACAGTGGAGGGGCGAAATTGAAGACTTCGTTGGGTGCAAGTAATTTCAACACTGTTAGTAACACTTCTGCTGGTGGATGTAATTGCAATAACGGAAAGTCGAGCACATGAATGGGGAGTAGATGGGCATCCTCGTCAGAACCCATAGTATCTTCAAACATATTCATAGTAGTAGTACCATCACGAATCGACGAAGATTTTTCCTTGTTCAACTCCAAATATGAGGTTTCTTCATTCTCCTCAATTCGTGTTTCCGGTGTGAACAACGACAAGGGATCGAAGTCCATTCTTGCTACCCTTAGGTTTAGTTGCAAAAGAGAACATGATAAAAGATTTAGTTGTGAAAAATTTTTGGGACCATTTTTTTGGTGAGACTTTTTGGGACCCAATGATAAAGAGTATTGATAAAGAGTATATCGACAAACGATGAAGGGAATAAGGGAGATGATAGCAAAGGAGGGGGTAGAAATGGGGAATGTTATTGTACAGTTCTTTTTTATATACATAATTTTTCACATATGGTTTTATAATTATTTAATAAGGAGTATGTGATAGTATTGCGTAGAGTGCTACTACATCTCAGTGCACATTTGATATATTATTAATCTATATTATACTTGTCACTTAAATTCCAATGATAGTGCAACTATGAATTTCCAAGCCCGGATGATCTTTACACGGATAGCCAAAAAAAACCGTTGAAACCTCATAATAGGCATCTTCTCAGCTTCTTGTCTCTCGTCCCATTTTTATTGCTCATTCAGAATACCAGCTACTGTAGCCTGAACCAATATTTTGACCTAGAAATCAGTGACTCTACCGTTAAATGACCACTCATCTCCATGTCTCAAAGGATCTTGCTTTGGACCGCCGATCTCTCCTGTCACAGGGTTGACTTCTCCCTCAAACTCGGGAATCGTCTTCAAAACTTGGAATGTACCTATGTCGGTCTTAATAGCCGGGGTATCACGAATAATCGACTCGCTTTGCTCTCCTTCGGATGCTCTGATCTGGTCGTTGTACTCATCGATAGCCATTTGCGACTTGGCGATGTGCTGCAATTTCTCGAACTCCTCCTGCTGCTCCTTGGGCAAACGAGGAGGACCCGGAGTGAACTCTGTGGAGAACTTGGAGCTGTAAGAGCGACAAGCAGCGACTCTGAGAGGTCTCAAAGCAAGAGAACGGTTCTGGCAAGATATCACTTGGCGCAACATTTCAGATTACGAGTATTAATAATATTAGTTTTATTAGTTTTATTGTATAGTGACTAAAACTACCTTAAAAAGATGAGTCGCTAATGAAATACGAAACTAAAAGGAAACATAGAGATTATGGATGAAGTCACGATCTCCGGAACGGATTAGTTTAAGAGTGTATGAGAACGTAATGATGTCGCATTTGACAATGATTTTGGGTCTGCGACATAGCAATGTGATCAGCGGTTTTGCAGCTATGAATAGTGCTAATTTGTAGGGCGAGGGGCAGATAGATGTGAATTGAGCGTGGTAGCTACGAAAGAATATACGTGGAAAAGGAATGATCCGAATAGAATAGAAATATGGTTAACCGTTGAGGGGTTTGAAATTTGTTTGGAAAGCCGTAGGTACAATAATGGAGCTTTTGTGCCCTGTCTTTCGGGGAATATGTTGTTGCGGCAGTGCTCATCTCGAAGGCGTTGCATTGAAGAGGAATTTAACAAAAAGGAGAAGTATCAATACTCCGGGTATATCTACGGATTTTTTTCAGCAAATTACGGATGTAATGATGCTAACCGCTATAGTTATATTCTACCAAGTTGAAGATCTAATTATTAAGTTATCTATATGCAGGCAACTCATATCCTAACATTTTGCCATTGATCGATTTGGGAGAAATGGCCGTCAAAGTGATGATTTCATAGCTCATTGAGTAGCAAGGTTAATTTACACGAGACTTCAAATCCTTTTAAGCAAAGAAAATGACTCTGGGAACAGAAATCAATCGGGTTGATATGTTAAAGGAAGTCACGTGACATACATAGGCTTTAGACGGGACAGTTTGGATGGCTCAGCATCGATTGATTTTGGTTGTAGAAGTGGAGATGTCTTATGTAGTCACAGGTGGGTAACCAAACAGCGGAAAATGACTCGATAGTTCTGTATTTCTCCTAAGCCATAGCGTAAAAGTAACCATATAATCCAACCTCCACCATACCACACACCAGCAGCTGTCGCGTCTCTTCCCTTTCTTTCTTTGCACTCTCACTCACCCACCACTACACAGTGCTACACAAATACCCCTACTGCTAAAACAATCACTAATACGTACCTGCACACATCACCACCAACACCCTCTGAAAATTCGTGCGCCTACCGACAAATCGACACGAATCAAATTGAGAACAGCATAACACTACAATTGTAACAGGTCACAGTGTTGATAGCATTGGGTAAACCACTTCGTTCCATCAACTCCACCGCCAATTCCTCGTCAGACTTAACCATCTCGCCATGAAGATGCTCACCAAGTTCGAGTCCAAGCTGTCGCGGGCCAAGGGAGTTGCCTTCCACCCTAAGCGCCCATGGGTGTTGGTCTCACTTCACCTGTCCACCATCCAGTTATGGGACTACCGTATGGGAACGCTTATCGATCGTTTCGAAGACCACGTCGGCCCAGTCCGTTGTGTGGACTTCCATCCTACCCAGCCATTGTTTGTATCCGGTGGTGATGATTACTCCATCAAGGTGTGGTCGTTGAACACCCGTAAGTGTATCTTCACCCTCAACGGACACTTGGACTACATCCGTACAGTGTCTTTCCACAAAGACCTTCCATGGATCATCTCGTGTTCCGATGACCAGACCATTCGTATCTGGAATTGGCAAAACAGACAAGAAATCGCTTGTTTGACTGGCCACAACCATTACGTCATGTCTGCTCAATTCCATCCTAGTGAAGACTTGATCGTATCTGCCTCCTTGGATCAGACTGTTCGTGTGTGGGACATTTCGGGCTTGCGTAAAAAGCACTCGGCTCCAACTTCCTCAATGAGATCATTCGAAGACCAATTGCAGAGACAGCAGCTTCCTCAACAAGATATCTTTGGAAACGTCAATGCCATTGTCAAGTACGTTCTCGAGGGTCACGACAAGGGTGTCAACTACGCCGCATTCCATCCAACTTTGCCTCTCATTGTCTCCGCTGGTGACGATAGAGTAGTCAAGTTGTGGAGAATGAGTGATACAAAGGCTTGGGAAGTAGACACTTGCAGAGGTCACACCGGAAATGTGTTAAGTGCCGTGTTCCACCCACACCAAGACCTCATTCTCTCGGTTTCCGACGATAAGACCATCAGAGTGTGGGATTTAAACAAGAGAGTTCCAATTAAACAGTTCAGAAGAGAGCTGGACAGATTCTGGCTCATTGCTTCTCATCCAACTATTAATCTTTTCGCTTCTTGTCATGACTCGGGTGTTATGGTATTCAAGTTGGAGAGAGAAAGACCAGCTCATGCCATTTTCCAAAACAAATTGTTCTTCGTTAATGCTGAGAAACAAGTACAACTGTACGATTTCCAAAGAAACGAAGCTTCTTTGCCAATGCTTTCATTAAAGAAGATTGGTAAGACGTGGTCATTCATGCGTACGTTGTCATACAATCAAAGCGACAACTCCATTTTAGTTACTCATGGTGAAGGAGACGGTGGAAACTATGCCTTGATTACACTTCCTAAACACGTTACAGGTGCCATTGAGCCAACCGACATTCGTCAAGGTGAAGGTAACTACGCATGTTTCATCTCCAGAAACCGTTTTATAGCTTTCATCAAGCTGAGCAAAACACTTCATGTGAAAGACTTGAGCAATAACGTAACCAAGACTATCCAATTAGATTCTTCGGTTACAGATGTGCTTTACGGAGGTCCTGGCCGTGTTTTATTGGTCAAGTCCCACTCTGTGGTTAACTACGATGTCCAGCAACGTAAGGAATTAGCTGAGATCTCAGTCAACAACGTCAAATACGTATCATGGTCTAATGACGGACAGAACCTTGCTCTTTTATCCAAGCACACCATCACCATTGCTACCAAAGACTTGGAATTGGTCACCTCAATGCACGAGACCATCAGGATCAAGTCCGCAGCTTGGGATGATTCAGGAGTTCTCTTGTACTCTACTTTGAACCATATCAAGTACACTCTTTTGAACGGAGACAATGGTATTATTAAGACTCTTGAGAACACTCTCTACATTACTAGAATTGCACAAAAGCAAGTATACTGCTTAAACCGTTCTGGTGAGGTCGAAGTGGTCAACATCGACCCGACAGAGTACAGATTTAAGAAGTCTCTTGTCAACAAAAACTTCGCTGAAGTCTTGAGAATCATCAAAAACTCCAACCTTGTTGGTCAAAACATTATTGCCTATTTGCAGAAGAAGGGCTACCCAGAAGTTGCACTTCAGTTCGTTCAAGACCCTGAAACTCGTTTTGAATTGGCTTTGGAATGTAGCAATCTTAACGTAGCTCTTGAGCAAGCTAAGATTTTAAACAATAATACCATCTGGGAAAAGCTTGGGGAAGAAGCTTTGAACCAAGGCAATATGGAGGTTGTAGAATTCGTGTATCAAAAATTGCATTTGTTTGATAAATTGGCCTTCTTGTATACATACAAGGGTGATAACGAGCGCTTGAATAAGATGGCCACTGTTGCCGAACACCGAGGCGATGTCCTGGCGTTAGTTCAGAATACGTTGTACAATAACGATGTAAAGAAGCGTTGTCAAGTGTTTATTCAAAGTGGTATGTTACCTCTAGCCTATGTTTTGGCAAAGTCTAACGGTTTCACTGAATTGGCCGAGCAAATTCTCCAAGAAGCCGGCGTGGAAGAAAAGGATGTCGAATTACCAGAACTTGGTTCTAAAGTTGCCCTTCCACAGCCTGTTACTGAACCACTTGGAAACTGGCCGCTCAAGGAGTCATCCTTATCCTTCTTTGAAAGCGCTCTTTTAACTGGACAAGTCGAGAACTTGTCTTTGGAACAATCTGAAGAAACAACTGATAAGTTTGTGGATGCATCTACAGCTGTTGTAGACTTCAATGACGAAGAGGATGCTTTGGAAGACGAAGGCGATGCTTGGGATTTGGATGAGGATTTGGATATCCCAGAAGATGACGAAATCACTCCAGTTGACGAAGACTTCCCAGTGGTAGCAGCTGCTGACGGTGAAATAGGATACTGGCTCAAGAATGCCAAGACAGCTGGAGGTTATGCAGCTGCTGGCTCTTTCGAACAGGCTGCCTCTCTTTTGAGCAAGCAGTTGGGTGTTGTGAATTTCCAACCTTTGCGTAGCAGATTCTTAGAAGTTTACTCATCATCGAAGTTGTACTTGCCAGGTATTGATGACTTGCCAGCCATGAAGAACTACATTCGTGCCGACAACGACGAGGACAACCCTAACAAATTCAAGCCACACATTCCAGGTTTCGATAGCTTGGAGGATCAATTAGCACTGGGATTCAAGTACTTCAACGCCAACAACTTAGAAGATGCTATTAGCACCTTCAGAAGTATCATATATACCATTACTTTGATCACAGTGGAGGATGACGACCAAGAATCCAAATGTAAAGATGTGTTGGTGTTGTGTCGTGAATATGTCCTCGGATTATCCATTGAGCTTGCTCGTCGTGCATTGGATCCGAACGACATCAAGCGTAACTTAGAGTTGGCAGCCTACTTTACCAGAGCTCAGCTCCAAAACCCACATAAGCTTAATGCATTGCAAGTCGCCATGACCCAATCCTTCAAGCACAAGAACTTCGCCAGTGCATCTCATTTTGCAGATGAGATCTTGAAGATCTCCCCATCAGGACAAAGAGCCGAAAGAGCCCAGAAGGTCAAGGCTAGAGCTGACCAAGTGGCCAGCGATGCCATTGAAATTGACTTTGATCCATATGCAGAGTTTGATATCTGTGCTGCCACATATACACCAATTTATAGAGGCAGCCCATCTGTGTCTGAGGAATTGGTCGGTGCTAAGTACAAGCCAGAGTTTAAGGGACTGGTATGTAAAATTACCCAGATCACTGCTGTGGGCGCCCAAGCCTCCGGCTTGCGCATAATAGGATAGTCTTGTAATAATTGTATGTTAGCGTCTATCTTTCTCTTCTCCTAAAATTCATTTTTATATACTTTATACATTACACAATGGTAACTTTTAGAGACGAGTCTGTAGAGACGGTTAATTACAGGTATTGCTATTAATAAAGCACTAAAAGAAAGAATATATTAAATGGTCCGGATCTTGGGTATAGATCAAACATACTGAACTAAATGGTGTTCCAGTGCACGATATCGAAATAGCTGCGAAAAGTTCAAGCAGTTTCACAAATGCTACTGATAGATACGCACTTACTCCAACAACACTAGTCCCCACCAAATGACCTAGTAACAAAGTACAAACAAACGTAGCATTAAAAAACCAACCCCACGTACAACGTACAAACCATCACTCCGACGTCACACCTACACCAAATCCCTCCATCTACGACTTTCAACTCCACCCCGTACTTCCCCTCCATTAGCGGGTTACCCTAACTCCTGATAGAGTATCGCATCACGTGCACCATAGTTAACAGGAAAATTTTCGAATTTCGGACAATGTCTTTTTGAAGGTTAGAGCCGCTCAGAGATACCAGCGGTGAAGTAATTGTTCTCCAGAAAAAGGCAGTAAGAATAGTAGTTAACAATGTCTTCGAATAAGGAGGAGGCCATAAAGCTCAAAGACCAAGGAAATGCGTTCTTGAAAGACCACAAGTTCGACGAGGCCGTAGAAGCTTATACCAAGGCTATAGAGTTGGATGGTACCAATGCCGTGTTCTATTCCAACCGAGCTCAAGTCCATATCAAGATGGAAAACTACGGTTTGTCCATCATAGACTGTGACAAGGCTCTCGAGGTCGATCCAAACATGGTCAAGGCATACTACAGAAAAGGTGTTTCGCTTATGGCTATTCTCAAGCACAAGGAGGCCCAAGCAAACTTCAAGACTATCTTGAAAAAGTTGCCAAACGACAAGTTGACCATGGAAAATTACAAACAATGCACAAACTACTTGAAACGCCAGGCTTTTGAAAGAGCTATCGCCGGCGATGAGAAAATTTCTGTGATCAACAGTGTAGATTACGAGGGTATTCAAATCGAAAAGTCTTGGGAAGGACCAAACTTGACTATTCACGCCTCCAAGAAGGACGAAAACTCCGACGTAAATGTGCAAATTGAAGGATTAGATAACGATTACTTGAAGTACATGATTGACCTATTCAAAAAAGAAGGCAGATTGCCAAAAAAACACGTTTTTGCCATCGTTGCAAAGGTTTACGAGTTATTCAAGAAAGAAAACACTATGGTGGAAATAAGCTTACCACATTCTGGCCTCAAGACTGAGGGCAGTCCCGATGAAATAATACTCAAAAACGGTAAGAAGTTAACCGTCGTGGGTGATACCCACGGCCAATTTTATGATGTTTTGAACTTGTTCAAGAAATTTGGCCATGTTTCGGATGAGCATATTTACTTGTTCAACGGTGACTTTGTTGACAGAGGGTCTTGGTCATGTGAAGTTGCATTGTATTTGTATGTATTGAAGATTTTGTACCCTAACTCAGTTTTCATTAACAGAGGAAATCACGAGACCAACGACATGAACAAGACATACGGATTCACCGATGAGTGTGAATTCAAGTACTCCAAGAAGATCTTCGATGCATTTGCCGAGTCTTTCGGTGCTTTGCCATTAGCCACTCTCATTAATCGTTCTTATTTATGTATGCATGGAGGATTATTCTCGGACGACAAGGTTACTTTAGATGACCTTAAGAAGATCAATCGTTTCCCATCTTCTGGTTCCACCCAGCCACCAAGAGAAGGTCTTGCTATGGAATTGTTGTGGACCGACCCTCAACAAACCAATGGTCGCTCTCCATCAAAGAGAGGTATCGGTATGCAATTCGGCCCAGATATTACCGAAAGATTCTGTCTCAGCAACAAGATCAGAAAAGTGTTGCGTTCCCACGAGGTCAGAATGGGCGGTGTGGAGTACGAACATAATGGTAGATTGATCACTGTTTTCAGTGCTCCAAACTACTGTGACTCCACCGGTAACTTAGGTGGTGTCGTCCACTTTACCGAGAACACCAGTTACGATTCAGTCAAGGATGATGGTGAAGGATATAGAGACGTTGAGGACAAAAACTGTCCATGGACATTAGAGACAGAGATCTTCGATGCCGTGCCTCATCCAGATATCAAGCCAATGGCCTATTCCAAGGGAGGTTTCGGTTTCTAAGAAGATGTATCATAGTAAAACAATAGAGTAGAATGTATGAATATTGACGAATTCCAGCTGACTGTAGCATCCATAACTTCACCAAGACTATTACAAATAGTTGCAAAAAGTCCATTCTATAATGGCTCGGAACCAATGTGTATACAGGAAAATATTTCAAAGCCCTAAAAATTGCTCTTATGGTACCACTGTTGTATATGATTAAGTCAGTTGTTCTTTATCTAGAAAGGGAGTATTCGTAGTTGAAATAAAGAGATTAACTCCAATCATGCAGCCAGATAGAAACACTTCCTCGACGGAAGACGACGATGACGACGAGCCCGATGAGTGGGATCAACGTATAATCAAAACAGGATGCCCCGAAGAGAACTTAGCATTGACGCTTTGCCATGCTGATACTGGGGACTGGAGACAATGTACTAAGGAAATGGAAGCCTTCCGCAAGTGCTGGGATGCCCACAACAACAACGCCAGGACCAAAACTGTGAATAACGATGAGATATAATGAGCGAGAAGGTGATGTTTCCGCGAAGTATATGGAAGTGCTTCTACTGAATCATTTGTACTTATGACTATGACTTGTATATGACTTAAAAGCCTGTAAATAATAAACAAACGACGTTCTTATGAAATCGCTATTGAACTTGTAGGCTCGAAAGTCGAGTAGGTGAACTACACTTCTGCTTTTGCCAGCCCTTGCTTCTTATTTGATTCCAACTCTTTCAATTCTTCATCGTCCTCTAATTCTTTCAACGGATTTTTTTTGATCACCTCGGTAGCGATAATTTCTTCATCATTGCCTCTCTCCTTATTTACCGACTTCTGGGTCTTATTCTTGAGTTGCTTTTTCTGCCTTGCAGCCCTCTTTTTGGCAGTCTTGCTTTCCAACAACGTACTTCTTTCTTGGGCTTTCTTTCTGAAACTTTCTTCCTCTTCCTCCACTCTTGCCCTATCCAATTCCTCTTTGGATGCTTCCATCTGCTTTCTCTTGTTCCGGATGTAATTAGAGTAATCAAAGGATCTTTTCTGCGCTGGGGGTCAAGTTAGTATTTGTGTGTGCCAAGTTCCAATCGTGGAGTACATACTTTTTTGTCCCTTATCGGGGTCTTCATCCTCTTTTGGAAGCGTTGTAGAACTTCCTTTCGGAACCACTATTTCTGGGTTCTTCTTCATGAGCAAATCCAATTGCCTTTTCTGGCTGTTGGTAGCTGAGTCCATTGTGAGGTGTTCAATATACAATTATGGCAGGATTTTACGGGGAAGAAAGTGTAATCACAGAATAACTCGCGTTCGTGAAAAATCAAATACACTGTTTATCCACACACAGCTCACTCACAATATATTTTATACATACCTCAAGTATTTCACTTATTTCATATAGGTATATGTCATATACAAAAAATATTGTATGTACATTTGACATCTCTATTTATTTTATGACTCTGTCATACTTTGAAAGTTGTGCTAGTATATGTGTGTGTATTTTATATATTGTACAACGCATTTGCAACTATCTCTAAGGCATGAGAATATATGGCGTTATAGCCAATTTCTTCTGTCTCCATCAAAATCAAAATAATCTACTATCACAGCGATTAATAGCCATTGCCACACCAAATCTCCACACTATGTATATACTCATTCCTCTATCTACTCATTATTCCTCGAACTCTTCATTTTAACCCCAAACAGTAAGGAATCTCACACAGCTTCTCTTTTGTATGCAAAATTTATTGCGCACAACAAAGGCTTAAGTCAGTGTACAGTAAGGTTGTAAAACTACTTAATGGGATTATACGTTGCAGCTGGCTTGATACTAGTGTGAATGTTCTAACGGGATGCCAGATATACCAGATACGTCCTCCGAGTCGGCGGAACTGACGGGTTTCTCGCTTGAACAGGTCCTTCCGAAACGAGAATGGAATATTGACCATGTCAATAAACAGCATTTGTCGCATAAGAAGAACCATGATGTTGGAAGGAAACACAGCAAAAAGCATATACAAGAAGGAATTGATGGTGCCTTTGACTACAAAGCGAATCAAAAACATATGAATTCACCCAATTTTCGAGAAAATCTCGAAAAACGGCTCCTTCATCAAGATCCCGTCCAGATCAAAACTTCTTCCCGTACTCACAATGGTCAGCATGAACGCCTGATATCTCTTGATTCTTCAGATGAAGAGCAAGTGCCATACCACAATGTACTAAAGGCAGGGATATACAGAAATGAAGCTGACTTTGAAGATCAAATACAAGAACTAAAAGACCAGAGTACACAGAAGTTCCGTACGAAATGGGAAGAAATACTATACAAGTACTCTCGCATAGACGACAACATAGAGAGTGATGAAATAGATTTAGCAACTGGAAAGATTATTGTTGATAACGGGCATCTAGAGTCAATGCATACGGATGAAAAGCAATTGGGCAATGTAAAGATAGACGGCAATATTTGGGCTATGAACTACGACTTGGATAGGGATTTGTACCAATTGAAACAAAAAGAAAATAAGAAAAAGCAACAGAAGCAGATACTAAAAGAAAAACTTAAGAGAGACAAACAGTTCCATATTGAGAGCTGGCATAAGAGTGCAGCGCCAGATTTGGCATGGGATCATTCACTGAGGAAGAGAATACCCGTGGAAGATAATCTCTTACAGCTAGACCCTTCTCCAACAAAGAAGCTGAAAAATAACTCTCGGCTTGGATCACAATCTCCCAGCCCAAAGAAGAGCCAGTACTACACGCCTACAAAAAACAAGGTACCGTCTGACTACTATACAAGCGGAAACACGTCACCATTACATCACAAAGACTCCCTGAATAAGTCTTATTTTGATGTATCTACATCTATTCTAGAGTCTGCTATTCAAAGTAGCAGATTGAGACTTGACCATAAAGTTGAACAAGAAGCCGTTCATAGCAAGGGAAGAGGTGGATTCACTAGCGATAGAAACTCAATGAACTCCGATACATCGAACGTAGAATTAAATTCAGAGAATGCTGCTGAAAGCGAAACTTCTCAAACTTCTCAAATTGATTCAAACGATAATTTGTATGACTCAGAAGTTACCGAACGAGGAAAAGAAGGAAACCAGAGCAGAGCAGCAATTTACGAAACTGTCGAAAGCCTGTCGGAAGATGAAAACGAGGACGGAGATGAAGAAGATGAAGATTTTGATGATCAATATCTGGTAATTATTGAACCCTATTTTCTAGGAGAAAGTGAAATTTCAACTAGAACAACTATATATAGCTGTGCAGTCAATGACTGCTCATATTGCACCGGAAACAAACTTCTTTATAAGAACCATTTGTTAGATTGTCACCCTGCAGATTTACATCAAGTGGGCTACCCCATTCCAGCCAACGACGATGATAAAGAGACAAAGCAAGGAGATTCATCAGCTATGAATCTTTCCCAGAAGATATTCCAGCAATTTCCATTAACATATGAGATACCACCATTGCCAATCTCAGAAGATGGCCAACCCTTTGTATGCGGTAAGAAAGTAGACGATGCAACCTGTCAAAGGTTCTATTTGAACGTAGGTGATTTGATGGAACACCAGTCACGTCACTACACAAATTGCTCATCGAAGAAGCAGGTTTTGATGTGCCCTCTTTTAGGGTGCGGATATATTACAGAAGGTGGCTATTTGGAATGGAGGGCTCATTTTATCAAAGAGAAACATAATATTCAACCTGGAAATTTGAACGCTAAAGATTACGATTCAGGGGCCATTGAGCCCCATTCGAATAATACACTGATTTCGGAAGTTGAAGAGTACCTCAGCAATGCATATACAAGACTAACTGACAAGAGTATTATCATTAGTGACAACATCGATGATTTGTTTAGCGATGATGGAAGCGATCTTGAAAATGCAGCAGACATTGAAGCTGATTACGACTCTGATTCAGAGGCAGACGATGATGACGCCGATAACAGAGCAACCAGGCCACTTAAAGGTAATAACGTCATCTTCAATGAACCCAATGATGAAAACGAAGACTCTGAGCTGGACTGTAGTTCCGGTATTTCTGTGAGTGACTTGACCAATGTTCCATCTCCCGCAAGAAGGAATGTGTCCCTAATTGAAACGCCGAAGATCGACTCTTCTATTAATGTGACTAGTACATTTTCTCCCGGCGAGAATGATGAAGGCTACGAGTCTATTGAAGAGTTATTCTCCAATTAAGATGACATCATACATGATCTGCTAAGATATATATATTGTATTTCTAATAGCATTAGTTCTTCTATTTACAAGACTTGGAATACTAAATATAAGGATGAATTACTCCTCTTTATTGTCAGAGTCCTCATTTAACTCGTACTTTTTTCCCTTTTTCTCTGGTCTGCCCTTGAAAGCATCCGTTCCCTTAATGTACTTGTCAAATGCATCGTTTCTCTCCGCAAACGGACGTGGGCCGACCAACCTTATCATGTCTTCTCTGGTCAAGACCTCTTTCTTGTATAACTCCTCAGCGACCTTGTCAACTAAGTCAAGCTTCTCTGTTAACAATTTCGTGCATGCAACATATGCTTCATCGATAAATCTCTTCACTTCAATGTCAATCATTCTAGCGGTGGCCTCAGAATAGTTATTGTGAACCTTGAAGCCACCACTGTCATCGCCTGTATCATAAGCGATACTACCGAGTTTATCGGACATACCGAGCTTCAACACCATCTGCTGGGACATCTGAGTAACTTTCTTGAAGTCATCTGATGCACCACTAGTAACAGTATCGAAGTGAAGTTCCTCACTGACCCTACCTCCAAGAGCCATTGAGATTCTGTGCATGAATTGTTCCTTAGAGATCAAGTATTGGTCCTTAGGAAGATATTGAGCATAACCCAAAGCTCCCTGACCTCTTGGAATGATAGATACCTTAACTAACGGGTCAGCAAATTCCAAAAACCATCCACAGATAGCATGGCCGGCTTCGTGATAGGCAACAGTCTTCTTTTCTTCGAGACTGAGAACACGAGACTTCCTTTCCAAACCCGCAACAACACGTTCAATGGCTTGTTCAAAATGGTAGATATCGACAGAACTGGCATCTTCCCTTGCAGCGATAAGAGCACCCTCATTACAACAGTTAGCAATATCAGCACCTGCAAATCCTGGAGTCAAAGCACTTAATCTGCCGGCCAAGTCATCAATGGCCTTTGACTTTAACTCTTGGTACTTGGAAAAGTCGATATCTTTCTGTGTAGCCTTGATTTCTTCGTCACAAGTCAATGTCAATTTTGATAAATGCACTTTAAAGATCTGTTTACGGCCATCAATGTCTGGGATGTCGATAGAGATGTGCCTGTCGAAACGTCCTGGTCTCAAAAGTGCTTTATCCAAGATGTCTGGACGATTAGTACCTGCCAATACAACGACGTGATCAGAAGAGTCAAATCCATCCATTTCAACCAATAACTGGTTCAAGGTGTTTTCTCTCTCGTCATTTCCACCCATCTTTCCATTACCTCTCTCCTTACCAATGGCATCGATTTCATCCACGAAGATGATCGAAGGAGCCATTTCTCTTGCAGTTTTAAACAAATCACGAACTCTTGAGGCACCTACACCGACGAACATCTCTACAAATTCAGAACCAGAAACCGACAAGAAAGGAACACCTGCCTCACCAGCAGTTGCTTTGGCCAAAAGAGTCTTACCAGTTCCCGGAGGCCCAGACAAGATTGCACCTCTAGGGATTTTTGCACCCAATTTTTCATACTTACGTGGATCCTGAAGGAATTTAACGAATTCCATAATTTCTTCCTTTGACTCGTCACATCCAGCTACGTCCTTGAACTTGATTTTGACTTCTGTCTCCTGATTGAAAAGCTTAGCCTTGGATTTTCCAATCTTAAAGATCCCCCCTGGACCTCCACCAGCACCGGAACCTTGTGAGGTTCTTCTCATGGTCAAATACCAAAGACCACCAATCAAAAGCACGGTAGGAAGGATAGGTAATATATAGTTGAGCCAAGATCCTCTATCCTCATACAAAATCGGTAATCTTTCATTCACTGGAATATTCAACTTATCTTGGACATTCTTCATTTCTTCTTCAAAGAACTCTACTGATCCAATGGTGAATACCACGGCTGGAGTTCCACCTGAAGTACGGAAGGTCTGGTCAGAAACGGCACCTGCAATCAATTCTGCTTCAACTGCGAAACGGTTGATCACAGTCAACTTGGTTACTAAACCCCTCTCCAAGTAGTTTGTCTTAAAGTCCTGGAACGAAAGCTCGTTCCTCTCGCTTTCTCCTGAGAGAGCGTATGCAGTTAATGCTACAGTGAAGATGGTGGAAATCACGAAATAACGTGCCATGGTCTTAGCATCGAATTGGTAGATCTTAATGTTGTTAGGGTCGATCTTGGGGTTTTCCTTCTTCAATCTTTCCTTGATCTCTTCACGCATGTCACGTTCTTCCTTATCCATATTTTTCTTCGGCTCCTTTTCTTTTGAAGGCTCTTTTTCCGAGTCATTAGATTCTTTAGATTCATCCGATTTAGCCTCCTTCTTCTCATTCTCGTTTTGAACATCTTTGAACGATTGTAAAGACAGTTTGAATGCCACACGGTTATTCACGGAAGAAAAGGCCCTTGCATGTTGAACAGGTTTGAACGATGTTATTATCCCATTGCTTAATCGAGAAGACAATGGTCTAGAAATGGAGCTCAAACTCCGCACCATCGAGTGAGATGGCACTCTTAGAACTCGTATCGAGTTGGAGACCAACATATTGAATTATAGCTTCTGTCTCGGAACGATGTTAATTTTCTATGAGGAAGCTAATTCACTATTTTCTTGGGTGGTGAAATGTTATCTTCGGGTATTCTCCGTAACCACTGTATAAGATTGGAGCTCAACTAACTACTTTAATGCTACAAACAGTCCAAAATCTTCCACTGAAAACGAAAGAAAATTCAACTTTTTTTGCTTCAGCACAATCACCTCACTGATTTAAAACACAAAATAGCTGCTATTTGCTCAAAGACAAAGTATCCACAGCTATAACCCACTTCTCTTGAATAAAGACTATCACTTGAACTCTTCTTTTTAAAGAGCAAACGGAAAATCAATGAATTTTTCGCCTCCAATTGAAGGCGTGCATAGGGGGAGAGGTGGCAGCGCTACCAGATAGGTGAGCGAATGAGTGAGGGTGATCCTAGTGTATCGAAGTGTTAAGGAATGGGCTTGTTTGTTGGAGTGAAGTTGTGGCTCGTTAGTGGAAGGGTGCTGAGAGGAACGATAGGGACGAGGGATTGCATCAGAAGGGTATGTAAAATAGTGAATATTGACTGTGGGTGGTATTCGTTTGCGTGAGTGCTATAGTTTTATTTATCATGGCTCTCACTTTTTTTGCACCCAAATGAACGAAATATGAAAAAGCATATAATATTTAGGTATCCAAATGGTCTCATCTGCACACTACTTCACTTCTATTATCCTCCTTACACATGGTATACATTAATATATATATATTACAAATTGGATCGTCCCCTCTGCAGTACGCAGCATCAGGTATTCTTCTTACAAACGAAAAGTTACTCTATAATTCTACGAGTTGAGAATGCAAAAAATGGTAGTTATCAACCACATAATACTCTATCTAACTCTGCGGTGACTTTCGACTGTTCACAAACCGTTCCCAGCTCGTCTCGCAAATCTTAAGAAATTTCTCCTTTTCACGAGCCAACAATGCTGCTGTAGCATTGGAACCTGTAGTGGGAGTGGAGTCAGAAGATTCACTTGCTGAGGCGCTTTCAGCATTCTCGCCGACACTATTAGACTTACCACTCTCTAGATTCTTGTCTGAGGACTCTTTCTCGGCCTTATCCGTGGAATCATCTGCCAGGCTACTTTCTTGCTCTTTCTGGTTGAAGATTCGGAAGTTGAAGACACTCTCGTTCATCAAATTGATTGAGCCAAAGATCTCCCCATTGGTGATTGCTTCCAATTTGCTGGTAGCCTCTTGATTTGGGGCATGGCCATGACTGACTTGTGACAGTTGCGGTCTATTAGAAAGTTGATGCTGCTGCTGTTGCTGCTGTTTATAGTATACCTGAGCCTGTTGCTGGTACTGCTGCTGTTGATAATAGTTGATAACAGCTGGCATATGGGGATAGGCAGCTGTGTATTGAGGATGGATAGATGGTCTTTGCCCATTTGCAACTCGGGTTGTCTTAGTATATGCCTCTTCCTCTAACTCACTTCTTTTATACTTCTCTTGCATTTCTCTCACTTCATCCTCTGATACAGGGAGTCTATCGTCTTCCAAATCTTCGGGAAGTTTGGCTTTTGCGACATTAGCTGAACGAGACTCAAAGAACTCTCTCTGAGCAGATAGTGGTTGGGACAGAAGTGGCGCTACTTTCATGAGGTCGCCATGATAGACGTCTGTAACTGAGTACGGTTTAGGACGAGTGCCAGAGGTTGAGACTGTATTCAGCGAAGCTACTGCAGTGTTAGCATTGGCAGGTGAAACATTAACTGAACCGGTGACAGAACCAAATGGTATACCTATAGAACTAGGTCCAGTTGCCGATGGACCTCCTCTATTAACGGCTGAATATGTATTGGCTTGTCCTGTTTGTGGTCCTCTAGCTATGTTGGACACAACTGGCGAATTCATGGAACTTGGACGGAAATGGGCGCCGTGTCCTCCCTGGAATTGGTGTTGAGGATGTCCCTTAACTGGCCTTATGCCTCTGGGAAAATGTGCCAGAGTAGTAGTGTACGGATAAACTGTTCTCACCCTTCTTAATTGGCCAGGATGATGATAAACTAGATGTTGTGAAGGAACGTGCTGCTGTAAATGAGTGTGTGGGTATTGAGGTTGTCCTTGCACTGGGTCTATATGCGAATGAGTCTGGAACTGAGAGTTTGAGAAAGGACGTGGCTGCGCTCTGGCCAATGGTGCTCCATAATACCCACCTTGTGCGTGGGAAAGTAAACTCGCAGGTTGAGAGTCAACAGTGGAAGCTATTAATCCAATAGTGCCAGGGCCAGTCGCTGTAGCTGTCGTAGCAGATGCACCCAGAGAACGTATATCATCATCGGACTTTTCTATTGCCGGAGAAGCATCAGAAATGGCAGTAGCTTCATCAACAGGGATCACCGTTGGTACATCTGCTGCTACATTTGGTTGTTTGATTTTCAGAATGGGTGGAAGATATCTTCTTTGAGCGAATTGCTGTCTAGCTGTAATCAAAGGGGCTCTAGTTGTAGCAGAACGAATTGGAGCCGATTGAATCAATGGTCTTAATGATTCAGAATTAGATGTCGCAGCTGAAATATCTAATGGAGACGGGATAAACTGCCTTTTCAATCTCTTTGCAGTGGATGGAGTAGACAACCTGTCCAACTCGTCGCTGGCAGTCGTTGGTTCCGAGTTAATAGTGATGATTGTAGGAACACTTGAAGGAGAAGAGTTTTCATGAAGGGACTTGGCGGACTTTGTGTCTGTAGAAGTATCCTCTGCGGTGTTGTTAGTTGGAGCTGTAGAAACGCCGTTTGAAGTAGTAGTCTCTGGATCATTTATGATATGAGCTAGACCAACATTCCTCGGACTTGCAGCTGAAGAAACTGAGATAGGACGAGCACTGGTGCCCGTTGAGTTCGTTGGTTTCACGGGATTTACAGTAGTTACTTCATTTGAAGAATTTGAAGCATTTCCAGTAGGTATCTTTACCACAGGCATAGATAGCCCTGCTCTTGAAGCAATCAACCCTCTTTGCTGTTGTTCTATTTGCTGTGAAATCTTTACAGTCGATCTCATTTCTGCTGACTTCAACGGAGGGAGACCGGGACTGACTATACGAAGAGCAACATCCAGCGAGTCTTGGGACTTAAGGTTGAGCGAATGAGGACGGTGTCGTTTCTTAGGAGGGCCTGTATCTGTGGCGGACTTGTTAGTGTCCAGTTTAGGTGGTATTTGGCTAGGTTTGGCAGGAGATAGACGTCGTGGGGAAGAGATTGTTGGGGGCGTTGGGGGGTCTGCTAGAGACGGTGGTAGATCTACTTTGCTTTGGGACATTTTGGTTGATTTGCTTGTGGTAAGATATTGTGTGTGATGTGTGGGTATACTGAACGGTAATGTGGTATTGATGAAGAGGGTGATAAAAAATGCACCTAATGAAGCCAATAAGGATCTTGTCTTCACAATTTCAGTTTTTCAGGATAGGTATAGCTCTCAGCTTGTTCGTTTGATTTCCTGGATGTTTCTGGTGCCTTTGTGAGTTGGGCGTCTTTTGTTATTGTAGTGGGGCAATAGGGCTGTCTACGGCACTTGCAACTCTTAGCAATCCGGACTTCGATGTGTGGAAAGATCACGAACACGATCGAGAAACCGTTTCTTTCCGTCTTGTACGCCTTAACTACAACCGCCTAAGGAAAAGACAAAAATCCGTACTTCTTCCAGCGTCTGAACACACTCGGATCGTTCTGGTTCACTGTTGAGTTCAATACTCGTCTCAAACAGAGGATATGTCTAAACCGGAAAACACGACTCGAATGCGACACTGCACGGATGGATCCAGACGTAGTACAGATGAATGTTGTTTGTTCGTGGGTATGTGGGTACTGCGTAGTGTGTAGTCTTCCTGAGTGTGCGTTTGTGGGTAGTCTGTGATTTTAGTCTCAGGTACCACTCAGGAACGCAGTGCGGTGACGTGGGGACGTGGACGTGTAGACGAGGACTGGACAGTGGGTATGAGAAAAATATGTAGAGAATTGGAATAGACGTGAATATGTGAATATGGGAATATATGAATATGTGAATACGTGAATTTGGCAACGGGGAACTTTTCTCCGTACGGCGGTTCTAGATGGCAGATGGCAGATATTAGTACCGAGAAGTATGCTATGACGTAGAGACTCCCCCGGAACGCTCTGTTTGTAATCAGTTGCACCTGTCACGAGTTTAACTCTGCAAAAACGCTCACAAGCTTCAGGGGGCGGGACGGTATTCGTGTATACGACAGAAAAAGGAAGTTGGTTTGGAAGGAGAATGCACGTAGTTAAGCAGCGGTCGCGAAACTAGCGTGTGCCTTTGTGGAAAGGGGCAGTGGATGCTGTGGTACCGCAATCACGATATTGTGTTACTACAAAGACAATGGGAGGTTAGACGTAAAATGGAGGGAGCTGAACGTAGTGGTGGGTTCTTGTAATCCGGTGGAGTTGGTGTTGACTCGTCGGTGGTCCTACAACTGGGAAGTCTAAATTGTCGATCACGAGAATTAGACACAAATTTGCGACACTCACAAACAAGAGGGTCTCGAATTGGGCGCCCGTGAAAAGAAGAGTTTCCCTTCTTTTGATCTTGGAAAACATATGTATATATACTACAGCTGAACTACGGCACTCGCTTCACTTTCTAGGTCCTACCAAGTTGCACCGAGGGATTTGCCTCTTCAAACCCTCACCAAATCAATCATCCCTTTCCCGCAAAGGGACATATGAAACACTAAATACTTATTTTTCTATTTTTCTCTTTGCACTTTTAGTAGATGTTTTAAGTAGGAATGAGGTACAGATCAGTAAATACAGTACCCATGAATTTTCTGTTGTTCATCTGCTAACCTACTACAGAAGCCGGATAGAGCCGTAGCAATAGCATCAGCCATCTTCCTTGGCGTCAGAAGTATCGAGTCGAATCAGAGTGAACAGTGGATCAGAGAACGGCTGGTGCTTGGCCCTTACAATAATCTTTATTATGGCATGATAATTTCTCTAGTCTTAGTCTTGCCTACTTTAGTCTCCATTCCATGCGAGTGTCTGCAAGTGAGATCTGTATGTTTTCTAAGTTCAGGAACCAAGTGCTACCCAGTATATTCTGTAGTGCAAGCACGACATGCACCCTCTACGAATGCTTGTTTACAGAATGTGAAATTTCCTTGAATTTTGTATCCGTAGTCCTGAGTAATTCAATTGGAAAAAGAGAAATGGCGAGATTACTTCAATAAGCCCCATCTATAGCCGGTAGAACATTCGCTAACAGCAATTGAATACTTCATTTCTGGATTCCAAAGGGTAAAGACAACTCTCCGAGCCCAATAAATCCACACTTCACCTCATTCAAAAAATTTGATATGAACTCCACCCTTGTCGACTCCAATTGCAAGAGATCTCGTAGTATTATCCTGACACATATCTTTGTGCTAATACACCCTTTTCCTTTCTTTTAATCCTCTAGAGCACATATTCTGTCGTAACAGATATTGTCTTGCCATCCCTGCAGACAGAATGTTTCAGAATTAGTCCACATATACCAATCCAAAGAAGAGGTAACAATGTGCATGAGTTCTTTTGAGGTGTTTGAGGGTATTCTGACCCTTGGTGCCGGCGTCAATTACAATACTCGTTTTGGAAGCGACCTGTTGAAGTAGACAAGGCACAACGTCTAAGAAGGTTTGGTAAGTATGCATGGCATAGTCACAAGACCCGTGCCGCAACACAATAGATATTGCAGCTATAGTTATTCCAATAGGTAACGACTACAGTTTCAATATTGACTTGAACTACGTTCGTTTGAAGCAATTAGGATTCACGGCTCAAAAAGTTCTCTTTTGGAGATGGGCTACTGCAGACTAAATCCATAACTACGACATCCTCTACACCATATTCATATATAAGATATCTAGATTAGAACACACGTATAGAATATTTAGGAATGCTATATGTAATAATGATATAATACGAACTGCAATACGAACTATAATAACAAGCGACAATTACCTGCGAACAAAGCTATATCCTGTAGCCTGGACCGCAAGACTAAAGCTTAATCAAGACACAAGACACTATCATAGAAGCCATCGTGACCTGTCCCGCAGCAGAAGTCTATTAACCCACAGAATGTCGAAATTGTGTCGCGTGAGGCCTGTCACGAATGCTTCTCTGATCATGAATTGGCTAATTACAACAGTGCAAGCACATAATGCGTTACTACGCTTACTGAGTGTATTTTTCCCATCCCTTAGGTCTCTTCAAGTTGTTGATGGAGTAGTACTTGGTGGTACAAGAGTATCCTCTCCAAGTGAAGTCCTTGTCTGGGTTACAGGCACAGTTTCTTTCGAATCTGACATCCTTGTCAACTGGACAGTTGTGGAAAGGAACGTGGAAGTATCCAACATCTTCAAAGAAGTGGATCTTCTCCCTTGGCAAGAACAAAGCAGCGGCAATGGAGTGGACTGGTGCATCACCCCATCTTTCGTAGAAGAATCCACCAGCCTTGTCCAAGTGCTCGAAGTATTGTCTGTAAGCATCACCTCTCCAGAAGTTCAAGTTAGCAATCTCGAAATTGGACCAGAAGTGACAACCGTTGTAAGTCTTTCCGGCATCGTCGGAAATCCATTCCAAAAGGTTGTTTTCGGCAACGGCTTCTGGGTGAGCTTCAATGTACTTCTTGGTGGTATCCCAAAGGGTTGGAATAGTTTCCTTATATTCTGGCAAAGAAATGGTGAAAGAGTAGTCCTTACCGTTGTCCTTCATCCACTTGAAAATATCGTAGTCAATGTCACAGTAGATCTTGATGTCAGGTTCGACTCTCCAATAGTATTCGTACTCAGCCATGAGTTCATGTCTCCAGAAGAAACCAGACTCGTAACGACACATGTGTCTATATGGCTCAGAACCACCGTAAATAACCTTCTTTTCTCTCATCTTTTCTCTGCCCAAAGCAGCCTTTTCTTGGTCAATCCAAGGTGGGTACGACCATTGGTCAGTAGGAATCAAACCGTACTTAGTCTTACCAGAGACAGCAGCACTGGTGGTTTCAATAAAATTGTCGTCGAATGGTTTGTCGTTCAAGAAGACCCAATCGTAGTTGTACTTGTTGTTGAATCTGTCCTCTACCTGTCTGATGGAGTCCAAAAGCGAAAACAAGTCCGAGTTACGGGCCAAGGTCACAAAAGTGGCCTTGATCTTCTCGTCCTTGTTGTACACTGGTTTGGCTTGCTTGGTGGAGCCCTTTTCGAATTGCTTAGCGACTGGACCCAGCTTTCCCGATTGTTGTTGCTGACCACTACCGGCCAAAGGGGTCAGTCCGGTCTGAGATTGGCCTGGTGCTGCCAAGTTGTACAGCGATCCTCTGGTGAGGATGTACCCACAGCCAATCAAGACTAGCGCGAAGATACCGAATCTAACGAGACGTGCGTTGGATCTGGACGATGCCATGTTGAATGCACGAAAGGGGGCACGAGATGGGTTAGACTGTGGTGTGTCGGAGACGAGAAAGAGCAAAAGAGCGTGAATTGTACTCTTAAGAAAAACTCACTGCTGAATCCTTGTATATATATAATAGGTAATGTGAAATTTGTCGTTGGCGGAGGTGCTAGATTTGGAGGGTGCGAGTAGGAGGGGTGCGAATATTCTTGGTAATTGCATTTCGCATGGGGCTTTCTGCAGGAGCAGCGGGACGTGAGTTAGATGGTATTTTGCAGTGGAGGAGCGGAGAGTGGGAGCGATGAGCAGCTGAAGCGGGGGTGGAATTGGGAATTTGGGCTGGAATGGAGATGCAAGATGGGCTAGGAGTCGGAGGCCAGTTTTTGAATGATTTTGACCCGCAGAAATCGTGTTTGTGTGGCCCTGTCTGTCTCTGTCTCTCTCTCCTACTACCCACCTTTCTTGTCGGACACTCGTTTTGAACACGTAGACGCGATATGCATTGTCTTAACTGGACGCCCTCAGGAGACTGCCTGTACACAGATGATGCGAGTTCGTGCACAGACCGTAGAGCAGACCTGTCTCCAGATTTTCCAGGCGCCGAAATTTTAGAATATTATTTAAAGTGACGCCCATAACATAGAGAAGATACAAAAGGGCTGACGGGAGTGAATAGGGAGTGAATCGAGCTGGATAATGGGGCAAACAAGCGGGTCCAGATGGTCACTTGAGGTGACTAACACTAGCCAATTTGTATAGCGGAAATCGAATTTTCGTACATTTCTGTTGTCCTCTTGTGACGCTGGACGGAAAAGCTCACTGGCTGGTTTGGGCCAGCTTGCCCTTTTCGGTGTCGTATTATTCTGTGATGCCCGAAATATCGTTCGCACACCATATTTTTTCACAAGACCCTGTGCTAGCACGTCTCAACAATAGACTAGATAACCATCATATATAGATTCATTTCAGATATACGGTGTGGGAACAATAACGACATGCGGTTTCCTAGATGTGGTGGCAACAAAACCATAGAGCGGCCGTGAAAATACTCACAAGCGTGGATTTCAGGATGGATTTGTGATCTCAAAGATATGCACTGGCTTCCATTTTCAGTGTTATCTCGAGCGCCAAATAGAGTTTGAATCGGAGACGTCAGCAGGGGTGTTATTTTTAGTCAGATTAGTCTGAAATATGGAAGTTGTAGAATCACAGTCACCGTAGAGACATCGCAGAGCCAGCTAGTTGAAGTCGAATTTTAGGACCAAAAATCGTTTTGTTCCATACGTGGCTTGACAGCAGTTATCTCAAAACCCTCTTTAAAGCGAACGGCACCAAACCGCCACGTACACCATGTGTAGAAAACGTACGTATGGCCTAACATTCCGTTCCGTGAATAATAGTGGAAATTGCAAAAGCCGTAGCCTGTTGCTGGGTTGATGCATATAGATCTAGGCGAGTTGCCAATTAAATGGTGATAGCAAAAGATCGACTAAGTTTATTATTTATGAGATTGAGAAATACCCCCAAAGAACTAAACAACGGATTGAAAGGTGAGAAGTCCGCTTCTAATTGGACCAGAACAAGATCTGATGCGGGTTTAAATCAGCCCAGGGTAAAAGATGTAAGATTATGATGTAATTGTTCTAATCGGGAAATAGGCTACAAATTTCTTTGAAAGACGTATTAGTCTTTGTGCTCGAAGAACGATTATTGTTATAACGTACGACAAAATTGGTTTTACTATTACTTTTTATTCTATCTTACACGTAATGCAACTAAACATCTACTCTTTCTATAACGACTCCGCCAGGGTAGTGTTGTACGCTACTTATTTACATGAATGAAACTGAGTGTTCCAACAATGTGACGGAATTATCACTGGAACTTCGACCATTCAACGGGTCTCGTCAATCCCATCATGTCGTAGTACCTCTTACCACAACTGTATCCTCTGAAAGTAAAGTCACTCTCAGGCTTACAAGCACATCTATGATCATATCTGAACTTATTGTTCAAAGGACACTGAGTATAAACTCCGTGGTTGTAGCCAACGTCCTCAAAATAGTGGATCTTATCCTTTGGTAAGAAGAGAGAAGCTGCAATCGAGTGGATAGGGGCATCTCCCCATCTTTCGTAGAAAAACCCTCCTGTCTTATCCAAGTACTCGAAATAATCTCTGTATGCTTGTGATCTCCAAAAGTTCAAACTTGCAACTTCAAAGTTGGACCAGAAGTGACACAAGTTGTAGGTTTCACCTTGGTCATTTGAGATGAAGTCCATGAAATTGTTCTTAGCAATATGTTCTGGGTGCAATTTCAAAAAGTCTTTGGTGTGATCCCATAAAGTAGGAATTGTCTTACGGAATTCATGGATGGAGATTGTGAATCCATAAACCTTGTCATTGTCTTGCATATATCTGAATAAATCGTAGTCCAAATCACAGTGGATCTGAATACCGGGTTCAACTCTCCAGTACCAGTCGTATTCGTCCAACAACTCGTTTTGCCAGAAGAAACCACTTTCAAAACGACACATGTGGCGGTAACTCTCCAGGTCTCCGTAAATGATCTTTTCTTCTTTCATTTTACGACGGGACTCGGCAGCTTTCTCCTTGTCAATCCAATCTGGATAGGACCAATGCTCTTTGGGAATAGTTCCGTACTTGGTCTTACCACTGACAATGGAAGACGTTAAATCCTTGAATTCTTGGGTAAATGGCTCGTCGTTGAGGAAAACCCAGTCATAGTGGAATTTGCGGTTGAATCTGTCTTCAACACCACGGATGGCCTTAATTAAGTCAAACAACTCCTTATTACGAGCTAACGTGACAAATGTGGCTTTAACCTTGTCGGTGAAAGGAGGATCGGGGTCCGCCATCTGTTTTACTGGTTCCTTGGGCTTATCAGGGTCCTCCTTTGGCTCTTCCTTCTGTACTTCGGGCTGGGCCGCATTGTTGGCATCGATTACACCGGCGTTGGCAGCTACTGGCTCAGGAACCTGTGGCGTAGGACCCTGTTTTGCTGCTGGTAGGCCATCAGCAGGTCCCTTTCCACGGCCAATGACCTCGTTGGACTGACTATCGATATAGACGACTTCCGGCGTTATGAAATATGTCAAAGAGTACATCACTAGGAGCGCTACGACCACTAGGACGTATCTGGGCACGGGAATTCTCTTCATCGGTAGAATTTTTGTTGGTGCCTGCTAATCTGATTGCCGTTGCGGTATCAGTTATGAAGAGCTATAAAGACTCTATCAAACAATATCCAAGAAGAACTCTGTTACTGTGATGAAGTGTCCTTATAATGTCGGCCTCAGTTATTTTTGGAGGCTATAAATAATAAGACAATCTGGAAGAAATTATTATTTATTGTCGAATCGCAAGGTTTAGGAAATCTGCTGGAGTGATGGAGAAATGACACTCGAAATGGACTAGTGTGGGAGTTGACGATGGGAGCCAAGATTCGTTGGCAAAGGCTGAAAATTACGAATTAAGGTGGTCTTTTGGCTTTTTGTTCAATCTCTAACAGTGTCAAACTGGAGATCGTTGAGTGGTTCGAAACAAGAAAGGTGTACTATGCAATGCTCTACGCTAAAATTCCCAACAAACAAAACCAAACACTCTGGGGGAGTCAACTCTCGCTACCGGTACTCTACTGAGATCTGAGAAAAGCAATAGAAAAGAAAGAACGAGAAGAAGAGATGGTTTTATTGATGATGCTTCTCTCTCCATCGTCTTCACCATGGCCATGAATTCCAGTTCGAAAGGGTTTGGATGATTCGGCGGCACGGGTGCAATATGCATCCCGATAGTGAGGGTACACTATACCGATGGCCAAAGTTACCAGCCAGCACAATGCGAGGTCCACTACTTCTTTAAAAGATTTTCGGTCCAAGTATAATTCTACAGATTAGCTACAGGTAGGGACGACGGCGAACATTGTACGAGAGAAAACCCCGGCACGGAAGTAAGATGATGTCATGGAGGTGGTATAAGTAATCAGAGCATTATTTCGCATGTGACGTGGAAACTGATTAGAAGTAGTTGACTATTCTGGAGGTTGACAAGGGCTTAAGTCGACGTAGGCAAGAAATGGTGCAGTCGGGAAAGCTGAGGTGGATGCCAAAAAGTACAAGTTTAAGACGCTCTACGTGACTACAAAAGCCTACGACAACACAGTGTAAATTGCACTCCGAAGAGTGCCAGCAAAGCACTATACACCTGCACAGCCGGGAATAGACTTAGGCTTGAATTCTCATGAAACTGTATAATCACAATAGTCTATATATATCTATAATGTATGCGACTACGGTTTTGCGTCGATTCACAGCAATTAGTGAAATCTATCGGGATTTGTAGCCCCTTTCTGGATCAATGGGCATTCTCCTCTAGCTGTGAACAAACAAAGCTCCTAACACTACGACCCATAGCAAGCCAAATTTTGTAGGGGCGTCGATGGAGCCCAGACGGCGTGCCATAGGCCCATTACCTTGGGCCAGATGTAATTCCATGCCTGCGGGTTTCTCTGTAGCTAGAACTCGATCTCATATTGTAGCTAGGTAATGAAGTGTAGTGTATAGTTGGCGAACATTACGTTCCTGACTATCCACTTATTGCCTTGGGAATCAGTACAACTTTATACTCCATGTTTGCTTACCAATTACAAATAGCTTCTCAGCCTGAACTGCCACTGTCATAGCCCCAATTTAAAGGTATCACAATAAGATAGTGCCTGATCACAATGAGATTCTGTAGACAGCTTACAAGTTCTTTTTCTCGCGTCCAAAATGAGCAAAAAGAAATCAATACCGTATTCTACTTAAATGTGTTGCATATTTGCATATTTGCATATTTTTTTGAGTTTATCGTCATAGCTCCATTTACTAAATGTGATACCGTAATCTCAGGCATCTCGCTTCGTAATTGGATCTGGAGTCAGTCCATTCACCGTTTGAAGCACACTAAAAGTCTTGGCACCCAATTAAGGTTCCTCCTCGCATGTAAGCAGCATTTTATCTGTAGGAAATGAAATGGACTTGTTGAATGGAAGTTCACAGCAGTTGACATGAACTGGATAGATTTACTCTTGTGGCTTTATTTATGATATGGATAAGGCTGTAAGTCTGATTTTTTCAACTAAATCAACAGCAACCTATGACTGTTTGAATGACCTGGCTGCAGTTGCTCCGCTATTTGGCTGCGAACTAAAATATGTCTCAATCGGTGAAAGGTGTAGAGTTTTATCATATAAAGTTAATCCTTAAATGTCATAGTTTTTTTTGCATTGTAGACTTATAAACTTACTTAATGGAAATAAAATAATTGTGTCTATTATCAGAACTCTATTTTTGTCTACTCGTTCTAGGAACTCTAGCGATGTAGTAGAAAAGAAGTGTTCCCAATATGTTTATGCATATAAATGAAATGAAGATTCCGATATCCCTTCCTCTCCGGCTATAATCAGCACCCGCTTTCTGCAAGAAAACATTCGAGTTCGCCATGCTACAGAAACCGCATTGTTCACCAGCTTCAACTAAGTAGCCACCCGCTACACTCATGTATCCGCTCATATACTCCGCGCACGTCATATTCGTTGGTGGAAGAAAACGCAATATTTCAGCTTCGGAGCACTTTACTGGAGTATTGTATAAACCAACTGAGAGCATTACAGATACCAAGTAGGTGTATGGGTTACACCTGTACATGAAAATCCAGAAACCTGGTAACTCATCCTTGCTGACCAAGACTCCACAAAAGGCTAGGCAGATTGTGAATAGGATTATATTTAGGTTGGCTGCATTGTCAGTCACTTCCATGAAAGAGATACACCACTGTCCCATGGTTGACGTATAAACGTAAAACATGACTATAGTGAACCACATGAAAGCACCACGTTCCCGAGCTGTATCAGTTAGAGCAGCATTGTGAAAGAATCCGATAGGATAATACCAACAAAGGAACGCCAATGTTCCAATAAAGATATTCCAAGGAATCTCTGCCGTAATTTGGGCTGTAATAAAGGCAAGCCAACTGAACGTTCTCGATGGTCTTTCTCTAACTTCATACAAGTCTCTTTGGGACTTGAAATGAGGCAAATATTGATGAACTAATATCATGAAAACCATTAAGAACATGAAAACCGAAAACATTTGATTCTGTAATCCTTGGATTGAATTGTTAGCCCTGAAGAAGGCAAAACCATTGAATAAAGCCGAGGCAACCCCTAAAATTAATTTCGAATATGTGTAACTAGGAGTTCTCCAATATTGCTGGAAGACTCTTTGAGTCACAAGCAAATATTGTTTGATAAAAGGAGTTGCAAAAGTATCGAATTTGTCGCGACTCTCATCAACCGGCATTTTCAATAACTCTTGTTCCATCAGATCAAGATCTTTTTCAACTTTCTCGTATTCTTCTGAGTTCCTCCACACTTCGTAGTAGTTCTGGCTAGCATGAGATCCCGGTGCTGCTCCAATTACCTCCAACATCCACTCTGCTGGATTGGCGTCAGGTGGGCAGCTAGGAGCTCCGTTTTTCTCGAAATAATTGATCAATGTTTGGAAATTGGTGCCCAAATCTCCAAAGTATACCGTTTCCCCTCCACTTTGAAGGAATAGCAAGCGGTCAAACTCCTTCATCAAAATAGCAGAAGGCTGATGAATAGTACATAATACGGCTTGTCCATTGTCGGCCAACTTCCTAATCAACTTACAAATGGACCATGCAGTTTGGGAGTCCAATCCTGAAGTAGGTTCATCTAAGAATAACAATAATTTTGGTTTTGCAACCAACTCAACTCCGATTGACAACCTCTTCCTCTGCTCAACATTTAGCCCTTCGCCAGCAACACCGACGACTGCATCTGCATAGGCTTGCATTTCCAATAAAGAGATGATGTATTCTACATATTCATCCCTTTCTCTCTTTGGAACATCTTTTGGTTGCCTTAAATAAGCAGAAAACTTCAAGGCTTCTCTAACGGTAGATGTTTGTAAGTGCAAATCTTGCTGCTGAACATATCCAATTGATCTTTGAAAGGAAGAATCCAATGGCCTACCATTTACCATTCTCACACCATCAGTAATAACACCTGATGTTAACCTATCTGAGAGTGCATTCAACAACGTTGTTTTACCAGCACCCGATGCTCCCATTAGTGCTGTAACCTGCCCTGGTTTAACCCACCCGTCAACTTTATTCAAGATCACTCTAGTTTCACTTTTGATCTTCACTTCATAAGTTAAGTTCCTCCAATGAAAGATATTTTTCTCATCGGAATTTGCTAGCGTTCTTACTTGCATGTCACTATCTTCTCTGTCATATTCGGATGGAATCTTTTCAATTTTGCCGCTTTCAATGTCACGCTTCATCTTCCGCCTTTTCCTCAAAGCAGCTTCTTGAAAGAGAAGTATCTCGCCCTTCTGCATTGCACCTTGATTAAACTCGCATATGATGACATATGTGAATAAAAAGAAAATGATGAATCCTACTATTATACCCCAATTTCTCCACCTATGAGAAGCATAATACTCAAAAGCAATGTTAATGTACCGATCACCATCGATATATCTCAGTCCTGGCGTTGCTCCTATTGCGTTACAAAGTATGTTATATCCTTCAGTAGGATAGCCCTTTCCAGAGGGAACAAATTGAGCGCATTCAAATTGCCTGCCATGAAATTCGTTTGCAACCAATGCTTCGAATGCATATGCAATTGGATTAATATAATTTATCCATCTACACCATCCAAGCATAGCTGGTGTTGGAATGATGAAACCTGTGAAAATGGTCAAAGCCAATAATAAGATTGAAGCAGGTGTCATTGCTTGGGACAACGATTTTGTAGCGGCACCGATTGTTCTGAAAAGATGGGACATTGAGATGGTGGCAGAAAAGTTGACTAAAAGGAAGAAAAAGAAGTTTCCAGCATTACGCCTGAAATTGATCATAAAGTAGTAAATCAAATTAAATCCGATAGCGGTGCATAATTTAGGTGCCATTTCGGTTATAATTGATGCAAGAGCGTCTGCAGCTGGATGATACAATGCGTACTTTTTGTGCTTTTCAACGATAGATCTGGCCTCGTAAAGAGAAAAGATTTCTAGAATGGAAGAAAAAGCATTGAATAAAATTGCAAAGAACAAGGCCGAAGTTCTGTAATAAAAGGAAGTTGTATCACTTGATAAATTGAAAAAGATTGATGAAATGATTAACGACATTCCAACGTTTCCACCCACTTGGAACATAGCAATAGATGGGTCTCCTTTAGTCCTCAAAACATTTCTGTGCATAACATATTTCACTTGCATCAAGAAGGATACGGTGAATGGGGATGCGGCAGGGATGTGTTTGGACTGCTTGGCAATATGTGATTCATGGAACCTAGTTTTTCTATCACCGTTGGAGCTTTGTTCGACATACTTGTCTATTTCTGAGATTAACTTTGTTCTTTGAGGCGATTTCTGCCAATAATTGTAAAATTCTTCAGGTGATCTTGGTACCTTCTCTTCGCAACCATATTGAATTTGCCTTTCGGATGGGTTTGAGATCGACGTCAAGAAATCAGCAGTTGTTTGCCTTCGAGGACAGTAATATCCCATATCTAAAAAGTACTGTTTTGCTTCTCCTGAGCTTCCGAAGAATATCTCATAACCTTCGTATAACAAAATTACCTTGTCAAATAAATCGTAAGTATCCTGCGAGCATTGATATATTGCAACAAGAGGAGTAGACTTTGATATTTCAGCAGAAGTCTTTAGTGCTCTAATAAATTCTAAAGCTGTTGCCGAATCAAGACCTCTAGTGGAATTATCCCAACATTGAACTGAAGCTTGACTTAGAGTTACCTCAGCAATAGAAACTCTCTTCCTCTCTCCACCAGAAACACCTCTAACAAACTCATTACCTACCTTCGTGCTTTTTGTGTGAGACAATCCATACGTGGCCATAACTACATCAGTCATGTGTTTGGCATATAATTTACGAGAGACTCCCAAGGGCCTATTCTGAGGAGTCCTCAACATGGCTGCAAATTCAAGGGTATCGCCAACTGTCAAATGCGCAAAATGATTTTCAGTTTCTGCGCAGTAGACTACATCTCCTCTGAAATGACTCCTCACATCATGAGGAGTCAAACCATCATAGTTGATCACTGAATTCTTGTCCACATGGAATCCGTACGTTTGGCAGGCTATAGTTTTTAAAAATGTTGAACAACCAGCTCCTGGCCTACCTAGAACAACCGTCAATTCTCCAGGCTTGATCAAACCTTCCATTGGTTTCAAAATATCAAAACTATCACTTCCAATTTCAGGAATGATGGAACCTAACATAGATCTCAAGTGTCTATAAGCGAATTTGTATATAATGTTTTGCACATTGGTTTGGTAGTCTGAATCTGAAGCACGTCCATAACAGCGCAAATTCTTGAAAGCCACACCCAATGACGCTGGTTTGTAGTAACCGGGATCGGATAAAACAATCTTCTTCATATTTTTTATCCAGAATTTCGAATCAAACTCGTCAGAGTAGGGGTTGAGTCGGGGATCAACGTAGTCAGATTCATTCTCTAGCATTGGAACCTGACCAGGAATCTGAGAAGCATGCGTCAACGTTCTAGCAAGGGTAAGATTATAGCTTGAATCAGCTTCGGCTTCAGCATCATTAGCATTGCTGGTATAAGACGACCTACTTATGCTTCTAGCCAAGTCTTTAATTTGATCTTCAACATGACTATCAAATCCTTGGTATTCGTGGACACCTCTTTCGTCTCCTTCCTGCTTTGTCTGGGACTCCATATATCGTGTTGAAAATGCAGTACGGTATACTATGTATTTTGCAATTTTGCAACAGTTGTTAAATGTAAAATGTTTTGTTTGTTGTTATTAATATCTATAGGCATAGTGCCTAAGCTTAGGATTTTACCATTGAAGAGGGCCATTTGCGTAGTATTTATATCGTTCCCCTGAATTAGCAGACGTCTGCTGGTATTGACTTCAAACAACCGAAATTTTTGTTACCGAAAAAAAAAATAAATAGTCATTGAAGTGTATGCAAAATCTATAATTACCCTGCGGCACGGAAAATGTATGGCCATAAAGATCAAGCTATCCATTCCACAACCTGAATAACAGCGATCGTTAACGTCAAGTATACGTAGTGATATATTTACGCAATCGTTCTCTATGAAAATATGTCAATCGACTCTTCTCATGATGCCCTCTACTCTCTGACCTTTGATGAAATTGTTCAACTGTAAGCTCTTCGTGTGGTTGTCCAAAGCACGGAATAAACATTAGAGTTTCCTATACCAGATGATCTACAACTTAACATACCGAAACAAGACTGACAATCTTGCGGCTATCGTTCAATTGTAGGTACAAATCACTTGTGCCGAGGAAGTAAACTCTTTTCGCACCAATTTAAAGTTTGTACATCGGCCCACTCACTTTTTTTCACTATGAGGGAATCATCCAAAGTCATGATATAGGAAGTCTGGTGTCATAGCGTCAGGTACCTGTCATCGTCTTGACAGTACCGTGATCACGAATGAATTATTTACTTCTACTCCTGCGTACTTGAAACATAGACTCCTGAAGTGAGACAAGACCCATTTATTGTACCTATTTGCAGCATCTGCATTCAGCAATAAATCTTCCAGAATTTTAACTTAATTTGGTTGCGGCATTGATGTCACAAAATCCTGCATAAACAATCAATGCTCAACTATTGACATTTCTTGAAGTTATTTTGTTCGTACTGTCCTTCGGGATGGTACACTTGTCAATTTTAACAATACAGAGAAGATTAGCATTGTCCTTGCATAAAGATGACACGCTTTACAAAGAGATTTAACATTTTTTTTGCAAATCGAAGCAATGTAAGATAACACGAAACACCAACTGCAGAAATTTCCTCAGGAACCAATTCAATTCTGTACTTTAATGCTTTAAAGCTCTTACAGCAAGTCTTCGTCTCGGTTCGATTTTGCACCCTACCGTTTAGTTCCATGTACTGCAGATAAACTCCAATATGGAACTACAATAACAGTCTGTATTTATATTACTGTAGATCAATTGTAGTAGAGTTGTACAATTGCAGCCGTTAAATTTGTTGATATCTGTTCTGGTCGGTCACTGCAATGACTAGGAAAAGAACGAGCTTGTTTCCTGTCGAAACTTCTTCGGTAAGTTCGCTGCTCCTACTGCAACCAGAGCAGAAGTCTAATCTTTTTGGTCTACAAGAAGGGTGCCAAATAGATGTTAATGATACTACTATTACACCCAGAGATTCACTGATTGAGCCCTCCCATACGCTGACAGATTTAGCTACGCTAGGATCAATACCTATACTACAGCATGCTTTGGAGAGTCCTGTTCAAGGGCACCATTCTAACCGTAACACTGCCTCCTCGTCACCTATATCAGTAATCAACTCATTGGGAGGAAATTTGCATCAATTGAAATCGGGCCAGATAAATCGAATAATCAGTGTAAAGTATAGCAATGATCCAATACTATTGATAAAGCAGTTGTCAGTTGATTTGGCGCAAAAAGAGTCGGAGTTGATACTACTACGCCAGGAAAACTTCATTCGCGAACAACAATTGATAAAGCTATGCAATGAGTACGGTAACTTATCGACTCTTGAAATAGACCAAAAACTCAAAGAGATGAATGAGAACTTGAATAGTAGTAGTGGGGCAAACCATTCCAGCAGCGGTACTCAATACGTAAATGAACAAGACCGACATGTTGATGAAATCTTAAAGGATTTGATTGGCACTGCAATTCACAACGATATGGACACTGCGAATAGAAAAGAACATGAAACATCTCCAGTAAAGCTAAAAGTTACAGAAGACAATCGCATTTTGTCACAAGGTAGTAGTGATTCTGATAACCCATTCTATGGCAAATTTCCTAAGACCAAGAGTTGGCTCAGAAATTGGTTCAATTCAAGCGAAGACTTGATCTTGCCTCCTACAACACAACATCAAAACATGCATAGCAATAGTCGACCATATTCAAAATCATTTAATCTCTCATTCATGAAAAATGACACAAACACTCGAAGTAAACCAGAGCCATCGCCAAGCAATTTGCCTGCTCCAGTAGAGTTGGACAGTATAAAAATGGGTGTATCTACTAGTTCCAACGAAACGGACTTGGAGGAGTCTGAAGCTGATACGAGTAGGGAGGAGATCAATATAGACAAATATGGTTTCTTTAATGATATGGATAATGTATTGAAAACGAAATCTCCACCACCACCTGCAACTGAATCAAGGGCCATCACTACGGCGACCAATTCAATAGATGAGTCGCAAGCAATCCTTATAGGAAACAGAGACATACTTCAAACAATAGACCAATTAAAGCAGATTTCAAAGATACATGACACTACCAATCAACAGATAGAAAAGCAATGGGATACACTTATGAAAGAAATTTCTAGAGACTTTTATAAGTACATGAACACGGACCATGATGAAGGCAGTGAGATGTTCGGAATACGGGGCTTGAACATCGTCAAGTTAGATACCAGAATGAACGGTAACTTTTTAAATGACACAGCTATTGGAAAAATTCGGACCACGCCAGCTGGTCCGTACAGTCATCACTACAGTCAACTACTGAAATTGATTGATAAGTTTGGTATTTCATCAAAATACAGGCATAGTTTATGGTTGGAACTATCGGGGGCAAGAAATTTGATGGTTAATGGTGTATATCAGGAATTATTGAGTGAAGTCAAGCAATACGAAGAGGAAGAGGAAGAAGAATCGGCCAAAGATATTTCTCCTGAATTAAGAATGCGTAAAGCTATTATTCAGAGTAATATAAAACAGATTAAATTGGATCTTCACCGTACTCTTCCTAGAAATTATTACTTTAACAATCTAATTGACCTAAAGCCAGGTCCTAATTTCTATAAACTACAGAGGATATTGTATGCCTTCATTGCATATCATCCCGATATCGGATATCTCCAAGGTATGAACAAAATCGTAGGAAATTTGCTCTTGATTGTCACCAGAAACGAGAATAATGAGAGTGAAGGAACTGATACATTTAGTGAAGTGGACATATTCTGGATATTTATCGGTCTCATCGAAGAGATCCTTCCAAAATACAGTGGACCCAATAATAAGCCCCAGGTCTTCTTCAACAGTTTGTTGAGTATCAGGACGGACCAGATGATTCTTAATAGAGTTTACATCAAAAAGTTTCTCCCAGATCTATACCATCATTTTGCGAAACTAGAAGTTGAAACAGAGTTGATAAGCTTAAACTGGTGGTTGACTTTGTTCATTGATTTGAAATTCCTCAAGTTGGAAACTTGGTTCAAATTATTTGATAGTCTATTGGTGGATGATCTAAATGTGAGTGCTATTAATGATTCAGAAGTGAATGTAAGTGACAGCCTCAATTTATCTACCTCTATAAATCTGACTATAGATGAAGACTTGTCCACACGAGGTTCTATCAAACTCATTTGTTTAACCCTAGCTATTTTCAAGGGATTACAGCAAATACTCTTGGACCTAAAAGACAAAGAGTTCATTTACGATTTATTGAATTCTAATGGGTCAAATAGTTACCAGTCAGACAACAGCAGCCGCCACACGGGAAATAAATTCTCATTACGGTATAACGAACTAATGAAATATAGCATTTCCTTCTCAAAGAAGATTAACGGGAATGATCTAAAGATACACAGGAGGGAATTCATAAAGAGAGAGGGATATTAAAAGCCCTCGTAGTCATAAATAAAATAGAATGTATTATAATAAGTACAAATTTTATATTGAATAATTTATTTCATGTATTTCAATTTGCATCTATGTACATTCTTATTCTACGGAATATTGCCCCTTTAGAAACTATGTATATGAAGAAAGAACAAGGCGGTGAAGAGATTACGACTAACACTCGACAGTAGCCGAAAAATCCAAATCCAAACAGGAGCGATATATGTCCCATTACCTCTAACCAATCTTGTATTGGTGATATCTACACCACATCACTTATAATTCTTGATGCCTCCCTATAAGTTTTTAATGACTCTAAGCATTTCTCGCGCTCGGCCTGAATGCCTTCATCCTCTTGCAACAATTCATCAAATAACGATTCGGTGTACAATTTGACTACCAAGCGGTTCTGGATTTGCTGCTTAATGTAGTCTACCAATAAACACATAATAGACTTTGGAACCTGATCCTGGATCATCTCACGAACGATACTGAAATAAGAAATAATCAAGCGTCTGATCAATTCACATTCCAACTGTTCACGTTCGCTTAACTCGTTAATGGTCTCATCACTTTCAAACGACATTGAGTCATCCTGTTGAGAGTCTGAGAGATTCATACTTTTAAAGTGGTCCAAGTTAGGTTGAGATGCGTTGATGATGCCATTATTAATGAAGTTGCTGTTGAACTGTAATGTGGTATCTTGCTGGTGTGGGAATTTAAAAGGAGTTGGGTTCAACTGAGCCTGAGTTTGTAAATGCTGCTGATGAATTATTGGATCCTTACCAAAGAAGTAGTTCAAATATGAATCATGTTGGTAATGACCGTGTTGGTTTCCTGCCAAGTTAGGTGTAGATTCCGCTTTGACAGAGTAGGTCCTACCGGAGTCACTTCTCTTGTGTTTCACTGGCTTGATTTCGTCATCCACGGAATTTATGTCTTCATCAGGGTTCTTTTCATCGCTATCCTCGTCTTCTTCTTCGATAGAGTCACTGTACTTCTTATTCAAAATACGTTCGCTGGCTAAACGCAACTTATTGCGCAGTTCATTTTCTTTCTGTTTGTGACGTTCTTCAACGACAATGCTCATAGCTTTCGCAGCTCCAACAAAGTTAGGATGATTAGTGTTAATGTATGCTCTATGGATCTCAATTAAGGACTCGACGTATTTGATGGTCGGACCAAGTCTTTCTCTCAAGAGATCACTGACGACTTCAATTAACTTGCTTTGTAAACGTGGGTATCTGTTCAACTCTGGTCCAACATTCGTAGAGCACACGTTGTGAACAATTTTCATAAGTTCTTCGTACACCAATTCCACACATCTCTTGGATGGTTCCTCCAAAAGCTTAATTTGGGGCTTCACAAGTAAGTCAAATGCTAACTCTGGAACAAACAATGCTGGTCTTGGGCCTGTGGAGTTGCGAATGGCTGTGCGGATGTCATGAATAGATAAATTGTGAGTAGGGTTTATAGAAGCCAATTGAGCTCCATACACTTCGTTATAAATATAATAGATTCTAGCACCACCACATAATTCCTTAGTCGAAGACTCGCCAAGGGAGGTACCTTCAACAGAATTCACGAAGCTGTTTGCAAACTTTGTCATCAATGTCAAAACCATACCACCTCTGGCTTCTTTGGAGTCGGTCAAGTTTGAAGGGATTGAGCCATAGCTAGCTAATTCCTGCTCAGCTTGACCCATAAGGGTGTTAAGTTTAGCCTTGATATCTGGAAGTCTATCCCTAATATGGTTCATCAAGATGCGATTCAAAGTCTGGGCCAAGTACTTGGTTCCACACTTATTGGAAATGGGTTTATAAGCCGGGTGGTTTTGGAAGAACTGGGCTTCTGAGAACAACGAATCGTCCAACGACTTGTTGTCAGAAATGTCCTGTTGAGATCTATTGACAATACCAATGAATCCCAATTTCAATGGATAAACGCTACCCTTCAATATATCCATGGCATTGGTACCTTGATCCATCAAATCAAGCTTTGTCAATACTCCAACAGTTCTCTTACCGGTTGGATCGACTTGTCTAGCCAATTTGAGTGACTCGGAGTTCACCAAATCTACATTTGCTGGAGACACAGCCAAAATGATGCAATTAGGCTTGGAGATGTACTCCAAAATTAAGTTACGAGTCTGTCTCTCGATATCAGTAGGCTGATCTCCAATTGGAATCTTTGTCAATCCTGGAAGATCGACTAAGGTCAAGTTCAACACACGCGACGAGTAGATCTTCAAGTTGATAGGGAGTCTACTGATACCTTTGTTTACACCAGCGATACGATGAGTCTCGTTTTCGATTTCGGATCTGATGTCATGGAACGAGTAGAAACGCTTGTTTGGAATATGGAGGAATTCTCCCCATTCTACTGGTGAGTGACCCTTGGCGCTTCCATTGCCGTTCATTTGGGCACGTCTTCTCAAGTGATCTTCGAGGTTGATCTCATCAGAGGACGAGTCGTCATTGCTGAAGTTTGAGCTTTGAGAGCGAGGGCTCTGGGAGGCCAAAGCATCATCTTCGCTGATGTTGATCAATTGTAGTACTAGGGGTCTCCTTGTGACAATACCGGTGCCTCTAGGCAAGAAGTCTTTGCCCACGATGTTCTCTAGCACTGAAGATTTGCCACAGGACTGCGATCCGACCACGGCGAGGAGCGGAAGATCGAGATCTTCTAGCTGGGTGGTGGTGACGATATCCTGGAGCTTATTGACGACCGGAATAAGGTCCTGGAGTGACATTTCTGGGAGGTTTTATCTAGAAGCAAGGAACCACTGGGAAGTACAAAGGTTAGGGGAGACAAAGCAATGAAGAGAGACGAGAATCCGGCGGTTCTGCTTGGATAGCGGGCGCCAGTTGGGTTCTGGGGGGTGGAAAGGACACTCGGACGATGAGAAGAGGCGCTTGGACGACGACAGAACACACTAGAAAGCAACCAGGTCGAATGTTCACTTTAGCCGCTGAAGAGGTCGCTACGGTTTTTTACAGCAACAAATGAATTGCCATGAAAAACAACCCAACAACAACGAAAAAAGAGGTGTATTTGTGTGCAGGGGTGAGATTTGAGTGAGGGAGAGTGAGATTTGTGAGTGAGGTTTGTTAGTGAGCGAGGTTTGTTTGTTTTGATGAGGGTGTTTTTGTATGGTGTATGGTGTATGGTGTTTTGTTTTGTTTTTCTGTGCTACGAAGGTGATGTATTTTGTATGTGAGGGTTTGTTTAGAAAGTGAGTTTGTTCGTGCTGTATGTGATTTGATTGTGAGTGAGTTTGATTGTGAGTGAGTATGTTCGTGCTATATGCGATTTGTATGGGTTGGTAGGGTGTGTATGTGATGTCGATGCTATGCGAGTGTATGTACGGTATGTCTTCTATTCCTCTGGTGCAATGAATTCCAAAGATGTATGATGTATAAGGTGGCTTGTATACTGGAATCTGTAGCTTGTATACGGGCTATTGTTTCTGCTCCGTAATTAGGAGTTATAGGGTTATGGGGGCGTAGACAGTTTCTAGTCAGTTATAGACAAACTGTATGAAAAGTGTTTCCTCTGGTTCTCCGGTAGAATTGGTTATCGTATGGAAGCTTGTATGGCTCTGTGTAGGGCGGTACCAGAATAGGGTTTAGGATTTAGGATTAGGACTTAAAGATTTGGAGGCGAATAAAACTTGCAGGATTGTCTTTGAGTGGGTGTCTACTACTATCTTTTACTTAATGACCGTGGTAAGTGAAAGCAAGTACTATTTAGGACGTAAACGACAGTTAATAACACTGATTTATCGTAATAAAGCTATTCCAACTCCTTGTAGTAGAAAATGCTGTGTTTTTCACTTTGTTGCGGCGGCTGAAATTTAGCAACCAACGAGATGTGGAGGAAGTGGCACAAAACAGACGACTGGAATTAATGGAATTTCCAAATGGCCAGAAACGCTACAATTCTAATTGAGTATAGCACAGGTGTAATAAATATATGGCGTATATGATCTACTCGTAGAAAGAAATCAAAACCAGGTAGTACCCCAGTTGGTGGCAAATAATGCGTATTTATATTAAATGAAAAGAATATTCGCTCCACACAATGAATAATAATCAAATGCTTGTCCATACTATGCACTTCATTCTATTCTCGTATTATCCTTAAACTACATTCAGTAAATTGGTTCTCCTCACTATTGTAACACCGCTTGTGTTAGTGTAGCTCGCGATTTACGAGATATTTAGCACTACTTAGTATACCACGGCGGCGGCACTGTGCGTGCAACAGCGGGTTTGCCACGATGCATGGAACTCTGGAAGGCAATGAAGATTAAGTATGAACTTCGGTAAGGTCAGGAAGGAAAAGTTGTGATGACACGCCAAACGCCAAAAGAGTGATTAAGGTTCCGGAATTTTACGTCGTTGTCCCTTGTCCATTTACCAGAACTTCATTTTCTTCATTTTGTCGCTGGAATCGTCTGCAACCGTCACTATGCGTTTTGCATTCAAATGACACAATTTTTTAGTGCGGTACTTCGCACCAACGACATGACGACCGTCAATAGATCCCCAGTGCTAAGAGAAGGACAGTATATCCCGGGAGAAAGATACAAAGGAGCATGGAAAGAGAGTCACGGAAGTTATCTATTCCATATTCCATTTTCCCATTTACCCTGTCTTTAAGTTCTTCATGGTATACCCGGTTTATTGTATGTCTCGTGGCGACTGTGCGACCTTGTGTCATGAATTCTCATGTAACTGCCAATATCTCGTGAACATCTCTTAATACCTTATGTTACCTTCCCTCAAACCAACCAGATTTCTACGACTATCTTCCTAAACACCACTTCAGCCTTTTCTAGGTCCACCTAGTCTACTACTTCTCTCTAACTCATAATGATTCACTCTTCGTCCCCCGAGACTCTCTCTCACACACTCACTAAACCTCACAAGCTAAACGCGCTTCTCGTTACAAACCAAACACCCAAACACCCGCACTAAATCACTTCCGCCATGGACCTCTCAATCACGTGACTACATTCGTTGTTCAATTTTTCAGACACGGTATAGCTATAGTTCAAAAGTGTCTGACTGGCTTCTTCTCTTGGTTCACCTCGGCATTGACCACTAGTCTCAAGATCACAGCAAACATGTACCATTGGAGAAGCGTCATTGTGGCCGTGGCCGTCTTTGTTTCCCTTTCCACATCGATGTTGGTGGATTCTATCTCGTCCGACCTGCTCTGGGAGAACACCCACTACTCACGTACGATCGATCTCCAGAAGTCGTACGTCAAGGAAACTAACTTAATTGAGGCCAAAAACCTCAATGACAAGCCCCAAACTGAATACTTCTTTACTGTCAACGATGGTTTCGGCAGCATTGGCGAAATTTCTGTGATGTCTATCACATTGATCAATCCTTCCAATGTGGAAATAGAGTACGAGGAAATCATTCCATATCAAATGTACAGAATTTCTTTGCCAGTGCCGGTTTCACCAAAATCCAGCTTCGAATTCAAGGTCAACTACGTGTATATCAACACTTTGCAACCATTGCCAGCTAAGCTCGAGATGGGAGACACTCAGAACATTTTGTTCAAATTGAACAAGTTCCCATACTCTCCATACCCAACCACCGATTATTCGTTGAGTTTCACCGGAATCCTGAAGGGTCAAGAAATGGCCCTTTCTGTTACCGGAGATGTCAAGGTGACTGAGAATGTTCCAGATGTGAGACCTAGGGTTGAAGAAAAGACTTTGAAGTATGGTCCTATTGCTGACGTACTCGAGACTTTCACCATCGTACCAATGGGCTTATTATATGAACATAACCGTCCTTTGGGCTACGTTCAAAACTTGAACAGATCTATTTGGATTCCAGCCTCAGAGGTTAACCAGTTGTCCATTGAAGAGTACTACGAATTGACCAACACCGGTGCAGAGTTATCATCTGGTTTCTCTAGAGTAGAGTGGTTGAAGGGTCGTTTTGCTGCTACCAGAAACCACTGGGCATTAAGTCACATTGAGATTCCTACATTAGGAAACGATTTCGCAGACTACTACTTCACTGATCTTGTCGGTGTTGTCGACACTCACAGTTTGGTCAAGGATCATTTACTCTTGCAACCTAGATTTCCACTTTTCGGAGGATGGAAATACAACTTCACCCTTGGATGGAACAACAAGTTGTCTGATTTTGTTCACAAGATTCACAATACCGACGATGAGTACATAGTCAAGGTGCCTATATTAAATTCCGTGAGAGATGTTACATACAACAACACTTATTTGACTTTCTATTTACCAGAGAGCGCTGAGTTCGTCAATGTATCCTCTCCTATTGAATTTGAATCTCTTACTTTAGATAACGAGTTCTCGTACTTGGATGTTTCCAAGGGACATGTTAAGGTTACCATTCACTTCAGGAACCTCTTTGATGACATCCACAGATTAGACATCTTGTTGAGATACAAATATTCGCACGCTAGCTATTTGCTTAAGGTGTTCAAGATCTCTGGATTTGTATTCATTGGATTGATTAGTTACTACTTATTGGGATTAATCGATCTTTCGATTGAAACCAAGAAGAGCACTTAGATGGCTTCTGTATAGAGCAATAAAATGATAAGCATTCAGAAGTGATTAGACTGTAGGCTCGCTATTCGAGTTGAGATCCACCGACTCCATATTTCTGTAGAAATTTCCATATACCAATTGCATATCCATGTCTAAGATGTTCCTTTGTGTTTATCTAGGCTTCTGTGCTTTCTGCCCATCAATTGGATCTGTCTGTACGATGTGGGTATGTGGGATTCCTACTCTTCACTTCAACATAATAGGAGTTAAATAGTCAGCATGTTGGTCTCTGAAAAGGACTCGATTCAAAGTTGTGCTAGCTGTTTTACCTATCCACTACTCTATTCCGTACATTTCCTTCAACTTGGTAAGCTGTTCTTTCCGTACAATCATATCTTCCGCTGTTAAATTAGACTTATCCACCTGGAACAAGGAAGCGACCAAATAACGACCTGAAAAGTTCACTCCGTTCAACTCACTAGCCGCTCGCTGTGCATTGGCCAAGTTATTGTATATTATGAAGCAACTTCCAAGGTTCAATTTGGACTCTGAGGAAGACTCGTCTGGTACTCTCAATTGGTTAATGCTACCATATTTACCAAAGAGGTCGTACAACGAGTCAGCAGAGGTGTTATATGGCAAGTTCTTGACTAGAACTATCGGATACTCCGAGTTCCGTGACATTGAGGTATATATTTAGCTATTTTAGAGATAAATAATCACGTCGAATATTTCAACTCCATCATCAAAATAAAGAGAACATCCATTCTATCTAAGCGCTATACATTTTTCAGATGCCTTCTCATTTGTTGTTTGTCATTTTGTGTGTCATTTTTCAAATTTGTGACATTGAGAAAATATGCCAACTGGACCATAGAATATATGGTGCTAATGGGGCTGGTGGTGGCTGCGCAATGATATACGGCGATATGTACGGGAGTGGTTAATAGCTAGGAGCTAAGCAAAAGTGCCGTTCTCTTTTGGTTAGTAGTGGCAAGTTTCTTGTAGAAATAAGTAGGTAGTTATAATATATATTATGTAGTTGGAGTAGATGTACTGCTATAGGTGTTCTTGGATAGATATATTTAGTAGAAGGTAGCAACTAGTTCGTCTACAATATATAATAACCGGAATTATTCTTTGTTTCTATACAGCTGGTATCTAGAAGAAATCGGAGTCTTTGATGTCAGTAATATACTGCTTCTTATAAGACCATTGCTTGTGCACAAACACCACTCCAACAATCATGATCACAATAAACAAGTAGATGTAATTTGGACTTGAGTCTGCAACTACGTCCTCATAACCAGCGTATGGATCTGATGAAGCATCAGCTGCATTTTGAATCTTGGGTCTTGAAGGTCTCCTTGACAAGTTCAAGACGTCAATCTTAATATCGCTGATAAAGATATCGTCAAAAGGACGACTATTCTTTTTATCGGTTGCTACTCCACTAATGCCAGTGAGAGTGTCGAAACCACCGATTAATTGACCAAATACGACGTGTTTTCCATCTAAAAATGAACAATCTGGTGTGTTGGTAATAAAGAATTGTGCCCCGTTGGTATCTGGGCCCGAGTTGGCCATCGAAAGACGACCCAACTTGTTGTGGCCGATTTCAAAGTTCTCATCTTTGAACTTGCCCTTGTCGTTATAGATACTGTGACCTCCCGTTCCTACGGCGTTTTGGAAATCACCACCTTGGATCATGAAGTTATTGATGATTCTATGGAAAACAGCATTTCTGTATCCATATCCGTATGTCATGTTAGACAAGTGGACGAAGTTCTGGACTGTTTTTGGCACCGTGATACCAAACATGCCAAGTGTCAAGTCCCCAAGCGACTTGAACGTGTCTTTCTCAGTCTCCTTGTCGGTGATCTTCAGCGTTATCAGAAATGTGATCTTGTGGGTGATAGTGGGGTCGTTCTCCAAGTATGCGAGCTCCTGTTCTGTGAGCTGGTCTTTGGCCTGGCCTGCCAGAGGGATCACAACAGCCAGTGCTCTGAGAGACATCAAGAGGGCCACAACCACACTGTACGCGAAGAGTAGTCTGAACTGTAACATAGTTCCGATATTATGCTGTCTTCTGTTCTTTCAAAGTGACTACTGATAAATTTCAATTTTATCCTGGCTCCACAGCTGTTCAACACTAAGGGATCAACAACAAAACCCTTTGTTCATCTCCAGGCTGCTGCTAATAAGTACTAATTCTGCGTCTCGTATCTTTTGTCATTGTTAGGGACTTTGGGCGGGCTGTCACGTGGCTTGATACCGAGAAAGGAGAATGAGAAGAGGAGTATGTTAGAGGTGGTTGGAACGTTGTTTGTATAGAGGAGGACTAGTTATGAGGGTTGAGAGTTGAGGTTTGAGGTGAGAGGGTGTATTGGGAGGTGGTGCCATGTTTGGAAACAGATGAAATAGTGGGTTCCAGTTAGGTTACGGTTTGTTCTTTGGGATGGTTTCGGCTGTGCGTTTATTTCTTGGTTACTTGTTTAGTTAGTGGTGGTTATTAGAATGCACGCATTGGTGTGTGTGTGTATTTGTAGTGCGTGTGGGTGTCTGTCTGTGGGTGTGTGAGTTGTTAAAAGGATAAAAATTTATACTCTCTAATACATATTATATAGGTGCTTATGATGTGTTTATGTACGTCTGATGTATAGATAATATATATATGTACAATCTATGTATTGGCGTGTTGGATGTCAATAAAGTGAGGAACGTGCTGTCGCTTTCCGTTAGTGTTTTTCTCCAGTATTTAGCGTCTGTGAAATCTAAGTCAATTCCTTTGGATCTACGGCTGTCCTGTCCGAATATCCCTCCTTCGACAAGAACTACGACACAAGTTGCGTCACAGGAGTCGTTTTGTTTACTTCGGCTCTATTCCAAATGGACTTGTATACATCTATGCCACAATAATGTGAAAATGCTATGTCACGTGATATTCAATGGAAAGCCATCAACAGTATCTCGTTACACACCACCATCAAAACAAGAACTAATTACTCTATTCATATTGCAAGATCTATTTCTATTCAAGTGACATGTCTACTTTTTGATCTATTTAAAATACCCATAAAACCGATGTTGTGACCGCCTGCATATACAACCATTCTGATGATTTCCAAGACGCTTTACGAAATTGGTCTTAACTTTGTATGGAGGGAGAATCACGAAAGACGATGAACAGAGCTTGAGGTCTGTTAAGACTATGTAACGTCTCCTTTTATACACCGAGGTATATTCTATAAATCTTTGCGGCCCTTGTCTTGCTGTAGTTATTGACACCCAAATCAGTATTACTTCAGTTGAAGTCACGTGCCCATATCCATAAAGTTGCACAAACCAAAATCGAATTGTAGTGGCGATTTCTCAGTGAATTGAGAAGTGAAAGAATAGCGAGTAGACTTATAGCACAGTGAATCGTTATTCAATTGAGCAGAGACGATACATCTAAGAAGCCTTTTAGTCGAAAGTTCAGTCTAGAGTTTATTGAGGTATCTAATTTGTACGGAAAACGAATATCAATTGGATTATATCTCAGTGCAAGAATATTTCTGTTCGTAGGCAATTGTTACTTGTATCATTACTACCAACAAGCAAAGCATTGTAACAGCATTAGAAATCCACATCGGAATTAGACTACAGTTCAAATAACAATATCACCAAATACAAAATGAACGGTATTTCAGTAGATATCAACCACTTGAAAAAGGGAGAGGTCAACTTGGGTACTTCCATCATGGCCGTGAAGTTCAAAGACGGTGTCATATTAGGAGCCGACTCGCGTACCACAACTGGATCGTACATCGCCAACAGAGTGACCGATAAATTAACCCAAATTCACGATACGATATATTGTTGTCGTTCTGGATCCGCTGCAGACACCCAAGCCGTGGCTGACATGGTCAAATACTACTTACAGATATACGCTTCTCAATTGCCTTTCGATGAGAAGCCAACCACAGAGGTAGCAGCCAATGTGTTTCAGGAAATATGCTACAACAACAAGGACAGCTTGTCCGCCGGTATCATTTGTGCTGGTTACGATTCCAAGAACAAGGGTAGCGTTTACCTGATTCCAATTGGTGGTTCTATACATAAACAGGACTATGCCATTGCCGGTTCTGGTTCTACATTCATTTACGGTTGGTGTAACGAAAACTTCAAGCATGAAATGGAGCAGGACGAGTGTGTCGCTTTCATCAAGACTGCTTTGTCAGAAGCCATTAAATGGGATGGATCTTCCGGTGGTCTTATTAGAATGGTCATTTTGACGGAAAAGGGTGTTGAGAGAAAGGTTTTCTACCCTGAAGATTACCAGAAGTGATTCAGCCTGTGGTTACTTGCGATAAATTTTCAATTAGCTGCCAACATAAAACTTTCAACGTAATATAAATTCATACAGAGACTTGTACCCGTATCAGTAAGTTGTAGTCAGTCATTGTCTGAAGCTTTTCTTATTATACTATTTTCAAATCACTACAACCAGAAGTGAACACCTAAGTTTCATATCGAACCCCAGATTATTCTTTTCCATGTATTTCCAGTATAATGTGTATACGCTATACTGTAGAAACGATGAAAAGGGTCAAGGGCCGGATTACGGAATGAACTCCATCAATGCAGGAATCGGCCGTTTTCCGTGTGTTCTTTTTTCCTCCTTCAATAACCGAATAAAGTGAGATATGCGACAATAGCCGGTGCCTGCAACGCATTAGATTGCAAAACTATTAATACGACTCCACTTATATGGTTTGAGTCATAGTACTCGAACTTTAGAAGTATATAAATAATTGTTCTACCGGTCGTATATTTGTGGTATGAATTTATTTACAAAATGCTTCGTCGGTAGTAGCTTAAAATACGAAATATGACACCTGCACCTTTAGACGCTAGCAAGCTAGTAGTGGAACTCACTTCCTCTCCAAAAGATGTCATTCCGAATGAAGACTTGGTCTTTGGCAAGACCTTCACTGACCATATGCTAGAGATTGAATGGACCAAAGAAGAAGGTTGGGGTACCCCTAAAATTTCACCATACCACAACTTTTCATTTGATCCAGCTACAGTTGTGTTTCATTACTCCTTTGAATTGTTTGAAGGAATGAAGGCATATCGTGACAAAGAAGGGAACATCAGAACATTCAGAACTGAAAAAAATATGGCAAGGATGAGCAGAAGTGCCAAAAGAGCTGCGTTACCTGCGTTTGATGGTGAAGAATTCATGAAATTAATTGACAAATTTTTGGTTATCGACAAAAGATTCGTTCCAGAGGGAGCCGGCTACTCTTTGTATTTAAGACCTACATTAATCGGTACTACAGCAGCTTTGGGTGTTCATGGACCAGACAGGGCATTGTTGTATGTCATTGCCTCTCCTGTAGGCCCTTACTTCGCAAAGGGATTTAAGCCAGTTTCTTTGGAAGCCACTGACTATGCTGTGAGAGCGTGGCCTGGAGGAGTTGGTGAATTCAAGTTAGGAGCTAACTACGTCTCCAGTATCGTGCCACAGGAAAGAGCTATTAAAAACGGGCACTCCCAAAATTTGTGGCTTCTTGGGGAAGAAGGATACGTAACCGAAGCTGGTGCAATGAATGTTTTCTTTGCGTTCCAAACTCCGGATGGGAAGAAAGAGTTGGTAACTCCGCCATTAGATGGTACTATTTTACCTGGTGTTACTAGAGACTCTACGTTGATTTTAGCAAAAGAAAAGTTGGATTCCAACGAGTGGACTATCTCTGAACGTAGTTTGACTATTCATGAAGTTCAATCGAGATCTGCAAAGGGAGAATTACTTGAAGCTTTCGCTACTGGTACAGCTGCCATTATTTCCCCCATAAATAATATAGAATATAGAGGCACACACATCCCAATTCCTGTGGAAGACAATACTTCAGGACCAATTGCAAAGAAGGTAAATGAATGGATTAGAGGCATTCAATATGGTGAAGTAGAATTTAAGGATTGGTCGAGAATTGCCAAGTAGACTTGTTCTCACATGTATGACTCATTTTGTACAGTAATAAGCTGTAACACATATAAGTACTGCGAAAAGCCTTTTTTCGCAACCAAATTTCCATATCAGTAATTGAACATTTTAAACACCATGACTGAAAAGTTGTTCAAACAAGTCGACGTTTTCACTGACGTCAAATACAAAGGCAATCCAGTCATTGTTTTCTTTGATGCAGACGACTTGTCTACCGAGCATATGCAAGACATTGCTAAGTGGACAAACTTGTCTGAGACAACATTCGTAGAGAGGACGACACAAAGTGGTGCTGATTACAAGGTTCGTATATTTTGTCCCACCTATGAAATGCCATTTGCTGGTCATCCAACAATCGGGACTTGCTATGCCCTCTTAGAGCTGGGAAGAATCACACCCAAAAATGGTAAACTTATTCAAGAATGTAATGCTGGACTTGTTGAAATTACTGTTGATAATTATGACCCAAAGGACATCTCAAAAGTTTACCTCTCGTTTAGATTACCGTACTATAAATTTGAGGAAGTCGCTGAGAGTCTCTATCCCGATATTGAAGTATCATTGGGGCTCCCACCCAACACAATTGCTGGACTTCCAAAACCCGTCATTGTGGACGACGGGCCTGTCTGGGCAATCGTTCAATTGAAAGATGGCCAAAGTGTCCTTAATTTGCAATTGGATTTCACTAAAATTAGCGATTTGAGCGAAAAGAATTCGTGGGATGGTATTGGAGTCTTTGGCAAGCACGAGAATGGTCTTTATGAAGCTAGAAACTTTGCGCCGCATACAGGAACACCAGAGGATCCTGCTTGTGGCAGTGGTGCTGGTGCCATCGGTGCTTATCTTGGAGCTTATTTGAAAGATCACGTCACTTCATTCAGCATTAACCAAGGATTTAAAGTTGGTAGAGATGCAAAAATTCAAGTTACTTTAAAGTCCAATGAAGATGGAATCAAGGTACTTGTTGGAGGTAGAGCTGTTACTTGTTTAAACGGTAGTTACTGATTTTGAAGTTATTGTGAGTTTTAGCGTACAGAATTTTAAATATTCTTTTAGTTGCCGGCAATCATATACTGAAACAAGTTATAATTGATATCCTGGTACTTGGTATATTATCACGCACTCTAAGTGTTCTACCGCTTAAATAAATATTTTGCAACAAAAGGTTTTGGCAACACTACCAAAGGCGCAGTCAGCCGTAAATCAAGAGTAACCACCGCAGCAACTCACTCTCGCACGACACTGATTTTTACAGGAGCCGGGGGTTCTAGCGAGCCATTCGGCATATTCAAGCTCACTGATTGTATTAGCCTTCAAACCAGCTTACCGCCTTCAGCCGACTTTTCGTCGAACAATAACCATCCTTTTGCCGATTCAGTTTACATATAAACAACTAATAATCGGATAACTCTTAACTATAGAAGACTTGAAATGCAATGTTAACTGTAGAGTAAGCATTGCTTTAGGATGGATTAAAAGTCGTCGGGAGTTTGCACAAAATCCAGAAAATTATGTGTTGAGATGGTCTTGTTGCTTTCGAGTAAGTACACCTTAGAAGATTTAAATAACATGGTGGAGCAGAAGTGCAAATAGAAACAGAGAAGAAAAGAATTCTGAATATGCCGATATGCCGTGAATTGTAATGAAAAGTGTATGGGATCACATAGGGTTGAGGTCCGATGTAGTTTTTGACGAACCCCACTCCATCTAACATGACCGTCGGAGATTCCAATGTCGAATAAGTCGATCCATGAAAATCTGGGGAATTAGAGCATCAGGTGTTAATAAGCAACCTAAAGGGCTAGAGGGCTGTACGGCAAAATTACGAGATTCAAGGCATTTTTCCCTTGCTCGCAATGGATAAATGGTAAAGATGGATATTATGGGGAAATCGACGTGACACCAGAAGCATTATTTTTCAATTCAAGCAATTAAAGCGATTCTAATACGTCACATACAACTCCGCAATAGCTCCTGTTCTGGTGAAGCGGGACTCTCAGTTCGCCGTTTAGAAAATATGTCCAATTGAAAATGCCTTGAATTTCTTTTAGGTTGAATAATTTACAGGTTAGACTTGGACACAAAAATACGGCGAGGTACACTATTGGAACGTCTGACATTGAACAGACTAGAGGGAAGATAGAGACCAGAGTTAACAGAAATGATAGATCATCGGGCAACGAAGGAATAAGGTGATCTTCAAATGCCGAAGTCAAACAAGGCTATTGATATCTCATGTAAATTATTTAGTTAATTCTTATCTTAAGTGAGAATCCTAACCATTAAAGATAAAGCGTCACCAGGCGAACTAACTAAGTGCACTGCGAGACTTTTTGTGGTGTCTAAAATGCCCTACGAAATTTATAATCTATTAGCAGGTTCAAAAGAGTAGGTGAGACCCAGATCCAGATAAATTAAACATCAGTGCGGAATAGAATACGAAAGTGTTCGACTAATTCATGGCGTTCAGGGCGACCTGGTACCCTTTCTGTTGCTGCTTCTGTACTGGAGTACCAGGTTTCAAATATACGAAACATTTGGGGGATTCCCTTCGCTTGTTTCATTGACTATCTTTACCTCTTCACGAGGTGCCACTCTTTGTATAAAATAAAGTTGGCTGTTGGACTCAATGGGCGACAATCGTTTCTCGTACAAGCACCTATTCACAAAAGCAATAGACTCTATTATTTTTTGGAGGTTTTGTTGATAGGATTTTTAATCTTGATTGTTCTTATCAATTATTTTCTCAAAGAGGATATTGTATGCACCACTCATAATATGCAACTGGTCGTGTACGATACAGTAAAGGCGTATTTTGGTAGCCGTTTATGGGTTTCTGGCTCCGTTCGGAAGATAATGCAGTAGCGATATAATCCGGAAACAAGAGCCTAGGATGATGGCCAAGGAAGTTGAAGCGAGGGACTTCCAGGGAAATCCCATCGTTGAAGTGAAATTCGCACTTTTGATAACTCCTATAATAACTGAGATTGATCGATGTAGCATGAACCAACCGATAAGACTCCTAACCAGCAAATACCACCATCGTCAATCAAAGCAACTGTGGTTGGCCCCACCATACGACAATAAAACCTAATATCTCCATAATACCTCTGTCTGGGTTGTCCTGTGTACAATGTCATCACAGAGTTAATCCTCCAGCATTCTTTCATTTGGCTGACTTCCGTACGGCGATTTCTTTTTTGTGTAATGCCTTGCATATCAAACTTTGCATTTTAAGTCAGTTCCCAATATGCACGATACCCACCTTTCTTTTGCCTCATCTGCTCTCTACCCCAAGTTATCAGTACATTTTTATTGCAATTGATAGTGAGGGCCTATGCAGCTGATAAGAATGAATTTCCTAATCCGGAATTAGCAGACGTGGGTTCCAATCCGTCGATTAATTCCCATACTAACTACATACTGGGCCCAATATTTTGGAATTCATGTTCACCTCCAAGCGTATTTCCATACGTTTTATTAAATAATATTGGCGAAGGATAACCCGCTCAGGCTCATTGCCTTTGGCTTTTATCTAATGATTGCGGAATCAATTTCAATTTTACGTGGGCATTGTTGCCATTGTCCAATTTCTTTTTAGTGTCTAACTTTCATCTTATTATATATAGCTTTGCATTTCCCGAATTTCAAGGAGTATCTGGTTTTAGTTGATACTTTCCAATAGTCTTTTTTCAACTAATTTCACAGTTAATATTTTAACATGCCTGAAAAAGAATTGGATTATATCACGTCCAGAGAAGCAGCCGATGGCTCTTCGACTGAAAAGAACGGTGGTGTCTACATCGATGCCTTCGACAAGGCCGACAATGCCCCAAAGTTAAAGGGCTGGGCTAAGTTCACTGACGGTTTCAAGAGAGCCGATACCACTGCCTTGGGTATCGACCCAAACTTAAGTGATGCCGAGAAGATCGCCATCATGACAGCTAACTCCCCATTGTCTAGATCTCTTAAGAACAGACATTTACAGATGATTGCTATTGGTGGTTCTATCGGTACCGGTTTGTTCGTCGGTTCTGGTGGTGTTTTACGTACTGGTGGTCCAGCTGGTCTTTTGATTGGTTATATTTTGATTGGTTCTATGATTTACTGTACAGTTCAATCCTTGGGTGAATTGGCTGTTACTTTCCCTGTTTCCGGTGCATTCGTTACATACAACTCTAGATTTATTGATCCATCATGGGGTTTCGCCATGGCTTGGAATTATGCTTTGCAATGGTTAGTGGTGTTGCCCTTAGAGCTAGTTGCTGCTGCTATTACCATCAAATTTTGGGACAGTCACACCAATTCTGCGGCGTTTGTTATTCTTTTCTACGTTCTTATTGTTGCCATTAACTTCTTCGGAGTTAGAGGTTATGGTGAAGCCGAGTTCGTTTTCTCCATTGTTAAAGTTATCGCTGTCCTTGGTTTTATTATCTTAGGTATAGTGTTAGTTTGTGGAGGTGGTCCAAAGGGTGGATATCTCGGTGGTCTCTACTGGCATAAGCCTGGTGCATTCGCTCATGGTTTCAAGGGTGTCTGTTCCGTCTTCGTCAGTGCTGCCTTTGCTTTCGCTGGTACCGAATTGGTTGGTTTAGCAGCTGCTGAAACGGCCAACCCACGTAAATCTTTGCCAAAGGCCACCAAGCAAGTCTTCTGGAGAATCACACTTTTCTACGTTATCTCCTTGACTTTGGTCGGATTATTGGTTCCTTACACTGATACAAGATTGATTAGTTCATCCTCTGTCGATGCTTCTGCTTCACCTTTCGTTCTTGCTATCAAGAACGGTGGTATTAAAGGTTTGCCATCTGTTATGAACGTCGTTATCATGATTGCTGTCTTGTCCGTTGGTAACTCTTCTGTCTTCGGTTCTTCTAGAACTTTGGCAGCTTTGGCTGCTTCTGGTCAAGCTCCACAAATCTTGGGTTACATTGACAAACAAGGTCGTCCATTAGTTGGTATTATCGTCCAATGTATTTTTGGATTGTTGTGTTTCATCACTGCCGCCAGCAGTGAAACATCTGGTAATGTTTTCAACTGGTTGTTGGCTCTTTCTGGTTTATCTTCCATTTTCACTTGGATGTCCATTAACCTTTGTTTGATCAGATTTAGACGTGCTTTATATTCCCAAGGTAGAAACACAGATGAACTTACATTCACTTCTCAAGTTGGAGTTTACGGTGCAATTTACGGTGCTGGTTTGAACATCTTGGTTTTGATTGCTCAATTCTGGATTGCTGTTTGGCCACTCGGTGGAACTCCAAGCGCTGAGGGTTTTTTCATGTCTTACTTGGGTGCCCCAGTTGTGCTTGTCTTCTACTTATTCCACAAGATCTGGAAGGGGAAGTGGACTCAGTTGTTCATCAGAGCCAAAGACCTTGATATTGATACTGGTAGAAGAGAATTAGATTTGGACTTGGTCAAGCAAGAGATTGCCGAAGAAAAGGCTTACATTGCATCCTTGCCATTCTACAAGAGAGCTTGGCATTTCTGGTGTTGATCCATTCAGAAGCCGGATCTTATTTATTTCTACAAACTCCCCATTTAATAATAGTATAATTTTTGAATTTGTATGATAGATTGTGGTTTTCTATACACCTCATTAGTTTATCAGCCTTAATACATTAAAACGTTCATATTTATTGTTGCTATATAGCTTGTAAGATATATTAGAGTATAGTTGGTAGCTGCACGTCCTAGTCATAAGATGAGTCGCGTGACATCAAGATTACTTCTCAAAGGACTAAGCTTTCTCTGTTACTGTGTTCGGTGTGATATCATCGATATGGTCGTAGGCTTTTCTCTGTTTCAGTATTGAGCAATTTCCATTCCTTATACAATAATTATCGCAGCTCATTGCTCTATAAATAGCTATTGCAAAGCCTTGTTTTTACCATTTCTGGAGCTTTCTTATAATCCCCGCAAACTCCGAGGTGAAAGACTACTGGAAGGATACTGAGGAGCACAGGTATTCGTTAGAGTAATTCAGGCCGAAAGCCTACTCAAGGTCCCTACATTTGCAGAAGTAATGATTGGCTAGCAAATTCGCGTTTCCAAAATCAAAAGGAACGCTTACATCATTCTTAAGCCCACTTACGAGGTAAGGCTCAAACCCCCCGTTGACGAAACAGAAATTCCTCAAAAATATTCGTACTCACAAATAAACAGATACAAATCGTCTTCTCGTCTACCACTGTATTCTCGTGTGGTTTTCTTGTATAGCCACAACCCAAGCAGTAGACGTACGACAACATCAACTGCTTTCCAATAAGATTACTTTTGCATGGTAGTGGAGCTGCGATACAGCATTTTGCCAAGTATTTGTTAATAATTACGGGCGCAATGTAACATTCACTTTCAACGTTTGTGTGTTTACGAGATCCCCAGTTCGCGTTGAAAGTCGTTGTGTGGTGTTTACTTCTATGTTTTAAGCTTTCCACCTTTTGTGTTCTGGATTTCTTCCGAGAGGTAATTCCATCGGATGATCCGCTTGCAAATAGCTCATGGTGCATTAAACTCTGAGTTTATTCAGCCCCTATAGGAATTTCTAATTTTTACCTTTGTGCTTTCGTGCTGTCTGCCCATTAAATTTTCTGTGCCAATTAAAAATAGAATAGGGTTTGTGTGGATGCAATGCGCCCAAAAATTGGCTGCGGAATGGATGTATTCGCCCAATCCACAGGAAAAGTGTCAAAAATAGCAATATGACGCAAAGTAGAACACCCAGAATTGTTCGTTTTTACGGGTATTTGTAGGGGCTGGGTCCGGAAGCAGGAGACAATACAGCGGAGTTTCCCTGGCACTACGACCGCAGTAAAATGTGATCAGTTGTGTGAGCAGGTGTGTTGTTGATCGGTGATGGTACCTTTTCCAAGAAAACCATCTAACATAACGTTCTTTATACGGCTAGTGCACCTGTTGACATCTCCCAACAATCTAACATCCTCACAACAAGTACTACAGCCCTACCATTTGGGTCCTCTGTACCGTTTGAACCCTCTCACCCTCTCACACCATCTGGAAACTCGCACTTCCCACCCAAAAGCCCCTACTCATTGTACGCATGCGACGTAATGTACATGTACATAACGTCCAAATCCGGTAGCTGTGTGTAACTAACCATTTTTTCACAGCAATTGCGGCTGTCAATTTCTAGGTGTAGTTACACACCCACGTGTAGAGAGAGGCTAACACTCGTGCTACGACAAAACAGAGATTGAATCCTGATGTATTTTCTTTCTCAGTTCAGGGACAAGCCTTAACTAGTTGGTTCAGCTCATCACAAGAGTTGTTCCTCAAAATCATCACTCGAAGAGAACCACGGCTGTTACTCTCCCAGTAGGTTCCCACAGTTCCGCCTTGGCGCCTTGAAAAAAAACGCAATTAATTAGCACCCATCCGTCAACCACTTATCAGTAGCGTTTCCCACCATCTCTTCCAAAAACAAAACAACAGTGTTCTACTACTCGTCATGAACTTCCCCAGCATATACTCCAAGAAGAATAGCCGAAAGCAGAAAACCGTAATACGGTTTCTCTTTGTTGCCTGGTTCGTGGCATCGGTATACTGGATCTACGATAACTACGATTTGACCCCCTCCAAGCAAGCCACGGTTAGACCCAAGAAACCGATTAGCCCATTACAACACGTTGATGTGAGCAAGTTCACTAAGTTCATCTCATCAGCTCACCCGAAACACTTCAATTCAGTCGGTCTCTTCAGTGATCCAGGAGTGGAAGGAGACAATTATAAGGAGATTCTCTTGAACAAGACTAGCGAAGACGACAGTTTGTTCAACTCCAACTTGAATTACGTCTTGAGAAAATACAACTTCCAAGAAAGATGTGACTTATACTTCAACGCTTTATATGAGAAGAAACTTGCCGAAGAGAACGGCAGCAGATATCTCTCATCACCAATCATAGATCCACTTCGCTCCTTCCATTTCGACCGGGGCCAAAACAACGGATGGGAAGAGTACAAGAAGGAAGAAATCAAAAAATTAAAGGAGGAAAGAGAGAAGGAAAACGAAGAGAAAGATGATACAGAGAAAGTTGAAGTTGTGGTAACTGATGAAGAAATAGAAGGAATGAAGACTAACTACGATGAGATTCAAGCCTTGATCGCAAGCGAAGATCAAATTATTCACGACTACATGACACACGTAAAGGTATTCAACAAATGCTTTGTCACGGACGATTCACCACATCTGAATAGATCCGACTTTGTAGCAGGCCAACAAAAGAAGTTGAGTCATCTCCGATTCACAGAAGAACCGGATCGCAGATTTCCTGAAAAGAAAACCCAAGCCTATTCCAATATCAAGCATTTAGAGAACGTAGTCTACCCTTGGTTGACCCAAAAGTCGCCAATTTTCGAGCCTGTGAATGGAAAAAGATATTCATTATTCAAATCCTTATACCCCTTTGTGTCTTCATCTTTCCTCAATGATTTCAGAAAAAAGTTGAGTGGCAGAGGAATCGTCCTCACTTTGGCAGATTCACATGTGGACTCCGCAATCAGACTATTTCACCTATTAAGAAGCTTGGAGACTAAATTGCCAATTCAAATCATCTATATGCCAGATAACTTGAGCAACGACTCCAAATTCCAGTTAATCCAAGCTACTACTTCAAAGTTCTTCGGTTATTCTACACTTGACTTGACATTCGTAAATGTGAAACCAGCAATCGTTACGGATTATAGAGTCAAATTCTCTGGGTTTGGAAATAAAATCTTAGCTGTTTTATTCAATTCTTTCGAGGAAATGATATTTGTCGATGCCGATGCCGTCGTGACCAAAGCCCCAGAAGAGTTCTTCAAATTAAAGAAATACATCAGATCTGGAACTTTGTTCTATAAAGACCGTGCCACCGTTGAGTTCCGCCCTGAGTCAGATATCTCCTTTTTCAAGAAATTGATGAATACTCAGATGGATGAGATATTTTTTGGCATGGAGCAAGTCACTAATAAGACAATGCTGTTACCATTTTTCACTCAAAGAATGAGCCATTTCATGGAAAGTGGATTGGTTCTTATTGATCGTAGAAGACACTTCCAACAGCCCTTAATAATGTCTGTGATGAACTTCTACGAGACAGTTAAGTCAAGAATCTACGGTGATAAGGAATTGTTTTGGCTCTCTCTTTCCTTAAGTGGAGATGAATCGTTTGAATTCAATGGACATTTTGCAGCCGCTATTGGAGCGATCACTCCTCTCAAAGAGAGGTTGAAGGATATAGCGAAGATACAGACGATTCTTTCACGTGAGATTTGTTCTAATCACCCTGCCCACATAAGTGACGAAGATAACCGCACGTTATTATGGTTTAATTCTGGTTACCAATTCTGTAATCAACTTGACAGTGTTGACTTTGGACAGGAGGCATCTGACAAGAGGAGATATAGTAACATGAAGAGCACGAAGCAGTTTGAGAAATTCTTCCGCAGCCAACTCTCAGTGAAGGCTGCAATAATCCCACCATCTAAAAAATTAGAAGCCAATAATGACTTGGGTGAACCAAATCGTGCTTGGATCAATATGAGACAGTACTGTAATGGATACACTTGGTGTGGATACAGTTCCATAGGGGCAGGTACCTCTAACGACGAACAAGGCCTAGTGATAGAGTTCACTCCATTAGAAACAAAGAGATATGAAAAGCTTGGTAAAATCTGGATGAACGATTTTGATTATCGTTCATATACACAATTGGATGTCGATGACAGAAAGCAACAGGATAGTCCAATCTCCAAGCATTCCAGAACTCGTCATAAGGAGCTTTTGAAGCAACAATACGAACTGAACCAAAAAAATAATGTCGAAATGGCTCCATCAAAGTCAAGTTGGTGGCTGATTGTATAATATGGTAACATATTAATAGGCATATCTCCGACATTAGCACTATCATTAGCATAACATGTACATTATCGACTTTTACCTTGAAGGCATCGCATTTATACGAAACTACCCATTAATATAGCACCATACTAATACAAACGAGACGTAGCATTTTTCCATAATGCACAGATAAAAGTATGAACCACATTGAAAGTTAAACTATAGATTATGTACCAATATTGTAACTTGTGGAATAATAAAGCATACATACTCTTCACAATGGTCACCCAAAATTAGTTCCTACTTTCTTCTGGTACTTTAACGTTTCACCAGTTTTTTATTCTTTTCTGCTTCTTATCGGTACTCTCTCACTAAACCTTCACTGACCTTATCGGGATTAGATAATCAGATCAGACTTCAACTTTCTTCTTTCCACCTCTGCCCATGTACCGGACTTCTCATGACTTTTCCGTGTGCCATTTCCGCTCTCATACGAAGTGAAAATTCGCTCAAGTACACGACCTCTACTATAGGCAGTTTATGGATATCGGTGATCGTTAGTAGTATACAAAACAGTTGAAGAATATTCGTGTATTTATAATCTTATAGTTTTGGTTTATTGAAGACACATAATGATTGCTAACTCTACACAGATATCCAACAGGTTGTTCAGAAGCCAAAGGTTCATGGTGATCGGGATTCTATCCTGCTTTATCACGATCCTTATTATCACATCCATTGCTGGGCATCACGAAGCTTCCAAACAGATTTACATGAAGGGAAGCGAAAGGCTCAAGGATATGTATAAAGACATAAACATGTTTTCGGACAACAAGGCCGATATCGCGATGGAGCTTGCCGCGGAAGAAGAAGAAAAAGAATGGGCAGCAGAGGCTGATAAAAAGGCTAAGGAAGAGCAGAAACAGCAACAGAAAGACAACGAGCCTACCACGGAGTCTATTGAGTCCGACTCTGAAGAAGCGGAGGAGGTGGAAGAGCAGGAACAGAAGAATACTGAGCAGGAAGAAACTGCAAAACTTTTGATATAGTTTAAAATACTGTATGGTTGTATTAGGTACATTTTAATTAGGTTGTAATAATAGATACTCATTAAGATATATATAGTCGTTGGATGTAGAGGGTGATTTGAAATTCAAACACCCTTCCAGATGGCTTTTTCCAAGTAGTCACCTTTTGGCTTCTCTTTCAACAACCCTACGGTCATTAATTCGAAGCAGTTTTGTATAAACCAAGCATATGTCAACTTTTCCCAGTGCTCTTTCTTATCAAGATCATATTCGTCTCTTGCCTCGATGATAGTTTTAATTTGCTCTCTATCGAGAGATTGCTTGAATGCTACATAGAAGTCGTAGATATTGATATTCACCGGAGCTTCCTTATACACCTTGAACAACTGTGTTAAAGTCGGATGAAAAGGTTTTTTTGCTGAAGATTCGCTTCCACAAACTAGAGGATTCCCTAAGTAGGAAGTACAGTCGTCCAAGCCAAGCTCTAGGGTAGCACGAAGATTTGGACGGACCAAGTTGATCATCAAGTTTTCGTAATTCTCCTCAAACAATGGTGGGGGAGTCTGTGTGATCGTACCACCATTCATAGTGAAGATTTCGTGAAAGAGCATATTGTCAATGGAGCTATGCAATAGCTTGTTCTTGAAATATGTTTGCAAAACAGAATTCAAGCTGCCACTAACATCATCGGAGTTCTGTACTTTCAACAGGGCCCTTTTCAACTCAGCAAGCTTTGCATCTTGAGCTTCTTCAAAGTTTTCAGTAGTCTGTTTCTCAATTTCGATCATTAATAATTGAATATCATTTCTCGATGAGTGTTTGGCAATGCCCTTGAATATTTCATTCAAAAACACTGAGTTAACAAGTTTATTACTTGTAACTAAGTTGTAGAGATCAAACGTCTTCTTGCGTAACGAACTGTCTGGTACTATGCGTTGCAACTCGTTTACCACGTTAATGACGTTAAGGATTGTCAACTGATACAATTTGAATTGTTCTCTTGTACTTTTGAAGAGCTCTTTGATCGCATTATCATCAGTCATTAGAGTTTTCACCTCGGAGTTTTCTTTATCGTATAATTTCAACTCTATGTGCCTTTTGAATGATGATAACTTCCGTAAAGCCTCTATATAGATGGTCTCTTCAGGAATCTCATCTGTTAATAATATTGACAACGGTTGTTGGTAGAAGTATATCATGTAGATCAACTTGATTTCTGCAATTAATGCATCAATAGAATTGTTCGAATTGTAGAATCTGTTAAGCATAATCGTTGTCAATTTTGGATCCAACAAAATTGTTGGGTTGTTATTGCTTAGGAATAATTTGTCAAGGAGAACGAAACCCAAATCAACATTATCGTTACTCTTAAATTTGCATCCGTCTATAAGGGTTCTACTTTCATTATTGAGATTGTTATTAATCCAGGTACTTGTATTCTCAGATGACAATCCCAAAATTAATCTCAAAGGTATTTCATCAGAGTATGAATGAAGTAATCTTACCAATTGGTTGAGAACATGGTTGCTCACAGAGTTGGCATCCTGAATTATGATTACTCCTCGTACAATCTTCAGTTGCTTTGCATTAGCTGTCCACCAATCGCTTACAATATCGAAGTCATAGTTCACTCTGCCTTGGAAATCAACTCCCTGGTTTTCCATTTCTTCAGCATGCTCTTCTTCTTCATCGGAATTGGCAATATTTTCTACGAGTTCGTCTCCTCCATCATCAGCTTCGTCGTCTTCATCGTCATCCTCAACTTCGTCATTTCCTGGCTGATCTTCTATTGGTACATCAGCAATTGAGTTCTTTTCTTCGATGAACTGTTTTATGATTTCACGTAACGCCGCTTTGATGTTATAGCAACTCTTGGAGCTCACGTTTATCACTTTGGTGCTCTTTATTTCTGGAGTATCACCCAAGTGGATAATGAACTTCTCCATGATACGCAAGTTATTGGCCGAATTGGAACTGAGTTGAACGAACCCAACGGGCAACTGGTGAATATGAGACTTCCCTACTGGAGCATATCGGAACACAAATTCAGACAAATTGGTGAATAGTTCCTGGTTGGTGTTATTCAACTCAGACTCGATTTTTTGCAATTGCAGCTGCCACACCTCATTGTAGATCTGGTACCTTTTCTGTACATGTTGATCTGATTCCTTTCCATTGAACAACGACAGAAACGGAGTCCTATGATTTGATTTCGTTTTGCTTTTTTTGGCGCTCGAATTGCCGAGGAGCCTATCTACAATGGACGAGAACACGCCTGGCTGTGTCTCAGCCTTTCTTTTGCGGTTTGTCGTGATGAAATAATGGGTTTTCTGGTCGTTGTCATTGTCAGCATTGGCTGAAAAATACTGGTTATTCTTAGCCGATCTGGGCTTTTCTTCGTCGGCAGAAACCAGAGGACTATCGAAGTCGTCTTCGTCAGAAACCCCGCCATTCTTACCCGTGCGTTTCCCAGCCCGTCTAGCCATGCTGTTTTGCAGTCCTTGGTTTTTACCCGTTTTCAGACCTGCTAGCTGCTTACTTGTCGCTATAGCTTCTCCATGTCCTATAGTGTACGGCCGTGAGAAGAACCGATTAAATTTCCCAATTGAGAATGGGCATTTCTGCAGGAATATCCATTCTAGGAAAAAGCAACGATTTGCATCATATGTCACTGCAGCACAGCATTGCAAAAACACCACATTCTAGTAGTTAAGGACGGCAGTGGGGAAGAGATACAAGATGGCTTTGGGGAACAAGAACGTCAGATCATACGGTCGAGATCCGATAGAAGCTCAAGAACAACTGCGAAAATCGTAGCTCTCTTCTCAAACGAAAATCCTCCTGCTGCATGGTCTTGTTCGTTTCACCTGACCGCTGACTCGTTCCCCTTCTTCCACTGATAATACAGCAAGAGAGGGGTTGGTGAGGGGTTCTGGGCAAATTAAAGCCCAACCCAGCGAAGGTTAGGGATCACACACCCACATTTGGTGGAGTTGTGAGACAGCAGAAACGGTGGTACTACCACATTTCGGCCTTCGAGCGTAGTTGGGGCCCACATAACGGTAGCGTAGCGTTCTGCCGTGGACGTTGCTTGTCTCTACAGTATGCCCTAGGCGAGTGAACTGGCTCCCTAACGAACCCGCTGCCGAACAACGACTATTGCAGGACAAACAGCACAAACAGCAACAACAGGGCGCACAGCCATTATGTCAATCCCTATCCAGTAATAGAGTTGAAAAAATAGCCTTTACCCACAGTGGGGAGCATATATATTTTTAGGTCCTGATTTTAGTGTGCTCGCTATACAATAGAATATTTCACATCGGCCATAACACCACCACCACCAGTAGATGATATATATCACAGAGTGGATGTGTTTTCTTGGTGGACTTTCTTTTTTTCTCCAGTTCCAACTGTTCTGTCTCACATTGACTACTCCAACGAACCGGGATTCTTCTCCACAAGCTGTACACCGAGTACCACGTAACCCCGTGTGCTGACATCGCACTGTCTCCTATTGAATCAGTCTCCCCGCCAAATCATCCCCAGTGCACCTTCCACCAAACATGTCCCAGGAGTCCCGTGGTTCGGAGGACCAGACGGTGAGACAGAGAAAGGCCGTTGCATCGCTAGAACCGACGTCGTCATCTTCTAGCTTGACGTCCTTGAACGGATCCGCTTCGGTGCCGCTCAGATCCAGTCGTAGAAACAGCTCTGCGATATCCACTTCTTCTACAGCATCCAATGGATCCACGACGTCTTCTTCTGGCAAAATGAAAGCCAGAAAAAAGCCATTGCTCAACGTTGCTCCCCTTAATACCCCATTAAGCCATCGTTTGGAAACGCTTGGTGTCATTTGGCATACTATCAGTATCCCATTTTTCATGTGTCTATTTCTTCTATCGGTCTCATTGGGATGGGTGGTTTGGCTAGCAGTAATTCTCCCCTATTTCGTATGGTGGTACGGATTCGACATGCACACTCCCACCAACGGAAAGGTGGTATACAGAGTCCGGGAATGGATGAAAAACATCATTGTGTGGGAATGGTTTGTCAACTACTTCCCCATCAGAGTACACAAGACAGTGGATTTGGAACCTACATTCACAGATGTGTTGGTGGAGGATGTCGAGGTTTCCGACGATGAAGAGGACTTGATCTCCGAGGACTCTCGTACATTCCTCGACAAGATCTTCAAGAAATTGGGACTCAGTAAACGTCTCAATGACACTGATTCATATTCACCGCCACCATCCAATGACGACGACTCAAGCTCGACCACAAGTACATCTACTTCCAAAGCAAAACGTGAATTGAAATACAAGCGTGTTCCTACTGGGCCGCGTTACATTTTCGGATACCATCCCCACGGAGTCATTTCCATGGGTGCCTTTGGAGCTTTTGCAACCAATGCCGTACGGAATGAGCCCTTCAGACCACTTCTTAAATTCCTTAAACCGTTCTTCCATGACCCCTCGAAGGGAGTGAGATTGTTTCCAGGTATTGGAAATATATTTCCATTGACTTTGACTACACAATTCACACTTCCATTCTACAGAGATTACCTTTTGGGATTAGGTTTAACAAGCGCATCAGCCAAGAACATTAAAAGCTTGATTAACAACGGAGACAATTCAGTTTGCATTGTGGTAGGTGGAGCCCAAGAGTCTCTCTTGAACAATATGGTTTCGCCTCATAATAATGTTGGATATGGATTCAAAGGAAATATTCAGGATGACCAGGAAATCCCCGAAGCAATTGAAGAACAAACAGAAGAGGAGGAAACTGATGAAAAGGAAGCAGAAGAGAAAAGTGAGATCAGGAAAGATCGAAAGCAAGGAAAGAAACAAAGAGAGATTAGACTAGTATTACATAAGAGAAAAGGGTTTGTCAAATTGGCTATCGAATTGGGCAATATATCATTGGTTCCAACTTTTGCCTTTGGTGAAGCTGACATCTACAAATTAACCATTCCAAAACCAGGATCTATGGGTTACGCATTCCAACAGTGGATGAAGAGGAACTTCCAGTTCACAATCCCTTTTTTCAGTGCTCGTGGAGTGTTCATCTACGATTTCGGCTTTTTGCCCTACAGAAACCCCATCAATGTCTGTGTAGGAAGACCCATTCACATTCCTCCAGGGCTTATCGCTGAGTACAAGTTGAAACACCCCGACTTCGAGGATGTGGCGCCTTCACCTACATCCGACAGTGGTGGAAAGAAGGTATCTAGAAAAGGCTCTTTTACGAATTTATTCAAGCTCAACCAGCCTAAGCCAAGGAGGTCCACTGTCAAAACCAAAATCCCTCCTGAATTATTAGACCATTACCATAAATTGTATGTTGATGAGCTCAAACGAGTTTATGAAGAAAACAGAGAAAAGTACGGGTATGGTGACGTAGAGTTGACCATAATTGAATAATTAAAAAGCTAAACGTTGCTGTGTATAGTTTGAAATCTAAATTGAAGAGCCACCCTAAAACATGAGGATCCTAACAATAGCATCATTGTTTGAGATGGTCGTCAGAATAGTACCGCCATCGTCATAAGTAGCTACTTTAATTTAGATTTTGAATTATGAATATTTATATTTATTTATATATTTTGAAATTCATTACAAAATTAACAAACAATGATGAAGCTGAACTATGTAAATGTAAAAAATGCTGAAATCTGTAATCCTTCTTCTCCTCGGTACCTATATAATGCAGTTCGATAAGCTCCTATGCACAAACCATATGAAATGTCGATATGTGAAATCATAACATATTATCAATGTCGTCATCATTACCCTCCTTGTCCTCCAAGTCCTTAGGAATTTTTCCCTCTTCCTTCAACTGCTTAAATTTCTTGACCAATTTTCTGTCCAACTTACGACGAGCTCCAGTTTTCTTGTAGAAAGACTTTGAGTCTGTTAACTGGGACTGGAAATCGGTGAATTCTTTAGCGTCGATAGCCTTGGCCTTCTTTTCCTTCTTTTGCTTATCAAGCATCTCCAACTCCCAGGACTTAAATGCTCCAGGAGTAATTTTACTTTCAAATGGTGGCATGCCGAACAACTTGTCTTTAGGAAGTAATTTCCACAAGTATTCGTCGTCAATATCTTCCAAAGAAGGGTTTAAATTTATCATCCCCAGAAGTGACTTCTTAAGCGTGTGCTCAGGTAAAGGTTGAAAAGAGTTGGTCTCTTGGTCATAGTATAATTTGATAAGCTTTAGCTGTGATTGTGCTATTTCCTCTTCGTCATCTAATTTCAAGAACTTATCAAGTTCCTCTACTAAGGCTCTATCTTTAGCGGTTATTTCATCCTTCATCTTTGACTTCATGTACTTCTCTGGTATAGCAAAATCCACGAATGTTTCCTCTTTCTTTGTAGATATGTCATGGTCTAATTCATTAGTGTTGTCTTTGGATATTATTGGCTTTTCGGCTATGAATTTGTATAACTCGTCGATTGGCTGGTTGAGCACTGATTCTGGAACTTTAGGGAAGTCTGAAAACGGGATATATTGCTTTGCTATCACTGGAACTTGCGTTGTTGCCACCGGAGAGGCCGTTTCGTCAGTTCTTTTAGCTCTCTTTGTTCTACCCAGCGATAACTTGGATTTTGCATCCTCCTCGTTCTTGGCGCTAGACGAAGCGCTAGTGGCGACTGTTCCTATAGTCGCTCCCGATGCAGACAACTTCTTGAACTTTGTTTTATTAAAGACTGGGATTCTACGTTTGCCGCTGCTAGCCCCATTGCCTGCGTTTGCGGTTCCATTAGAACTCTCGCCATTGGCAATATCACTGCCGTCTTTCGGTGGTTTCGACGACAAACACCGTATATATTGTTTAGCTATCACCGTCGTGTTGGGACGTCTTAATGCCACCCTTATATTCGACGGAAGCATGCTGTGGTGTGTATATGGTATGTGATTAATGACTATCGTAAAGCAGTAACATACATATTTGGTGACCAGAATTCTTAACGATTTTGATTTAATGAGAGCGAGCACAAAAAATTTGTACCTGGCGCTACCACCTTAGTTGGTGGTTGGTAGCGCTGTGTTGTGAGAGAGAGTAAAGTGGTGGTGCGATATCGCTGTTTATGTACATGTGCACATACTTGGAGATGGATTGTGGAGATGGGCTTAGGCGGAGAATGATTGGTGGGGCCATTTTCGGGGGAGCCCAGGTGGTAGGTTCATAGCACGGCTAGTAGAATGGCACGTTTGTTCTTGTTTTGTTATTTTGTTGAATTATAATTCATATATTTACTCTTTTATGCAAAGGCTTTTACGAATTTGTTAAATATGTAGCAGAAAAGGTTGCAATTTGGTTTGGAATTCTTGATTTCATTTGAAAAAAGTCATTATTATTGGATACATCGAATTCTTTTTGATATTGCAGTTATTCTGGTAGGTGGGTTAAACCCTTGATGTCCCAGGTGTATGATTAATCTAACACCTCCTCTTCCCATTTGCAGCTATTAAAGAATGATATTTTCTATCCTGTATGGATGGAAGATCCATATTTTACAATTACGACATGCGATTGCTAACTATGTCAACTCAACAAGCTCTTCAGAAAGCGGCGTACTGTTACCAATTAATACCTGCTTATATTTTGTACACATACATCATGCTGCCTTCTGTACATGTGTTAACTATTAACTGAACTATAATTATACAACATTACAACTCATTGAGCCCCCATTCTCGAAAATACCATTTTATTTGTGCTACTTGTCTATCTACTTGTCCCTCCCACTACCACTACCACGCGCCCTATGTCACATGCTGCTATCTCTGCTATCACAATTCCTTCTATACCCTACATCCTGGATCCTCACATTAGCAATTTGTGCCACATTACCCGTTTGGTAACTTTTACATTTTTCACTATACCGTTTTTTTCGCTACTGCCCACGATGCCTAATCGCAAAGAGATATCGAAGTGTTGATCGGTTGAAGAATTGCCTTTGAACGTCTCTCTTCCTTCTTGTCATACAACAGGTTAGTGCATGGTAAAATTCCACATCCGAGTAGCAAATAACCTTTCAAAACTAGTACAAATGTCAATTCACAGAGAGAAGGTCAACGTGAGCCAATTGCCTCACCATTACGATGGTAAGGTCTTACTCGCCGTTATTGGAGGTACCGGATTATACGACTTGCCAAACTTGAAACCAGTAGCCAGATTGACCATCTCTACACCATGGGGGTTCCCTTCCTCAGCAATTACTATCTCGGTTACCGATAACGGATTCCCAGTGGCTTTCTTGGCCAGACACGGTCAACACCACGACTTATTGCCTACCGACGTGCCTTCCAGAGCCAACATTGCAGCTTTGAAGAGCATTGGTGTCAAGTCGATCATTGCTTTCTCGGCCGTAGGATCTCTTCAACCAGAAATCAAGCCAAGAGACTTTGTGGTTCCAACCCAGATTATCGACAGAACCAAGGGTATCAGACCTTCAACCTTCTTCGAGAAGGGCTTTGTAGCCCACGCAATGTTCGGTGAGCCATTTGACCTCAGATTGAACAAGTTGATCGGTGACACCATTCCATCCAAGGGATTCTTAGAAGGCTTCGAGACCGATGCGACCCCAATTTTGCACACTAAGGAACACACCAACAAGGGCGAAGACTTGACTGTTATCTGTATGGAGGGTCCTCAATTCAGTACCAGAGCTGAGTCTAGATTGTACAGAACCTGGGGTGGTTCTGTCATCAACATGTCGGTTTTGCCTGAAGGTAAATTAGCACGTGAGGCTGAAATCTCTTATCAGATGATCTGTATGTCCACTGACTACGACTCGTGGAACGAGAATGAAGAGCCAGTGACTGTCGAAACCGTTGTAGGAAACTTAAAGGCTAACTCCGCAAATGCCTGCAAGTTAGCTGCAAAGTTGATTGATGTCGTGAGCGATGAATTCAAGAAAAACGACGGGTTCGGTGACGATTTGAAGGGTTCCATGAAATTCTCCGTCAGTACTAGTACCCACGGAGTCAAGAAGGAACTCTTGGAGAAGATGCACTTCTTGTTCCCTGGTTACTGGCCCGTGCACTAGTGAGTATATAGAAATAGATCTTAATACAATGAATGCACCTAAAATCTAGAGTAGGGTCTTCGATAGGGGTCCATTTTACGAGATCGATCTTCACAAGCTGATCTAACGGGGAAGCATATTGTGTAGATGACGAACTCCGAATCTAATAGTGTAATTCGGACATAATATGGTGTCTTTACGGCCTTATCACTTAACCCGTATATGTAGTCCGGAGAAAACAATACTAGTCCGGCCTGTATGACAGAAATTCACATACAAAAATTTTGGGGCCGTTCGACCATTTGGATAAGCTGCAACAGGTATTTTCCACAGTTTTTGGTGCCGGCTGTGCCAGAGATAAGGCTCATCTGTGGTAAATTCCAATTCAGATACGGGAGTACGCTTCGAGGCACTTTCCGAATTCAGATCGGAGGCCCTCCAGCATATGTATATATATTGCAGGGAATTCCCGTCTTTTTGGAGCTGAGCTGACCACTGTAAAAAGTTTGCTCAAGGATTTTCCAGACACTGGTAATTTAGAAGTCGCAAAGACCTTAAACTAATTCGTATATACTATGTTAAGATAGCGGAGCCACCTCCCCAGGAGACGCCTAAAGGACCTAAACAGGCCTCGAGTCCCCTCTACAGGCCTCGAGTCCCCTCTACAGGCCCTAAAGCAAGGAGGTTCAACGTTCGCCTTTCGCCGAAAGAGGACCCAAAACTCCGACATCATGAGCGGAATCCTCGTGAAATTAGAGGATCGAACTATGTCTCCAACAAAGAATCAGGTCACCATGTACGGCACCAATTACGACATGTTACGTTTAATGTTGGATTGTTCCCCACATCGACCAATCCTAGATTTACATTCCATAGTCATTGGGACCTGATTCCATGATCCACGGCGCTCTGGTCAGCAAAGACGGAAGTCTCGTGGTTTTGACAGGGTTAGTCTTCCCAATCGAGCCATCGCACCTCCTGCCGTTGTTTCGAATGGCTCTACTCACGTGATTTTAAAAGAAATCTCGAAGGCGTTATGTGCATTAAAAATATATCATTCGGGGTTTTGCCGCACCATCGCATTTGTGGTTGCATCAAAATGCCTCTCATGGAGCATTTTGAGCTCAATGTAACAATAAAGCCTTAGGTGGTTTTCTATGAGCAAATGCGCCAGGATATTCTAGCGCCCTGAAATTTCTTTTTTCCAATGGAGCGAAACGCATGTATTAACCGTTTCTGTCGCAATAGGTGACTTATTTCGGAGAAATTGGCCTTTGGAATAGGCAATATAGAGTGGTATTTCACAATACGAGAAATTTTGTACTACAACAATGACGAGATGACAGGCCCGAGTTCACTCCGGTAGCACTTATCGGGCGGGGGTCTTCAAAATAGCCCATTATGTCGTCACATCAGGATCTGCATTTCTCTTTAATTGGCACGTTAGTCATAACTCTGATTGGAAGATAGTCTCTTAAGCATGTATTGTTCTTTCATTTAGTGAACATCTCATCTGTTTGCTCTAGACTATATAAGTATAGTTTGGAATCACATTCCAAGCTTTTAGGCTTCATTATTTTTCTTGTCTATTCGAATTTTCTTGTTTTTTTCTTGCAGTAAACGAATCAAGCTAAGATGTCTACCGAGAAGTCTCCACAATTATACAATGCTGAAGTAGTATCAAATGAAAAGATAGACCAAAAGGTCTCGGATAACGAAAACGAATTCCTCAGTGCCTCCACTAACGCTGAAGAACAGGATGAAGGTAGAACTCCTACCGAAGAGGAGATGCATACTTTGAGACATGTTTCAGAGAGTATTCCTCTCAGATGTTGGTTGGTTGCCATAGTTGAGTTGGCCGAAAGATTTTCCTACTATGGTTTATCTGCCCCATTCCAGAACTACATGCAAAACTCTCCAAAGGACTCTCCTCCAGGTATTTTAGCCTTGAACCAATCTGGTGCTACTGCTTTATCTTACTTCTTCCAATTTTGGTGTTACGTGACGCCAGTCTTCGGTGGTTGGATCGCTGACACTTACTGGGGTAAGTACAAGACTATTTTCTTCTTCTGTATCGTCTACATCATTGGAATTTTCATTCTTTTCATTACCTCACTTCCTGCTATCACAAACCGTACAACTGCTATTGGTGGTTACATTGCATCTATTGTCATCATCGGTCTTGCCACTGGTGGTGTGAAGTCCAATGTCTCTCCTTTGATCGCTGATCAAATTCCAAAGACCAAACCTATCATCAAGGTCTTGAAGTCTGGTGAAAGAGTTGTTCAAGATCCTAACATTACCATCCAAAACGTCTTCATGTTCTTCTATCTTATGATTAATGTTGGTTCTTTGTCTGTCATTGCTACAACCGAAATGGAGGCTCATATTGGTTTCTGGGCTGCTTACTTGTTGCCATTCTGTTTCTTCTTTATTGCTCTTATTGCTTTAATTATTGGAAGAAACCAATACGTTAAGGTTCCAGTCGGTGACAAAATCATTAACAAGACATTCAAGTGTGCTTGGATTGCCATCAACAACAAGTTCAACTTGGAAGCTGCTAAGCCATCTGTGAACCCAGAAGCTAACTACCCATGGACTGATCACTTTGTTGAAGAAGTGAGAAGATCTGTTTACGCTTGTAAGGTCTTCATCTTCTACCCAATTTACTGGGTCGTTTATGGTCAAATGTTGAACAACTTCGTTTCTCAAGCTGGTCAAATGGAATTGCACGGATTACCGAACGATATCTTGCAAGCTATCGACTCCCTTGCTATTATCATTTTCATTCCAATCTTCGAGAGGTTCATTTACCCATTCATCAGAAAGTTCACCCCTTTCAAGGCTATCACAAAGATCTTCTGTGGTTTCATGTTTGGTACAGGTGCTATGATTTACGCTGCTGTTTTGCAACATTACATTTACAAAGCTGGTCCATGTTACGATCATCCAAAGGCATGTGCTCCAGAATACCTCACTGTTCCAAACCACGTTCACGTTGCTATTCAAACTCCAGCTTATGTTTTGATTGCTATTTCCGAAATTTTGGCTTCTATCACTGGTTTAGAGTACGCTTATACTAAGGCTCCAATTTCTATGAAGTCTTTCATTATGTCTATTTTCTTGCTTACCAATGCCGTTGGTTCTGCTCTTGGTATTGCTATAAGTTCCACTTTTGAAGACCCTAAGTTGGTCTGGGCCTACACTGGTTTGGCTGTTTCTTGTTTCATTGCTGGTTGTCTTTTCTGGATCTGCTTCCAGCACTACAACTACAAGGAAGACGAGTTGAACGCTTTGGAATACGAAAATGAAGACGAAACGGCTCTTGCCCCAATGACCTCCTTGCTGCATTCTGTCAAGAGTTTTGCTTAGGCAAAAGTACAATAATACTTACTAATCCATTAATGTTTTTTATCTAGATAAGACTGGGTTTATCGTACATGCGGCGTATTATTATTAATGACACCATTCTTTTTGTTCTCATTCCATTCTTTCTAATTCCGTCTAATTGAACCGCTTGTACTCTTTATATATCATCTCATGGCATTTGCATCTCTATTTAAGGACATATCATAATTATTCAAATTCTGTAGATGACCTAATTCGACACTAAGTAGTAACAGAATAATTCTGTATAAACCTTAAAGTTACTTATGTTGTTCCAATGCGACGCAAATGTGGAGTTGCTGGCGACACTAACGTCACATAAAATTCGATTGTGGTACTACCCATGGAAATATACCGTTAAACGTTGTTTGCGATGACCTCGCACTTATGAGATAAGTATTTCCACCCATCAAGGAACAATAACCCGATAGCAGAGATGACTCAATATTATTTAGGGGAACAACAAGATATTTTATTGGAGTCTCCCTGAGACCCATCAAAGAAAGTGTCAAATTTCCAACATCACCCCTTTGCCAGTCATCATTTCACCAAACCAACGGTTGATGTGCAGATCCAATCTCATATTATCTATGACTACGACTCACACTACGTATGTTCTTCACTTGCAGAGGCCTGCTTCCATTACGAAGATAATATCAAATCTCATTTCCTGTGATTTGATGTAGTGCAATTACTGGCATGCTTACTATCTTTTCTTTTTCATGCTATTTTCTGACATTTCAAAACCTAAACTTTAATTGTCAACCGCATTTCCTTCTCTACGCTTTTGAGTGTAGTCCACATCTTATGCGCATGGAATTTGCAACACGAACAAAGCCCTCCAGATAATTCTGGCTATATGCCAGATTTGTTTGATAGACTGCATTTTGCGACAAGAAAATATTGTCAATGGCTCGAAGTGCAAAATGCCTTTTAACACTTTGCAATCGCTTCTTGGCACCAATAGAGGAGTGACTTTCAGCTTCATTTCTTTTCTTGGGGTAATTTTTTTGTATAGCATGTATTGGTGTTTCGTGAAATCTGAGCAGTTATTCAATTGCCTTATTTTTAAAGCCTCTCCAAGATGAGGAAATATGATGCCCTACAGCAAAAATATTCTGGGTACTTTTTCCGACTGCGTTATCAGAGGAATTTTCCAATCAACATATTGCAGTAATTTATCAATTGGGCATTTATTGCCTTGGAGGTAGTTCCGATGCATATTGTTGAAATCTAACAAATTGGAGTGATGTCAGTGTCATTTTAGTTTGCATAATATAAATACTAGTCTTCCCCAGACTTTCTCACAAATTCGGATCCGTTCTTGCACTACAGTACAACAGTACAACAAGTACAACAGTACATTTCAATTATGTCTAGTTTGTCAAGCTCATCAGAGGAAAAGTTTCCAAAGGATTTAGAATTCGCGAAGGAAGGAACTGAAATCCTTAAGAACCCAAGTGCCCTCTCTAGTAATGATGATGAAGGCAGAGAACCCACTGACGAAGAGATGAAATCCTTGAGACACATCTCAGGAGCTATTCCTCTCAGATGTTGGTTAGTCGCTGTTGTCGAATTGGCTGAAAGATTTTCCTACTATGGTTTATCTGCCCCATTCCAAAACTACATGCAAAACTCTCCAGAGGACTCTCCAAAGGGTATATTGTCATTGAACCAACAAGGTGCAACAGCTTTATCTTACTTCTTCCAGTTTTGGTGTTACGTTACTCCAATATTTGGTGGTTGGCTCGCTGACACTTACTGGGGTAAATACAAGACTATCTTCTTTTTCTGTGTGGTCTATATTGTCGGTATTTTTGTTCTCTTCATCACCTCCCTTCCTGCTATCACAGACAGGACCACCGCATTAGCTGGCTTCATTACTGCAATTATCATCATCGGTATTGCTACTGGTGGTGTCAAGTCCAATGTCTCGCCTTTGATTGCTGATCAAGTTCCAAAGACCAGACCAGTCATTAAAATCTTGAAATCAGGCGAAAGAGTTGTTGTCGACCCTAACATTACTATTCAAAACGTTTTCATGTTCTTTTACCTCATGATAAATGTTGGTTCTTTGTCTGTCATTGCAACTACCCAATTAGAACATCACGTTGGTTTCTGGGCCGCATACTTGTTACCATTCTGCTTCTTCTTCATTGCACTTATTGCATTGGCCCTTGGAAGACATCAATACGTCAAGACTCCTGTTGGTGATAAGATTATCAACAAAACTTTCCAGTGTCTCTGGATAGGAATGAAAAACGGTTTCAAATTGGATGCCGCGAAGCCATCTGTCCATCCAGAGAGACAATACCCTTGGACTGACAAATTTGTCGAAGAAGTCAAGAGAGCAATTTACGGATGTAAGGTGTTCATCTACTACCCTGTTTACTGGGTTACTTATGGTCAAATGGTCAACAACTTCGTCTCTCAAGCTGGTCAAATGGAATTGCATGGTTTACCAAACGATATCTTGCAAGCAATCAACTCAATTGCCATTATTATTTTTATTCCTATCTGTGAAAGGTTCATTTACCCATTCATCAGAAAGTTCACTCCTTTCAAGGCTATTACCAAAATCTTCTTTGGTTTTATGTTCGCTTCTAGTGCGATGGTTTACGCTGCTGTCGTTCAACATTATATCTACAAGGCTGGTCCATGTTACGAGTTCCCTAAGGCTTGTGCTCCTGAATTTAAGACTGTTCCAAACCACGTTCACATTGCCGTTCAAGTGCCAGCTTATGTTTTGATTGCCCTTTCTGAAATCCTTGCTTCAGTCACTGGTTTAGAATATGCTTACACCAAAGCTCCAGTTTCCATGAAATCGTTCATAACTTCTCTTTTCTTGGTCACAAATGCATTTGGTTCTGCTATTGGTATTGCCTTGTCGTCTGTCTCTAAAGATCCAAAAATGGTATGGACCTACAGTGGTTTGGGTATTGCATGTTTTATTGGAGGTTGCTTTTTCTGGATCTGCTTCCACCATTACAATGACAAGGAAGAGGAGCTCAACAAATTGGAGTACGCCACCGAAGAAGAGTACAATGGTGGAGCTACAGCTCTTAGACCAACTACGTCTCTTTCTCAATCTATCAAGAGTCTTGCTTAAACAATCACTTTTATTTAGAACTAATATTTATTTCGTACTCATCTCAGTTTTTAATGTATTATGACATTTGATACCAATAGACAAGTAGGCAGAGATCCTAGTATTCATATCTGAATAGTGGGTTCTCTTTGTCTGTCAAATCGGCAAACTCGTGGTTTTCGATCATTTCGAATTCTTCTGCTGATTTAGAAGCGTTTCTGTCTCTTACCTTATTCTCTTGCCAGTAGCTATACCAGATAGCAATTAAGACGACAAGGGAAGCGGAACCAAAGGCAACAATACAGATTTTGGCAGTCCTGTAGCTTGGAGCTTCTTGTGCCAAAAACGTCTGGGGCCCAATAAGATTACCGACACAGTAGCCAATTAAGTAAATAGCATTCACAGTAACTTTCTTGGTGTGGCCAGCCACATTACTTGAGATCACAGATAAAAGACAGATAAAGCCAATAGGCCCGAGAGAGTAAAGGTAGAGCCCAGCTAATCTGGCTTTGCTGCTTGAGCAGAAAGCCAACATGAATTGACCGATGACGGCAATGGCTGTTCCAAAAGTTGCCCAGAACATTCTAGATTTTACCAAGTACCCAGCAGAGAAGGCAAGGAATGTACAACCAACAAATTCTACTGCACCCTGAGGCATTTGCATGAGAAGAGCCTGCTTTGGACTGAATCCAAAATCTTCCGTCATTAAAATACTACCGAAGTTAGTAATACCTCCGTTTGGAATATCAGAAAATAAAGCAAAAGAACAGATCAACCAAGTTCTATGGTCAAGTAGAGCTTCCTTGAATTGTTTCATTTTAAAGTGCTTATTACCAAATCCTTGTTGGTTAGCTCTGATACGTTCAACGACCATCATCTTATCCTCCTCTGTTAACCACCAAGCACCAGCTGGGGTATCAGGGATATGGAAAAAGAACAAAACTCCAAGACCAATAGTCAAGGAACCAGTAATCACAAAAATCAATTTCCAAGGCTCAATACTGAAATTTTCTTGGTCACGTACTAAACTGTGTGCAATGGCACCAGAACCGATGATTGTACCAAGACCATTACTGGAGAACCAAAGAGCCACTCTAAGAAAAACTTCTTCTTTCCTGTAAAAACAACCGGTAATAATTAAATTCAGGACGGTTACAGAACTCTCAAGCATACCTAAAATTGTTCTCAACGCAATAAAACCAACGTATTGTGGTACGGAGTGAAGCATTAATATCGCACCCCATAAAACGATAAAGCATGAAGCAGTTTTCGCAACCGGAAATCTCTGCAATAATCTAGAGGCAGGAAACTCGAATACTAAGTATCCAAGATAGAATGCAGAACCTGTCCATGAATACATATCGCCCTTCATGTTCAAGTCTGTACGTAAGCCAAGAATGGAGGCATATGAGTTTGAAAGTTTATCCATGAACTGGAAACAGTATAACAAACATATGACAGGCATCAAGTATAAATCGATTTTCCAAAGTAATTCTCGGTCTCTGGCGGCAGTCAACTCCACTTCTTGGCCAGCATGTGCCATGGCAAATTTCAAAGCCTCATCTACATCACCAGTAATCTCAACTTCCTTACCCGTATGAGGGGACACGATTGTAGTAATCACATTTTCTTTCTTACCAAGGGTTTCCTCAGTGAAAGAGACCACATTGGCCAAGTTCTCCTTGTATACGAATTTCTCGTCCTTATTTACCGACGAACCAGTAGACATATTTTTTGCGTGAGTTTAGGTAATAATTAAGACACTTCAATTTTTTAAAAACCTCATGAATAGTTGCCAGTTATATGCTGTCGTTAGTGTTGGAGACTATTTTTACGTTGCGTTATCTAATTAAAGATTTAGGAAATGACTGTGGATTCCGCCTCCACAGGTCTACACATAGTAACTATTGTTATCACATACAAAAGGGCTCCTGTGGGTTGTTCTGATTTGATTGAAATATTATGAGCCCCGGCTAACTGGATGATTTGCTATCTGTTATCCGCTAGCGCCTTATCACTCCAGACTTTTGGGCAGTCTAAAATGCCGACACCGAAACTGGCCCGAACTTTTTCGATGCACCGACACTTGGCCCTACATTTCTGCCTAATCCTGCTTAGCACCGTCACTGTGCGTTGGTAGATTATGTGTCTTCTCACCACCTGGAATATACTCCTTCCATACAAAGGAGAGCATCGACATATAACCGGTATTCACTTCGGGATATGACCGTAAAAATGGAACAAGCTTCCTAAGTTAGGAACTCTAAATGCTCTGATAATAAATGTGTCCTAAAATTTTCTTGTCACATTACTAGATAACTAACATAATGATAGCGAATTGTCTCTCTTTACACGTTCCGGAAGGGTTATCTGTATTATTTCCTGTGCTGCAGGAACTTGCTCGCTAAGATAATAGTTCTCTGAGCCCGGAAAAAAGCGGAATTCTGTTCCTCTTTCCGGTTAGCTTGGAGCATATCTCTGTCCCTACTCCAATAAACTAATGTGTGTCCCACAATATGCGAAGAACACTGGAACTGACATCAGGGTTATTTTGTCGAAATAGGATTTGGCCTGCACTGTGGTAGATAACAGCTTCCAAGACATTTTCCACTTGGACGTATTATTTAATTTGAGGACTTGAGGTAATCAGTACAATTTGAGTAAATTAATAGATGAAGGGGAACTACCACAATTTGCTATTGAACTAGCGCCTAGGCTGCTTGAACAAAGCCTTGAGATACTAGGCGATCTCTCACATGATTTAGGCCCCCACCACTTTTCATGTGGAGTTCCAATTTATTTGGGTCCTAGTTAGACTCAATGTTAGCCCCACATACTACTTTGCTGTGTGTGAAAAAATTCATAGGCTGTCATTGCAACTATCGGTTTTATTGATTTTATTGGACCGAGAGCGGTATTTGAGATACGCAATACGCAATAATTAGCCATAATTAGCCATAATTAGCACACTTAGATCTCAATTATGTTGTATCTTTTGCATCAAATCAGTGGTACGAGGTTTATGTATGCAATTTACGTCAATTGCCGTCTTACCCGTGTTTTCGAGTTGTGTACGGATTATATTTAAGGAATCCCGCTTTGGTGAGAATAAGTTGCCTTAAGCAATGTCTTGTTGGAAGTTTGAATCAAGTTCTTGTTATATTTAGTCAAATATGCATGACTTTCGTTTAGACTGAATTGCACTAGTCATAATGGGAGATGCTGCAGCTTTTTACTAACCAACCCCAGTACTCGCATTAGCCATTACTCTTCCCACGACTGCTCACATTATCTAAAACTACTCACATTATTTCATGCCACCTCATATCAGCAGCAACATTAATATACATACAAATGTTATTGTTTATTAGTACTTCTAACACTAACACTAACACTAACACTAACACTAACACTAACAATGTCATAGTCCCACTACTGCCGAAATCTACACGTACTCCGACACTTATTCCTACAACTGCAACACTTACTACCACCACCTACTGGTGCGGGCCCATCACCTGCACTCTGCCGCAAGTGCCAAATCTGGCCCTTCGCATTCTAGAAATCCATCCACGTGACTTAAACGAAAAGTGCGTTTGATTCAAATTAATCGAAGACAACGCTTGTACGCGTCTTCATTAGGTGTAATGATCCTCTTCGACCAGGCCATTCATGGAGTATACGCAGCGCACGCAGACGCAGCCGACTCAGCAGTCGCCTGCGACTCAAGCGCATGACTTGGAGGACACAGATTCAAATCGCATTTGCCGGTTGATCTGTACTACAGGCCAGTATTCGTTCTTTGACCTCAATGTGGACAAGGCTACTGTCAATGGCAAGAAGACTTGGCTCGCCGGAAGAAGCGCCGACGTCGACTTCCAGATGACGACGTCGCTGCGACTCTCAAATCGCCATTTCAAAATTTGGCTCAATCAGACAGACAAATCGCTCTGGATCCAGGACATATCAACAAATGGAACTCATCTCAATAACACCCGGTTGGTGAAAGGTTCCAATTACATGTTGAACCAAGGAGATGAGCTAGCTGTAGGAGTTGGAATCCCCAAGGATGTTTTGCGGTTTGTGGTTCTATTTTCAGACCCATACAACCCAACCAAACTTCCCAACTCGAGCAATAACTCTGTGATAAAGGACCAGGGCATATTCAAAGACTATATAATCAAAAACGAAACAATCGGACAAGGGGCCTTTGCAACCGTAAAAAAGGCGGTGGAACGGTCAACTGGTAAATCTTTCGCAGTGAAAATAATCAACCGACGCAAAGCGTTGAACACTGGTGGTGGGGCTATGGTTGGAGTGGACAGAGAACTCTCGATTCTTCGTAAACTTGACCACCCTAACATCGTCAGTCTCAAGGCCTTCTATGAGGACTTGGATAACTACTACATCGTCATGGAATTAGTCCCTGGTGGAGATTTGATGGACTTTGTAGCAGCAAATGGAGCTATAGGAGAAGATGCAACTCAAGTCATAACCAAGCAGATTTTGGAAGGTATAGCCTATGTGCACAAATTGGGAATTTCCCATAGAGACTTGAAGCCAGATAACATCTTAATCATGCAAGATGACCCTATATTGGTCAAAATAACGGACTTCGGTTTGGCAAAATTCAGTGACAATTCTACATTCATGAAGACATTTTGTGGAACATTGGCATACGTTGCCCCAGAAGTTATAACTGGTAAGTACGAGCTGTCACAAGGAGATTCGTCAAAACGCAACTATTCTTCCTTGGTTGATATATGGTCACTTGGATGTTTGGTATACGTACTCTTGACTTCTCACTTACCATTTAACGGTAAAACTCAAGCTCAGATGTTTCAGAAAATCAAGAAGGGAGAATTCCACGAAGCTCCATTAAACTCATATGAAATTTCGAGGGATGGAAGGGACTTTTTAGAATGCTGCCTTCAAGTAAACCCAAGACTCAGAATTACGGCAGAAGAGGCGCTTAGACACAAATGGCTCAAAGATGTATACAATGAAGAATCTCAACTGCAAAAAGCCTTAAGTCTATCCCAATCACAATCACAACAATCTAGAAAAGTCGATAACGGTATACCGATAGACACTTCCATAAGTAAGATTGATGAAGACATCATGTTACGACCATTGGATAGTGAAAAGAACAGAAAGAACAATCAAAATAATGATTTCAAAGTTCCGAAAAGGGTGGTGCCGTTATCGCAATCACAACCAGCTTCGCAGCCCATATCACAACCGCGCCACGAAGCCAAGAAAGTATGCTATTTGGATGTCGTTCCTGAGGAAAGTATTGATCAAAGCGAGATCTTAGAGGAATCTACTCCAATGAGAAAGCAGGAGAAAGTACGAGCATCTTCAGAGGTCTTTGGCGTATCACCCGTAAAGAGGTTTAAAAGTGATAGTGGAGTTCCAGACAGATACTCTAAAAGCAATGGTGATAACGTGCTTAAGTCAATCCAAGAGCAGAATTCTGTTTCCAAAAAGCTGTCGACTATCGGGGAGAAAAATGAACATAAGATAAAGGATGGAGAAGCAGATCATATTGACGTAGAGAACCAAGGAGACGACTATGATGTGGAAGGGAGCTTTAAAAGAATTGCCCTTCAACAAAATAAGGATACCAAGACAAGATCATACCAGGATGCCTTTGAGAAGCAGCGGTTGTCCAGCAATGAATCAATGAAAAAACAGATCGATGCCTGGAACTCGCAACTGAAGTCCCGTCGACCAGCCTCTGCTGAGTCACTTGATCCTAGTTCTAGGGCCAAATATCGTAATGAGCTCTTCAGGTCAGATGAATTACTCGATGATGATGAAGCAATTCAAACTGATGAAACTGAGGAGAAACCAGGAGACGAAGTACCATTCCTAACTTTGAGGCCCTTGGGAGACTCAATTTACAGGAAGCCTGTACTCATTCCCTTCGACAAGAATGTGTATTCCATAGGAAGACATGATGTATGTGATACGCATATAAATGACGATAGGATGTCCAAAGTACACTGCATTTTTAATAAGGAGCAAAGAGAGGATGGTGTCGTAATTTGGCTCTTAGATGTGAGTACGAACTCGTGCACGGTGCTGGAATCAGTAATCGGAAAGGGTAAAAAAACTCTCATCTTTCCTGGTGATTGTGTATACCTCTTTATAGATGATAAATCGCGTGAACTGATAGGCTTTGAAGTACGCTTCAGAGATGTTTCTGAATTACAAAACGAAGGCCTCAATGTCGGAACGAGAAAACGAACGATACATAACCAATCCCTGGCTGAGTTAAAACTCAAACCCAAATTTGTGATACAATCTGGAGGGAGAATAGTTAGTGCCTCGGAGGCAAGTTAAGTAGGGGAAGCGTATAGATATTTACGAACGGTAATGCATTAATAGAATTAATCTGGATAATCTGTTATCCTGTAGACAACGTTCTGATTTTTGGAAATGAAATTGTCAAAGCATGTTATTATCTACAGATTGCTTAAATAGATAAGTATATACAAAGTTTCTAATCTAATTCTTCTTCCTCCACTCTAGAATTGTATCGGGGGCTTCAGCATCTTTGGATAAGTGTCCTAATCCTAAATAGCCGATGTTGTACTTTTCGAAATCGACAATGAACTGGAAGAGTCTCAATCTCAATGTGTTATAGAATTCAGATTCCTTCAGACTTCTCGTAACTTCATCCTTGATATCTTGATATGATTGCACGTCCTTTTTCAAGTTTCTTATCAAATTCCTCTCCAAACAAGCTAGCAACAACTCTTGTTTCGATAGGTTCCATACGTTTCCTGAGTTCTCGCCATTTAAGCCACTCAAATAGTAGTTATCTACTTTCAAGTAGTTGTAATATTCCTGTAAGCGACGGCGCAAAAGGGACTCACCGTAGAGATAGCTCGGGATGTACTTTGAGGTTAATCTCAACGATCTGGCAAGCAACCCAACCTCTTCAATAGGTAGGTTGTATGCGTTACGTAAAGCCAAGTCGGCCACATCCTTGTTTTCGAGTGCTTTCGTAGTCAACTTATGGAGTTTATCTACCGATCCTGGGCTCCACAATCTTGGAAGGATTGATGGTAGAACACAGGTCAGCGGCGTGAGTTGCGGAAAGGCATAACAAATGAGAGGAGTAGACTCCATGAATATAAGAAGTACCACCACAAACAAGGGAACTTTCGAAACATCAGAAGTAGTACGTCTTATCAATTGAAACTGGCTACGACTCAAATTGAAGAGACTAGTATCTATCAATTTTTTGGACACCGATCCGCTTTTCTTGATGATATGACCGGAATTCTTATCTTTCTCCGTCTTGGTCTCGATCTGACTGATATACAAAGCCTGGGCCATGTCACTTGTCAATTTCGAGAACCCAGGGATACGAATATCTACATCTTTTCCCTTACTATTCACACTGTCGCTGAGCTTGAACTGGAGTTTCCTTAGCTGGCCAACCTGCTTCCTATTTCTCCATACATTAGTCACCCCAGTCTTGTAGAAGTTCATGAGAGCTTTTCCATAACCATACGATTGCTTGAGCTTCAAAGCAACAATGGACGACTCGGCATTTTCTTGTCGTATGTCGTTGTAGATCTCAGTTTTTGGCTTCAAGTCCAATGGTAGTGTTGTTTCGGCGTTAATAGCATGATTGGCCTCGTCTTTCTGGTCTTTTCTCCAAAGAGAGCTGAGAACTTGTGATTGCTTCACTTCCTTAGCGAACTGGGCCTTAGCCGTAGGGAACACGAACAAGCCTGCTGCTCTGTTTAGTTGCGATAACGAACTCATCTCAGATTGATGTGTGGGACCAAAACAAAAACAATTACCTCTCTACCACTGTTAAGGTTTACTCAATGAAACAACAAGAATCCACACAACCAGATACAAACCCACAACTAGACGTTCAACACTAACTACTGTAAAATTCCTTATATAACAAAAGTGCCTCTAACAAACTCTGAAAATTAGTAAGGCATATAGCCATTTTGACAGGAAAAGTCGCTTGACCGAATCTTGCACCCCTACCGCAGTAGTATAATTGCATTATGTGGAGAAAAATGGCGAGATAATAGTAACAGTACTGTCACGTGATGACATTTCTGGAGTACTTTCACTCCCCCAGTTTGAATGAAAATCAACTCAAAACTTCATATTTATCGTATTTACACTTTTCTCTATAGTATCCATCAGTAATAATCTACTATTCTCTTCGTTTTTGACCTTTGGAAACACCCCTAAATTTGTCGACCTTCGTGGCCTGCACATAAAACCACCAATTCTAGAAATCACATGCAGGATTGCATTCATTCCCGATTATTAACGCCCTTGGAAAGCTCATAGTTAACAGAGCAATACACTTCCTATTGTACTATAGTTCAGCTAACAAGCAGTCTTTGGTATCAGTTCGCAATTGACAATGTCGTACTCGTTCCAAAAACCAGTTAGGAGAGTTATTACTCCAGAAGACCTAGAGAAATGGACGGAATCTTCGACCTATTCGTTGATCTTGGACTTTGTGGAGCGCCTACAAGACCTGGTGACCGGGCTTACCAATGAAGATGAAGTAGCAATTTCAAATACTACCCAGGAAGTCTTGGGCATCTTGGACCAGGTCAACAGCTTCATAGACAAGCACCCGGTTATACATGAAAAAGACATTTCTCGGTTTGGTAAAATCGAATTCAGAGACTTCTATGACGAAGTCTCAATGGAATCAGGAAAGCTCTTGAAGAATCTTGTTGGTGAAAAATACCCCGTTGAAGCCGTGGAAGAGCTTTCTATATACTTCAATGAGTCGTGGGGGAATAGAACTCGTATTGACTACGGTTCTGGGCACGAATTGAACTTGATATCATTCCTTCTATGTTTAGATCAACTCGAGTTGGTCCAAAAGGAAGATTATCCAGCTCTTATCATCAAGGTATTCAACAAGTACATAGCGATAATGCGTCGTTTGCAGAAAATTTATTGGTTAGAACCAGCAGGCTCTCATGGAGTGTGGGGTTTGGATGATTATCATTTTCTTCCCTTCCTCTTTGGTTCTGCTCAGTTGGCTACCCATCCATTCATGAAACCTAAGCTGATCCACAATGAGGAATTGGTAGAACTCTACCACAAGAAGTACATGTACATGGAGTGTATTTATTTCATTAATAATATCAAAACTTTGCCAAAAACGCAAGACCAGAAACTAAGTATAAGGTGGCATTCACCTATGTTGGACGACATTCTGTCAGCAAAGTCATGGCAGAAGATAAAAGATGGAACCATAAAGATGTACAAGGCTGAAGTGTTGGGTAAATTGCCTATCATTCAGCACTTTATGTTTGGGTCTATACTTCCATGTCCTGAAGGAATCAGTGAAGCTGTGATTCATGATCATGAAGAAGATGACTGTGGTCATGTTCACAGCGATGCAATCAATACTTGGGGCGATTGTTGTGGTATCAAGATCCCCAGTGCAATTGCTGCTTCCGAGAGTATGAAGTTGGAAAGTAGCCAACATCACCATAAGGCAATTCCCTTTGATTAGTTTCCAAGAACAACTGTTTAATAACTGGGGTATATATAATAGGTTAGCAGTTTGCTTTAATATGGGTTTTCGTAATTATAGTAAATGAACATTTCTATGACATAACTTTTATCTCTATAAACTATAAAACAAAACATAACTACTCATTAAATCCAATATTTGTAGAAATCAATACATTACGAGGAAATGCTCCAGGAAAGGGCAAGAGGATCTTCATTTTACCCTTGGTATCATCCACTTTGGAGATATGGACATAACCCAAGATGCTGGTATTCAAAAGCTCTCTGCTCAGTTTATTAGCTTGTGGCAATTGTGTGATTGCGACAATGGAGTTGTCAAGATTCGAACCACTTGGCTCAGAAAGAAGCGTATAGTACTTGTTTAACTCCTCGTCGGACTTGTCCTTGTCATGCTGTTGATCATCCTCAATGGTATAGGAGTCCCCTGAAGGAAGGAATGAAAGACTCGAAGCAAAGTCCAGTGACAAGACGCATTTGTAAATTGTGTGATCCTTTACGTCGATATCAGTCTTGAAAGGAGATAACCTCGTTTTGTTGTTTCCGTTAAAGTATTCTTTAATAGTCTCTTCTTGTGTTCTTCTGATGAATGCTTCGTCTGTCTCCGCAACACCTCCACTCTTGGGTACTTTGACAACTGTCAACAGTGATGATTTGTGCTTGAATCTCTTTTTCAAATCTATGGTAAGTCTCTCGTTTCCCAAGACTACTATCAAGTTGACCTCGAAGTCCGAGACGACGTTTTCGATTACAGTGATATCTTTCATAGACAATGGAGGAGTGTCTATTATGATACCTCCATTCTTCACGTTTATATCTTCTTCTAAACGGGACAAGACCGTCACTCCTAACTTGGAAATCTGATATTTGTACAAGTCTAAGTTTTCTTCAATCGATGAGAACCCATAATTCTTCACTATAGGTTGTTTAGGATTATGGTATAAACTACCTGAGGTCGTGGTGAAACCCCAGCCATTGGCACTTTCAATATCCAACGAATCACTTATTGGGGTAGCGGTTATAGAACCAGGTAATGAAAATACACCATCTCTTGGATTTAAGTTTACAAGGATAGGAGAGCTATCCAGTTTGATTGCATATGACGAAAGGATTTTGGCCAAAGAAGTTTTACCAGAGTTAGCGTTACCAATGATCAACACCTTTGGGCCCGTTTGCAACGTAGTAGGATTAAGAATATTATTATCTGATACTTGCTGTCTCATTGTTTCCAATGCCAAGTGTAAGTTTATGTAGTTTTTCATGACAGACTCTTCACTAATATATTCGAGAAGATCTTCACTCTCATTTGACATCACTGTTTTATTTTGGGTCGTAGTGTATTCCAACTTCGCTCCCTCGGGCAACGGCGAGAAAACAGCATACTTAACACCCGTGAGTTGTATTTCGATGTTCACAGGCAATTCTGTCCCGAAGATCTCTGCTATGCCACTAACGACTTTAAGCTTCAAGATGGTCTTGTGGGGCACTTCTATCCTCCATTCAGATCCGCCGGGGATCTCTATTTCGATCTTGTCTTTCGGAGCATCTGAGTAGGTGCTCGACCCTTCGCCGCCAAAACCTGGAATCGACATTTTGCGGTGTTTGTAGTGAATTGAAGTGAAGAATAGAGCATCTTCAATAGCATAAAGTATGGTAGAAATTGGAGCTTTGGAGGTTGGCAAAAAGGTCGTGTGCGGACAAGGACTGCTTTAGCTGCAAAGTATGGTTTAGTATGGAGAGATGGGAAATACTGGTGAGCTGGAAGCTGGAATAGAAAGGAGTTGTTGGATATACAAAGTGGTGAATGAGAGAGGAAGTATTTGTTTGATAGATTGCTTTTTTTTGGTAGGAATTATGGAAATCAACGTGTCATTATATGATATTATGGTGCATTCTTTGTAGCAGGTCACAAAGAAAGATTAAGTGTTCGAGAATGCATCGTAGAGTAAGGCAAATTGTGATTTATAAATTCCAAAAGAAAACTCCCAATGCGGTTCTCCTCCAATAATTGCCTCTGGGTCCTAGTTATTTGCCAACGTTTATTTGCCATACAAATGAAGTTTTGCAATTTCTTTTGGATATTTCATTAATTTTCATGATATATCTACCAATATTAAAATAGTATATCACAACATCTCTTATGTCTCCCTACAATCCGTTTCCTGATCCCAAAAACCAAATGCAACTCTCCAAGGTCCTATACGCAAGAACATCCACCCCAAGACACAAGTGTATCTCTCTACACACTTGATAACACCATCATCTCCTACAACTACACTGCTAACTACTGCCAGATTGGCTGCAACAGACCTACTAAGTGCAGGATCACAACTCCGGCTTCGATTCATTTGTAATGCTGTTATAGTCATAAATGATTCTACTCTTCTGGAAGTGTTATTCACACTAAGGATGGAGAAGGAGGAATTGACGGAAGAGGAAAGGTACCTTCAGGTGTTTGTAACGGAATATCTACAAAAATTGCCCGACCACTTGATCCTCCAAGTGGTGAAGCAATTGCCGTTTGAATACGTCAAAGAATTTATTCTCTATTTGAAGGGAAGTGTAGTACGAAGTGTGATAAAGCATGAAATTTACCACCAAGAATTGCATTTTGTCATTTCCCCGACGAAGAGGCCCTATATAACGGGTTCTCCGCCAGAAAACAGGGATTTCATTAGGTTCACTGGCTACTTTGATATCAGACAATTTTTAGAAGACAACCCCGATATCAATCCAGTGAAGCTTTTAGTTGTCAGCGGAGGAGACTACGTTTCGCTTCGAAATTTATTGCAAGACAACAAAAGCAGAATAGTGAACCACGTCAAGCACGTAGAAATTACTTTGGAGGAATGTGAATTACACTCTTCCGATATTCAATTTCTCCTATCATTTCCAAATTTAAGAAGACTCCAGATATCCAGGTTAAAATTGAAGGATCTGGAAATCTCCAACATCAGTCAAGCATTATCCAATCATAAAGGACTACAAGAAATACTCTTCTTGGGACAACAGTACTCGTCCTGGTCTGGTGTAACTTTTCCACCAAATTTGGTCCAGTTGGATTTGTCATGGAACGAAACCACTATGGTGGGCACCATAAATTTGCCCAATTCACTTCAAGAGATCTACTTTAACCAGGTGGGGTTGGATGATTATGAATTTGTAAACTTGCGCCTACCAGACAACCTAAAGATCCTAATGTTGACAAGAAATCATATATCTAACCTTGATATCTCCATTTTGCCTAGAACATTGGAAATATTAGATCTCTCATTTAACAGTATAGATACTTACGAGGACTCGAACCAGTTGGGATGGCCACCACGATTGCAATCACTTTTGCTTGCTTTCTGTGACATATATGATGAACAATTCAAGAGTATATCCAAGCTACAATGGCCGAAAGAGTTAAAAAATTTGGTTCTAGAAGGGAACTTGCTTCAACGATTTGAAAACTTGGATTTTCCAGATAGTCTTGAACTACTAGATCTTTCTAAAAACCATCTTTTCTCTTTCTTGAATCCCAACAATACTCCTGATATGGGCCCCTATTTCATTTTTCCACAATCATTGAAAACCCTAAGACTCTCGGATCTTCTCAACATGACGTACAACGAAGCCACCAATTCAAGAATTCGATTCCCAAGCGGTTTAAGAGAATTGGACATGAACGAAACATGCATTTCTTCTTTGCATGTTTTTGAATTTCCTACTTCTTTGGAGAAACTTATACTATCAGGAAACAACCTTCAAGATTTGAAGTCGTATAATGATGGTTTGAGAAACTGGCTTCAATTGGAAAACTTGTTGCACTTAGATTTATATTTCAACAAGCTCACCGATATATCAGAGTGGAGCCCACCTCCGAAGCTTAAATGGCTAATGTTGGCTGCAAATACCATAGAAGAGTTAAACCCCGATTTACCCATATTCAATGACTCCAACAATCTGTTAAGGATCATCGATGTATCTAGATGCGGTGTTGCCTACGTCGATCCTTACATCAAGATTCCTCAGTTCTTGTCGATATTGAACTTGTCAAATAACTTGTTGAAGGATAACTTTGTTGTACCTACGTCTATCAGTTCACATAAGTACTTAGAGAAGTTAGACTTGAGCGACAATGACATAACTGGCATAAAATTCACTGCCAAAGGATGCACCCCGAATCTTAATTATTTAAACCTCTCTAAGAATAAAATAAAGCCTTCTAGGGAGGATATCGATGGGTTCTACAAGAACTTGGAGTATGGGTTCGGGGTATCTATAAAATCCAAAAAGTCTAATGTAAGTAGCTTACATAGGTTCAGTTAATGCATGCAAGCGGTGTAGATATAATAATTACATTAGAAGTACAGCATGAGTCTAGACTTTACTAAACAGTAAAATCCTACCCACCTTATCCAAACTTTAATATTGAAGCCGTATATTGAACATGGCTGCGTTTTTATATTAATATGAATGCAAGTATGAGTAATACTGGAACGCTTGATTTGCTATTTCAGCGAAAATAGCAACATACAGCCTACACTCCCATCTCCATCACGAAAGAAAGTTGCTTGTAGAATTTCACGCTCTTTCTGTCCGATCAAGGTTGATTCAGCTCTCTACGTAACTCACCAGAACTAGCTTCTTTAATGGGCCAATCGGCACATCCGCAAGGCGATACCCGTGGACCACCACTAAATGGCTGCGATTTCTGGGAGCGGTACAAACGGCTGGAACATCTGAGCTACCCCACCACAAATGCTAACTTGCCGATTCCATAATTTCCGTAGTGAGCTTAAAATGTCGTCATTAAACCAACACAAGCGTAACAACTTCTGGAGGGTTCTAACTGCCCTTCTTGGAAAGCAACCAAATCTTTCATTGCGGAGTTACCTAACCCTTGACACCACGGCTAAATGGTAATTTGGCATGTCGCAATCGCTAACTGCAAAAGGATATTTTTCATCCGTAAGTCTAACAATGAATGTCGCATTTGTGCCTGCTGCTTGTGTCTCGAATGGTCTAAAGTGCGCCATATTGTTCCGAGCAAAAGTAACGGCCAGAGTTTCTTTTGCCAGTATGAAACGAGATAGGGGTATAGGGGAGGCACGGTAGATACGGGTGTTTTGGGGGAAGGAACCACACTACGACACTAATAATGTCGAAGAGCCCACTGCAACTGGACTCGTGCTTATCGGCGGAAATTCAAGTTCTAGAAAGGGTTCTTCTGCCGTTCATGTGTACAAGTGGGACAAAGAGCACTTTCTAATTACATCTGCCGAGGAATGCCCATTTTTCACAATGGCGGACTACATAATAATGTATTTTTTGTGTATGAGCAGATGACTCGTAGTTCACGAACGGCATGGCGGTGTTGCCAGCACTATTTTGGCCGCCCGCTGCACCCGCAGCCTGTCCCCACCGTTATTTATACTATTACCATGGAGCCAGCAAATAGATAACCTTTATCTAATACCGCAAATGCGCACGTGAGCAGACGGCACCAGGGCTTCACCACTTTAACCAGGGAACTGTACAGGAGTTCCAGTCCGAATTAGAGTTTATCTATACGAAACGGCTTCACATCCAGAACTACGGGCCACCATGCAAGCACGACACTAATCCGATGGTAACCATAGAAAAGCTGTTCCAAACCCCCCAAAAGCACCAAAAGCACCAAGACCACCAACTCCCCAGACCCAACACCTGTAGCACATAATAACTTCTCTATTCGCCCACACCGCTAGAAGCATCCATCCCATTTTTCACCCATTCCGTACTCACACTCTCACACTCTATATATCACTCTGTCTCTCTCCCACCTTCTCACTCTACCGTCTCCTCCTCGATCCCTCCTATCCAAGGCCGCCGTCCCATCCACGACCTCCTGCACTCTCTCAAAAAAAAAGACGACATCCGACATTTACCAATTCACACTTCGAAAAAAGCACAGGAAAAAACAGAAGACAACACTTTGAAGGTTTTCACGACACTTCTTCCTGGTCTATCGTCATCTTATTGAACAGTGAACCGTCGCCGTCGCATCACAGCCCTTGTAATACGGCCACACACCCTTGTACATCCGTTTTGCACCGCTTTAGCCGCCAAAACTGACCCGCTGCCTGCTGTTCTTTCTGCCGCCAGTGTCGTGTCTCTGAGGAGCTTTAAACCAGAGACACACCAGAAGGTCCACAACCGCCAAACACAAGTAGTACCAGTGGAACCCTAGCAGAACCTCTGAAAACACTCACGAATCGTGCCAGGAACTGATATAGTGGATGAAACTACATCTGTGCTGATTCAAACAACCCTCAAGACTGTATCGCAGAGAGACTAGTATATTGTGGGGATAGCTCGTGGTTTAATCGCTGGAATAGTCGTCTAATTCGAATTTCACACACCACAAAAGTCCACAAGACGAAGTATTAAGCGTCTGAACCTCATAGAATAGTATTAGCTACCCTCCCGTTAGTACTTTTCACCACAGCAATACCTGCCGCTATCTTAAATTCGGAATAATATCGCAATACTCATTTAGTAAGAGTACATCGGAATATAGTGCACGACTAGCTTTGTATCCCTAGAGTCCCAATTTTAGTGAGGTCGAAGTATCTGTGACAATAAATTCACTGACCAAGATACTGTAACCAACCCAAACTGCAATCGAAAACCATCAGATTGACACATCTTTGCGAGTCTTTCTAACTACACACACTTCTCAACATGAACGGCATAATTTCCTCACTTTTATGTTGCTCGGTTGATACCAAGGATGATGCCGATGACAAGCTCCACAGTCAACAGAACAAGCCGCTGAAAGAGTCTTCGTCAAAAAATGGTAACCGCAACAAAATCACCACACCCCCAAGACGTGACAGCGTCACTAAGGACATACCCAGCAGCGAAAGCGCTGGTACTTCTAACAACCATGCCCCTGAAATAGAAGAAATAAATGCTTCTGGTTCAAACCCATCTCAGAACGCAGCAAACGTACAAAAGAAGGATTTGTTGGATGACGCTTCAATCAATGAGACAGATACAATTACCAACACCAATGATGATTCGAACAACAACACACCGTCATCAAATGTCCACCACGACGATATCAATACTCCAATCACAGGTGCACAAGAACAGCAGATTTTGACCCAGGTGAATCCTACAGGCAATAAGAACGTTACCACTAACAATGTTGAAACAGATGACGAGCATGACGACGATATATATGAAGAAGATTCCGTCGGTGAAGAGTCTTTCTTAGATTTGACCAAACTCCAAGATGGCCAAGCATTCAACCCAGAAACAGGTTTTCTTCTTGGTTCCAAGGATAAGAAGTTTGGTAATAAGAAGTGTCTCATTCTTGACTTGGATGAGACGTTAGTGCATTCTTCATTTAAGTACTTAAGGACTGCCGATTTTGTGATACCGGTAGAGATAGACAACCAAGTGCATCATGTTTATGTTATCAAGCGTCCTGGTGTTGACGAATTTTTAAAGAAAGTAGGACAATGGTTCGAAGTCGTTGTGTTCACAGCATCTGTTCTGAAATACGGTGATCCCTTACTTGACAAATTAGACTTTCATAAGGCAGTACATCACCGTTTATTTAGAGACTCGTGTTATAACTACCAGGGCAACTTCATCAAGAACTTATCGCAGATTGGCCGTCCATTAGCTGATTCTATTATCATCGACAACTCACCAGCTTCGTACATCTTCCACCCACAACACTCTATTCCAATCTCAAGTTGGTTCAGCGATACTCATGACAACGAGCTTATCGACTTGCTTCCCTTCTTGGAGGACATCCTGAAATCTAATGTAGATGACGTTGGCTTGGTTCTAGACATTACCTTATAGATGGGCGGCGGTTCGAGAGCATCGACGAGAGAAGCAATCGTGAAGGAACATCCCTGACAAGTAAAAAGTGAAACCCTTCTAAAGTTTTCATGGTGACTCTATTCCGCTATCGTTACCTTAATACTATTGTTATAGAACATGAGTGGAGATCCGTATTCGAGGTTGATGTGAAGAGGAGCAGTTTTCCCACATAAGCAGGACTTATGCTCGACACAGCGTGACTGCTCCATTAAGCACGAAGTCCTTTAAGGCTGAGATTCTACGCTAGTCTTAACAAGGAGACTATTTCTGCATATACCTTTTGCCGCTTGGCTAGTACCGAATCACCACCATATTGCCTTGTTTAATACTGTCGCACCCATTCAACACCAATTCCATCACATTTCTTGGAAAGCATCGAGGTTCAATTTAAAAACTTATAGATCAACCCCCTCGTTAAATAACAAAAAAAAGACTGCCACAAACTAGCGCGGTTCCATCCTCAGGAGACCTCTCATGCCAACCGCTGTTGGTATGAAGTCATAATAGAAGTAAAGATGGCAGCAACTTTCCAGAATTCCGACTATTAGTTGGCTAATAATCACAATGTAATCTTTCTTAATTCTAATATACGTATATATGCAGACTTAGTGTAGTTGGTTTTCATGACTACCGGAAGCAAATAGACAGCTCAGGGGAGGTAGTAAAGAGCATTTCGCAGCATCTCCAGACTTAGCGTAATACTGGCATAGGAACATGCACTGATATGACCAACATCTTAGATTGTTCTCTTTTTTTGCCAGGAAAATTTTCATGGATGCAAGGTTAGAATACCCACAACTCGGCCATGTATTATTTCCCCCACCATTCACCACCCTCTTCACGTCTCTCTTTCTCTCTTCTTCCCCAGCCGTCTCCACTAATAACTGCAAAACTCCAAAACGGAACCCAATATCCACATGCAGGAAGATTAACTATGGTGCGAAAAAAATTTGAGATGAGGAAATGAGAAGAGCGGTTAACAAATGAGAGTAGACATTGATGAAGGTTGTTCTTTATAGAAATAGGTAGTCAGATTAGGTAGATAGTGGCTCTAGAAAAGGATAAAGATAATTTGAATTGTGTTTTAGTAATCTCGCCAGAAATCCATCACAGCCAAAACTCGCCATGAAGATAAAGACTATTAGCAGATCATCAGACACCTATGTGCCTGTTCGTAACACCCAGGAATCGGCCCTTCCTCGTAACTTAAACCCAGCATTACATCCATTTGAAAGAGCCCGTGAGTACACCAAGGCCCTCACCGCCACGAAGATGGAAAGAATGTTTGCCCAGCCGTTTGTAGGACAGCTTGGAGACGGACACCGTGATGGTGTTTATTGCATAGCGAAGAACTTCTCCACCACGAATCAGATAGCGACAGGATCTGGTGATGGTGTGATCAAGTACTGGAATATGACTTCTAGACGTGAAGCAGTGAGTTTCAAGGCACATTATGGAATGGTCAGTGGTTTGGTTGTCACGCCCAAGCAATCCCACATGCTTTCTTGTGGTGACGACAAGACCATCAAATTGTGGTCTGTCAACAGTGAAGAATTCGATCGTAGTTATGGAGACGATGAGGTCTATACCGCTTCCAATAAGGGTTTGGTCAAAACTTTCTTAGGAGAACACTCATTTAAAGGTATTGATCACCACAGAGAAGAAGAAATATTTGTCACCGGTGGAGCCACCATTCAGTTATGGGATATGAGCAGATCCAAGTACATCTCCGACTTGTCGTGGGGAGCAGACAACATCACAACGGTCAAGTTTAACCAGACCGAAACCAATATCATAGCGTCTGCAGGCTCGGATAACTCTATAGTATTGTATGACATTAGAACAAACTCACCAATCCAGAAGGTGGTGACTAGTTTGAGAACTAACTGTATTGCATGGAACCCTATGGAGGCTTTCAATTTTGCCACAGGTTCTGAAGACCATAACGGTTATCTCTGGGACATGAGAAACTTGGGAAGATCGCTTAACGTTTATAAGGATCACGTGGCTGCTGTTATGGATATTGATTTCAGTCCTACTGGTGAAGAACTAGTCACTGGTTCTTACGATAAGACTATCAGAATTTTCAGAGCCAGAGAGGGTCACTCTCGTGACATATATCATACCAAGAGAATGCAGAGAATTTTCTGTACCAAGTTCACAACAGATGCTCGTTACATTCTTTCTGGATCGGATGATACTAATATTCGTTTGTGGAGAGCCAATGCTGCTGACAGAGCCAATGTCAAATCTTCCAGGCAGAGAGCTAAGTTAGAGTACGATGCTGCTTTGAAGGAGAGATACAAGCACATGCCAGAGATCAAGAGAATCTCCAGACACCGTCATGTACCTATTACAGTGAAGAAGGCTGGAGAGATCAAGAGAACTGAGATCGAAAGCTTGAAGAAGAGGGAGGAGAACGCCAGAAGACATAGCAGACCAGGCAGCAAGCCATTTGCATCTGAAAGAGTAAAACACATCAGAGGTACTGCAATCAAAGACGACAAGAACTAAAAATGGGTAGTTAAAAGAATAGCATTATAGCATAATAAACATAATAGAGAACAAAAAGTTAATGGGGTGGGGTTCAGGGGGTTGTAGAGGTAAAGCTAGTAGACCGGCAAAAGAAGAAGATCGGCATAAAAGATCTTGGCAATTGAACTGGAGCCAATTCCTTTTTTATTATATTTCTCCAATAAGTGGTAAGTCTTGATTACGATGGTGATGGTACGATTGCAAAATTAAACTTCCTTGCAAACGAAACAATAGCATATGCGGACTTTGTATTTTCCGTTTTAATTCTTTGACCCACAAATTGTCATTTTTAGCCGAAGGTCCATACGTTCCCTGGGAATGACAGAAACTTCTTCTTCCGAATTATCGGTCTATAATCCCTATCATATCTGTCCTATTATACCGCTCGTACAGTAAGTCAACTATTTGGGTGCAATTATCAGCCTGAAAAATAGGGCCGAAAAAGAAACCTCTCGGCGATAGGAAACTTCCTTTTCTGTCTTAGTAATGGGAAGAAATACTAAGACATGAGCACACTTTTAGATGTAGTTTTGTCATTTTCCCTACTTCCTTGCACAAATATGTTTCTATATTATCATACCGTCCCTCGTGAAGGATCCACCCCTCTTCTGCTGCAAATACCCATCTAGATATAGCCACACCAGGACCCTGATGAGCAATATGCTCCACTAACGGATAACGCACAGTGGTTCCAAAAAGAGTGCACTTGATACATGATCACGTGCTATCTCACCCGACAAATAGAATCAACGATAATTGCTCCTCTACGGATAGGTTGTCTTGTTTTGCTGCGGAGATGTCGGTAGCGGCAGGTGGCTGTATTTTCCCCTGCGACGGTGGTGACATGGGGAGACGTGGTGGGAATTGGTGGTGCGGTCACGGCGAGAAACACGGTTGTAGCAGCACGTAGCACGGTAATGCGGGATGTTTCAGCCTTGAGTGGTAGTATTTCCTCAGTAGCCGTAGGGAGAGTTATGCCACCGATTGAGCACGGAAACACAATGGTTCTGGAGACACAACACAGGAGATGACATTGATCGGGCAAGCCCCTTTCTCCGTTAGAATGTGGTGTGGTCTATGCGTTGCAAGGACTTTACCCGCTCCAATTAAATTTAATCCCTCTCGATGGAGATGGAACTGTGATCCAATGGAGAGATGGGAGATTGTAGAATTGGCAGATTTGGCAGATAGTGGAGTAAGGGAAGGTTTGTTCCATTTGTTCCGTTCTCCGTTTTTGGCAATCGTTCGGTGGTTTCCATTTGTTCGATTTCGCTCGTCATCCGTTGTACATCTCGGCAGTATGTCGTTACGGGGAGTCTGTGGGTGCAATTCGGTGTTTTCTGTAGAACTCCAGTGTGAGAAGGTGTGACAGTGGGTGCTCTGAGGGTTCTCGGTGTACTGTTTACGCGGTGCGTTTGTGATTCTGCTCGCTACAATCCACCGGTCACTTACCGATGTAGGAGTAATGGATTGATGCCAAGTGACTCGCAGCCAAGCCAAGCTCTGGTATGATATCATCAATTGCGTTCATTGTAGTCTATATAACTCGCAGCTAAGCTCTAAGCTCTAAGCTCTCAGAACCAAGCTTTTAGCTGTGCCACTCTACTCTTCCCAAGTATCCTTCTACCTACCACCCTACACTATCCTGTCACCGGCGTCTCGGACTATTCCCTCACTGGTCTCTCAGCCCCACCTTACTACCATCGCGCTCGCATCCTCATTCACTCGCCTGCCTCTTCTTTCCTCCCTACTCGTCCCACTGTTGGTGGTTCCTCACTAACTCTCGCTATTTGTTCTCGCAGCAGAAAATCCACTAAGAATCAGTTGACATTTATAATTTACTACAGCCGCTGTTTCCTTCTTCTGCTAGTACTACCACAGTTCTAGACACCACATGGCTGAAAACTAACCCTGTAGTCACCACCTCCACCCGCAATTCTAGCTACTCTCTCCGTACAGCGTATCGTACCGCCAGGACAAAACACGCCATCAGCTGTTAGCTAGTTGTCTTTGTCCCAATTGTTCCCCAATTACTGCTTCCAACATCCGCTGAAAGCCACCTATTGAATGGCTTGAAATTCAAGAAAAGACTCGCCATATTCGCTCAAATCACTGTTACCCTTTCAGATCAACCATTTGCCGGGTGTTACCGCAGTCGCTGATCCATTTGTACAAATATTGCTACAGTCATCACTTCTTCTTTTGTGAATAGAGCTTTATTCGATATCAGGCACTGATAGAAAACAAAAAAACCGCCTGAACAGTTAAGTAATCTCGACCATCCTCCTACCAATACTGTCTATAGACCACACGAAACCTCGGATATTCATCCAATACTGCCATCCAGCTATCCATAGACGCCAAACCCACAAATACCAATTTGAAGACACCACATCCGAGAGTTACATATACTCATAGCATTCTCCATTCATCTCACACCCTCTGTACATAATGCCTGACAAACACAAGCTCAAGTTGTTCGGTAAGAAGGACGAAGACCTCACTCCTTCAACTTCCCATACGTCCAACAGGAAGTTTCTCGGGTTCCACATAGGAAAACACGAATCCGGAGAATCCCTCGCTTCTCCAACGCTTACCAACTCGTCAGATCATCAGAACCAAATTGCCCATGCTACAGCCGCTAACGTTGCTGCTAGTTCCAGTGTCAACTCACCTCAGCTGCCCGCTGCATCTCAGCCAATTGTGTCACCACAGCCTCAAGTCCATCTGAGCTCTTTGAACAAAGAGGATTCGAACCACACATTCATGAAGTCCAACTCAATGGTTGAATTGAAGCGTTTCTTCAAACCAAGCAAGAAGAACCTGAACTCCCGTAAACATGACTATCACAGCCAAATCCATTCTCCTCCACCTATGGTGTCAGGAAAAGATGTGATGGGATCTCTCAGCAGCGCACAGGGCAGCAGAGAACATTCCCTGACATCATTAGCTACTCTCATCAACCAGACTTCAACCCAATTGCTTCATAATGCTTCTCACACCCACCTGACCAACAAAGACCCTTTCACTGATGACAATTCGCCTTTAGTGAAAAAGTATGGTAAAATGGGTAAGGAATTGGGTAGCGGAGCAGGTGGTTCAGTTCGTTTGATTACCAGACCTTCCGACTCCAAGACCTTTGCTGTGAAGGAGTTTAGGCCCAGAAGAAGTACCGAAACGCTCAAGGACTATACTAGAAAGTGTACGGCTGAGTACTGTATTGGCTCTACACTTAAGCACCCTAACATCATTAAAACCATTGATATTATTCATGAGAACAACAGATACTTTGAAATTATGGAGTATGCCCCAATTGACTTTTTTGCAGTTGTTATGAGCGGCGAGATGTCCCGTCAAGAGATCAATTGTTGTCTCAAGCAGATCTTAGAAGGTGTAAACTACTTGCACGGTTTAGGATTAGCTCATAGAGACTTGAAGTTGGACAATTGTGTGATCACAGAAGAGGGAATTCTCAAGATTATTGATTTTGGTTCCGCGGTTATTTTCAAGTATCCATATGACCAGTATGGAAACAACAAGGACAGCATCCATCCTTGTCATGGTATTGTGGGGTCGGATCCATACTTGGCACCAGAAGTGTTGAACAATCCCAACTCATACAATCCTCAACCTGTCGACTTGTGGTCCATCGCCATTATCTACTGTTGCATGACTTTAAAGCGTTTCCCATGGAAGATTCCAAACATCGAGAAGGACAACAGTTTTAAACTTTACTCTTTGCCAGATGATAATTGGCACGATTACTACTTGAGTAATGAGTGTCACAAATTGCTACTCCAGCAAAGAAAGTTGAAAAATATGATTGTGCGACTGAATAAAAAGAAGAAGATGATGGAAGATGGCATCGAAAATGAAGAGAGTCCCGAGAAGGACGACAAGGAGCAGGATAATGAAGGAGGAGTAGATAATGATGAAAACGCTGAACCAGAAGAGACTAAAGAAGAGAACATGGAAGTAGCTGAGGAAACAGAAGCTAAGGTTGTACCTGAAGGAACTACAGAAGAAATAAATGATCATATTGAAAATACCAGTGAGAACAACGAGGAGAACCATCTTTCACGCAAGGTGTCCAAAAAAGACAAATCAATCGATGCCGCAGAAGTCTTAACTGAGGAACAGCTTCAGGAAGTTCTTGCCCTGTTGAAGGAAATCGACGTCAAGTTAGAGGAGTATGAAAACAGGAAGGTAGAGCAGAAGGCAGCATTTATTGAACAACAAAACAAACAGAAGACGGTAGAATCTCCAAGCTCCGATAATGCCGATGGTGATAAAGATGCCTCGCCAGCTCCATCGTCATCTAAGAAGAAAACAGCACACAAGCAGATCCATGGGCCTTACAGATTAATGAGATTATTGCCTCATGCATCCAGACCTATTGTTCATAGGATGTTGCAAGTGGACCCTAGAAAGAGAGCCACTTTGGAGGAAATCATGCAGGATGAATGGGTCAAGGATATCGACTGCTGTACGTTGAAGAGAATGGCCAGAAGTGCTGACAACGTAGGGCTCAACTTTGATGAAGACGAGGATGATGTCTTGGTAAAAGGATTGCCTCCACATGAACATACCATAGTCACTGAGTAATGAATACTCGCAGGTTTAACATGCAAACATGCATTCATGCAAATGACTCCGAATCAAGACGCCTATAGTCAATGAACTCATACCATTTAATTCTTTGCCAATGCTGCGACATATAGTTGGTAGCTTTATTTCTTAGATTATTTATTATAATGATTAATACGGATTTAATTGAATAGCTTTTGTAAGATGCAGAAGGAGACAGTATTTGAGGAGATGTCCATATCATCATGGTAGGAACAAAGCATGAAAGCGCTACCAAGTTCAAATTATGCATAAATATATTGATTGTCTCCCACTTAACGAGTGATACACTTCACTGTAGCATTATAATTAGGACTTCCTTCTCACATATATCATGGGCACTATAGGAGTTAAATGGTCTTCAAATTTATATCACTACTTTAGTTCTAAAGCATCTTCGAGTTAGAACAATTCTTGCATAGAAATCTCCTCTCATACACTTTATAATCTAATATCTATGGCACGTGATTTGAGCGTGACTTCTCACGTACTTTATAGCCACCTCCTATCTCTCATTAGAGATGTGGAGATATTCTTTCATCATTGATCAATAGAAGTAGATTGTTGAAGTAAGATCTCTCAGACTGGTTCTAGATACAAATATAAGCTGTTTCTTTCAACATGTCGCATAGCTCAAAACCACCTCCACCGCATCTCAATCCAGCCAGGCTCAAGACCGCCCTTAAGATGGCGATCTCAAAGCTGAAGTTCATCCAAGAGAAGAAGGCTGCATTGACCAAGCAACAAAGACGTCAATTGGCGGACCTTTTATCACAAGGAAAGGAATCTAGTGCTACCATCAGAGTGGAAAACATAATCAGAGACGATATCTACATCGAATTGTTGGAGTTCATTGAGTTGTACTGCGAATTGCTTTTAGCCAGAATCTCTATTATACTTGACCCAGCTAGAACCACATGTGATGCCAGCCTTATCGAGGCCGTTCAATCGGTGATATATGCTACGCCTCATACAGAGTTGAAGGAATTGAACCAAATAAAAGATATCTTGATCTACAAGTACGGAGTTGACTTTGGTAAAGCTGCTAAGGACAATATTGACAATTTTGTGCCAGCCAAGATAGTCAGTAGATGTCAAGTTGATCCTCCTCCACAAAAATTGGTTGAATTGTATCTCTGTGAGATAGCAAAAGCATACCAGGCACCCTACTCCAAATTAAGAGAGTTGGAACTTGAACAGAGTTTGGAAGATGAGAAGAATGCCGCTGAGCAGAAAGGTGATGATAATGACGATGACGACGATGAAGATGGGGGTAGCGGTGGAATTAAGGTGCCAAATCCTGCAATTGCGGAGACAATAGACGAGCCTGGTACGTCCAAACCTGCGGCTGTTTCTGCTGCTCCTGTTGTAACTCCCGTTGAAAGGCCCGTGTCTGCTGCAAAGAAACAGCAGAATGAATTTGATGACTTGAAAGCTCGTTTCGCAGCTTTGAAGGGATTATGAAGTACTCCCCTTACGAGATATCATGAACAAATATTGACAATAAGCATATTTAGCGTTATAGACACTACCGTTGTATAGTCAACAACATCGAGGCATGAATACATTGTACTATTATTTCACTAATTGGTTGTAGATACATATTTAAGATCACTAGAGCCTATACCTTGATAACCGTTTAAATCCTCACTAATCCCTAGAATCCGCTAACAATCGTGATTTCTAGTGTTAAAAAAGACCCCCAGTAATTTTCTCGCTGAACCTATCCACTCTCTCCCGAGAATTTTGCATTTTCTGTGAGATTTCTCCTCTTATTTGTCGTTGCCTCGCTATAGTTACTGCGAATCCATACAACTCACCACGCTTTCTCCCCGAAACTCGCACGAAAATCAAATCTCTCGCTAACATTTCTGCTACCAATTTGTGATCTGTGCTTTGGTTGTAAATTTAAACGCTGTTGTTTATGATCAGATCAATACACTTACATTAATCATATAGAAAAGCGGGAATTCCGTGAATTACAGGACGTAAGCCATTGGATAGCTGGTCGATACTTCAGGTCCTACTTCCTTGAGAACAACTAAACTCATACGACCGTATTAATCATATCATTGTATATCAAGTCTCATCCAATGCACCGATCACTGATCTTGACAGATCGTCAACAACAAGAACTCAACAAAGCAATACTACAGTACCTTGAACCGATACTATCGGACAACGAGAAAAACACGTCATTGCATCGAAGTCTTTCGAACCTACTTATCCCCTCAGATTCAGCATCAGAGGCTGAATCTCAAACCAACAATAGCACAAACAATGGTAATGCCATAGTACCGAATTACTTGGAAAAGAAGTGGTCTACAGTATTACGGCTTCAACGAAAGATTATAGATTTGGAGAATGAAGTAAGCAATCTCAGGTCCATTGTAGATGGCCAACTGACAACATCAAATGGAGCTGTGTCTGTTATAAGTAAAGATCGTATCAATTGGCTTCCATTCAGAGCTTCCAAGAAATTCAATACCCAATCAAACCAATTGGTTGTTGCTTGCAAGATTCATCCTGTATTACCCATAATCTTCGGAGGATGCTCCGATGGTTCACTCATAATATGGAATATAGTCAATGACGACACTTCGATTCCAGAGAAGATCATTAAAGCGCACACAAGAACCATCAACAAACTAGCATTTTCCACAGAAGCAGTGAGCTTATCAAATAAACCCGAGGATGCCCGGAGTAAATCCTATATTGTGGCCAGTTGTTCTGCCGATTTGTCAATTAAAATCTGGGATAGTTCCACTTATAAACATTTGAGAACATTGACTGGTCATGATCATACTGTCTCATCTATTGCATTTTCCCGTACCAATCCACATATTTTGTATTCCGTATCAAGGGACAAATCGGTAAAAATTTGGGATCTCATCAATGGCTACTGCCTCAAGAGTTTTGTAGGGCATAGCGAGTGGGTTAGAGACATAGACGTCATCAGCGTAAATTCCAAATTACTGATGAATAGCATAAAAGCATCAGGTGAATTAGGCGACTTCATTGTTACCTGTTCTAACGACCAATCAGTAAGACTCTCGCATGCCGAATCTGGAACTGGATTAGCCCTTTTAATCGGCCACACTCATGTGGTGGAGAAAGTAACATTCCTTCCAACGGTTTCAAATATAATAATTGATAAATATCTCAAAGATAATATTTCGTTGTTTCCAAGCATACCACAAGAGCTTCTATTAGATCCATTATATAACAGCGTTCTCGGATATAAATACTGTATCTCAGCAGGAAGAGACAATCTCCTCAAGCTTTGGTTACTTCCTCCACCAACAATAGTTGCACATAGAAGTCCACTACCAGCAAAAGTCAATGACTCGCAGGGGTGGCCAATAGCTGATTTGATTGGACACCAGTCCTGGGTGAAGGCAATTGCCATTCATCCAAACGGAAGATTTATTTTCAGTGGAAGTGACGACAAATCCATCAAGATATGGGATTTGGCTAACTTGAATGTAAGTGGCTCGGTCAAGTGTGTTAGTACCTTAAATGGTCATGATGGGTTTTTAAATGACTTGGACTTTGCCAGATTTAATTCCGAATTAATAGCTGAGAATGGAAGTAAAGCAGAAGAAATTAATAAGATCAAGACACCTGAGGAGGAGCACGAAGAGGTAATGAAATTTATAGAATCGAGGATGAGATGCTTATTTATAAGTGGTGGTGCTGATAATTCTATTCGACTTTGGAGTTAAAGGCATTGTCAACCTGATCCTTTTTGATGAAGTAGTGTGCCTTTATAAACCCTAGTTTCCAGAGTTGTACCATTATTTAAAGTAGGACTGATCGTGTGAGATATTACATGGATATCACACGACATCACTTGTAGCATGTAATATATTAATAATGAATAGAATACGAATTTCAACATAAACCAGATCATCCACACTTCTACAAGAAGTCTGTGTTGCACTGCTTGACTAGTGCTTCAATATTAGTATGCATATATTCATCTCTCGTCTTCCGTCCTATTTAAGATGTATTACCAGATCATAATACGTTTGGTCTATGTAACCCCCTCGCATTGAATTCGTCACGTTTCTCTTGAATTGGTTCTTATCCTTTACTAAGACGTTAGCAGCTTCCTTATTCAATGGGTCGTTTGGATTTGGTTCTAAGAAGAGGAAATTAAGGCCAATGAGCACAGAGTTCAAATTCAATACTGGTGACCAGTCTTCTCTCAAAATATTAAGGCAAATGTTTCCCTCCAAGTCGATATTGGGATGGTAGATCTTGTTTAAACATCTAATTTTTGGTGGGTCGATGGGGAAGTTGCCGTTGATTTCTACCTGGAAGTCAAAGGCTCCTCCCTTGTAGAACCCTTGCTGGGGTAAAATCTGAAGGATGAAGTTGAAGAAGTCTGACGAGTCGGGGAATGTCACCTTGATTGTTTTGGGGAGGTCAAGTTCTGTTATATCCTTCTGTAACCTCAATTGAGCGGCACTGACCTTGGCTGGCGAGTCGGTTCTGGATGTTGAGTTCGGGGTACTAGAGCCACTGGCAAGCTCTGCTTCTTGCTGTTTCTTCTTCTGGAGCTGGCGAATTTTCAACATGCTGGATGGATTCTTCGGTGGTAAAAGGGACGAACTGGGTTCTGTGATGCAGATGGTTGACTTTGAAATACTGAAATTACCATCAACTAGTAGACGGCTGTGACGAACCTATACATAAACTGATCCTAAAGCATTCAATACTTACTAAGAAACTTAACAGTCAGACGCATACTGTATAATATGGAATACGAGAGAGATCGATTCTGTATGGGGAGGTTTAAAGGAAAGTGGCTTATGTAACAAAGAAGGAATAGTGAGCTCGTAGGGTTTGTGGGAGTGGTAGCGTGGTAGAGTGTGTTAGAGTAAAATGGTGATGTAGATAGTTAGGTTGTAGAGGAAAGTGAAGCGGGGGAAAGATGGAAGTTAATATTTGTATAGTAATGTTCCTTATGAAGGCTATTTATTATTGCAGTCAGCACTATATATTACTATCTTATTTCCTATTCTGTTGTGCTTGTGGTTTGTTAGTGTAATTCGGGGAGTTGATTAACATGCTATGAGTGTTCTATATGTTGATTGTGGCGCATGGAATTGACTACCTGTGGTAGGCATACTGGTAGTCTGGTAGTCTCCTCCTTTCCTTTTAGCTAAAATACTCGCTTACCACCCACTCCAACGTTCCGGCCAATTCCTCGTTCTTTTCTGCCAAATCACTCAGAGCTTCTAAGACCTTTAGTAGGTCCCTAGTATGGTTCCTCTTGTCGTTGAGAAGTGATTTGAGTCTCTCGGACTCTTCATTTCTGGTGGAAGAGTCGTGATATTGTCGAATTAGACTGTTGAATGGTGTTCGTAATGAACAATCAACGTCAAGGAGCCACTTGACTTCTTTCTTAACGTCAATTGGAATCGTAAGTGTAGATTTGACTTGTTCCATTCCGTCTAGCGATAGAGGAAGTATCTTCATTCCTGATTTTGCATTCAAGTCTTCCACAATTGTGCAGTACTCTTCAATAGTGTAATTAACAGAAATACCATTGACATTGTCTGATATCAAAACCTCTATTATTCCCCAAAGCGAACAGTCTCTGATATTGTTATGACATGCTCTTTGCAATTTTTCAGTTACTTCTCTTCTTATCGTGGTACCAAAGTGTTGTACTTCTGGTTGGTCGTATTGATGTAAAATAGCTAGCATATTGAGGAACCACCGTAGAAATGAGGTTCCGTAGTAATTGGCAAAGTGTATTTCACAGCTTTTGAACGTTCGCTCTATTAAGGTATTAGTGGTGGATACTACTTGTTCTTGTAGGTCTTGGTTCGGTCTCTTTAGTAAGGGATCAAAGATCATAAGAATACTAAGCTTCCTAGCCCAACGCCATAACGATGAACTCTTGTTGATTCTCTTCAAACGACAACTGAGAAACGACGTTATCAAGTCAAATTCTTTGTGTAGAAATCCATTATCGATTTCTTTCGCTATCCGGAAGCATACTGCTTCGTGAAGTGCAACTATTGTATGGTTCTCATTGGTGGTGATGAGAAACCCGACTGTCATGAAATATATGTTCCAGAGAGTCTTTAGATCACAGGTTTTGGCCAATTCCTCGTAGTCCACATTGTCTCCTGTAAGATGGCTATGCCAGTATGTATGAGATTCCTTGAAAACCTTCAAATATGTCTTCTTGGTCAACCCTATGTCTAGTGTGTTTCCTTCGCTGTGCACTGAGAACAGTTCTGATCCAGTATTTGATCCTATATCGACTGGAACCAATTGTACGATTTTGAATAGTTGATTCGAACCAGTTATAACCTCATATAACTCTCGTATCAACTCCAACATTGCTGCATCAATAACACCATTTATATATACTTATCTACACTTCCAATGGCGTAACACACAACACATACTCCCCACTCTCCGTTACTCATCCTGTCCCCAAATATTCGCAGCAGATGAGATTCAAATTTCGCAGACTGCAAACTCTCAGTTTTAAGTTACAAAATACTGTCTTGCTTGCGTTTGCTTGCATTACTTTCGATTGGTTACAGTTATTTTGAAGCACTTCTTTGTTTGTAGGCAGTTAGTGTTATTGTTGATTTTTGTTCGTTGGTGATCTTCGTGCATAGACATAGTAGAAACAGCGCCTTAATTGTGAGCACAGAGATATTTCGCTATTCATTTATTGATCTTTGATCTCGCGTTACTACAGACTTCTATTTAGACCTGGCTACAATGCATTCCTACAGTGATATAATCAATGTGGATACGTCCGGAGTGCTCATACCCCCGCCTGACGCCCTCAGCGAAGCAGCCTATACCAACACCAGACTTGACTTTATTCTTAAATCTGTCGGTGCTAGAGATAATGATGTTGAAATGGAAGATGAAGAACTGGAAGAAGAAGATAATCAAGACATAATAGATACAGAACCCACAGCGATAAGTCATACACCAACTCAGAATGACTCTTCTGCAGAATCGAAAGCACTCGTGAAGAGCTCTGCTAAAAGCACATACAATCTGCTGTCACCTTCGCATTCCAATTGGAAGCTCATGAGAGTGATGGCTGGAGCACATCAAGGCTGGGTACGGTCTGTAGCTGTTGACCCTGTGACGAATAAATGGTTCATTACGGGTTCTTCTGATTCAACTATTAAGATATGGGACTTGGCTACACTGAAGCTTAAGGCTACATTGACTGGGCACATAATGGGGGTTCGTTCCTTGGCTATATCCAAGCGGTTTCCGTACTTGTTCTCTGGCTCGGAGGACAAGACAGTACGATGCTGGGACTTGGAAAGGACAAACTCCGAAGCTGGATGTCAGATAAGAGACTACCATGGCCATGTAGGTGGTATTTATGCTATGGCATTACATCCAGAACTTGACTTATTATTCACTGGAGGAAGAGATTCTGTGATACGAGTGTGGGATGTCAGAACTAGGGCCGACGTCATGGTGCTTACGGGACACAGAAGTGATATAAGTTCAATTGTGAGTGAAATAGGAGATCCACAAGTCATTTCCAGTTCCATGGATGGAACTATACGACTTTGGGATATACGTAAGCAAACCACGTCCTTGACGATGACACACCATACAAAAAGCATCAGGCTGTTGGCTATGCATCCATTTGAAATGACGATGTGTTCAGGTGATTCCAATGGTAATCTAAAAGAATGGTTGTTACCTGGAGGTCAGTTACTAAACGAATTCGGAGAGGGTGAAGATAGCAAGATCGTAAACACTCTTGCAATTAACCCAGCCAGTAACATATTGTTCTCGGGCTATGACGACGGTAAGATGGAGTTCTACGATTATGTTAGTGGTTCATTACTTCAAACTGACCATAGCTCACCCGTTGCTGGTTCTAAGCAGTCGCCTATATACGCTTCCACATTCGATATGCTGGGATTGCGGTTGATAACATGTGAAGGTGACAAGAGCATCAAGATTTGGGGAGAAAACAACGAAACTATGGTATGACTTTGGGTCTTCACAAACCATGTAACAATATGTAAATATATACGCATCACTTGAAATTAATAAAATGTTCGTATTAGTTTATACATAAATACAGATACTATACAGCTAAAATACAAAATGACATAAATCATGACAAAGGAGACCATCAAATTACCACCCGAAACGTAACTCATTTGCTGTAAAAAGAGGAGGAGTCCAACTGAGTTTACGTGGAACTAACTCATGCTTTTTCTTTTCTTTCACTTTCTTCATTTGTTTATCATACATGATCATGATCTGGTCAGTGATGACAATAATATGCTGACCTTTGTAGTATCTAAGGATCTGCAAAGTGGTCAAAGTATGAAGAATATCTATGGTGGTCATACATGTAATTGATGATATTTCCTCAATGGTGATTTCACTAGTATCTGCTGGTTTCGAAGCAGCAGTAGGTGGAGTCGAACCGTTTTCGTCTTCTTCCTCTATTTCTGGGTTGTTCTTCTTGAACAAAACAGGATTACTCCTTTCAACCAAGAGTTTGACGAGGGTGTCCGTCCAGTAAGCTCTATACGATAACAAACCCAAATCTGAAAGAGGTTTTTCGGGAGACCCTACCTTGTGCTCTACGTGAGTTAACATGTAGGAAAATTGAATAAGTAACTTACCATAACCTTTCTTCTGGTAGCATGGCAAGGTTAAGATACATGCGACGTTATAACCATCACCACTTTCCTTTTCTTTTGAAAAGAAACCCACAACGTGATGACCTTGATCCGATTTGATTGTCATGACATAAAACAAAAATGGGTCCACATCATAGTACAACGTCTTGTGATCAAGGAAAAGTTTACATAACAAACAAAGGTTACGACACCACGTTCTCTGTTTTCTTCCATCGATTTCCCAGAAACTCACTTTGCTGTCACGATAGATCTCGTTTCCTGGGGGATGTTTCATGGAACACTTCGATCTGAAGCGTTCGAACTGCTTTTTGGATCCGAAATACGATAATGTGAAGTCACAGATATAAATTTCGTCCTCTTCCGTTAATTCTATAGGATATGGTGAAAAGTACCATGGTTCTATTATATGTTCTCCAAGTATCACGTATGACAAGTTACGCACTCTCGCCACCTCCAGATGGTTCTGGGTCATCGATCCACTAGTTCTAAGTTTTTTAATTTCATCTTCTCTATTGACTTCTTCTCCGGGTCGCTTTAAACCTTGAACATTTAAGTTATCAAGGTCCATTTCGTCTTCTTGCATGGGGGTATCGATATTTTCACTATCATCAGGCTGTGGTGTTCCAGTTACGGACTTCTGCAGCAGCTGCAGTTTACCCATTTTCGAGCTCTTTGGCTTTGCAGAAATTGTCTTTTTCTTCAGCTTATTATCTTTCTTTTCATCTTTCTTGTCTGCCTTTACCTCTGGTAGTATCATCGGCCTTCTATAATCTATTCTGTCTGCACTGATCCATTCATCCAAACGCTTGTTGAATTCCTGGTAATGCACGTAAAACACCTTTTTGCCCTTTTTCAAATGCTGCTGGAGAATTTCCGCCAAACGGTATTCTCCATCTTTGGAAACATAGACTTTACAACCAGTAATGATCTCGTCCTCTATGAACTGGTCCTCATCCGACCGTTCTTCCTTTACGGGCTTAATGGCGATGGGCGTGGAAGGATCGGGACTGCGTGAATCCGTATTTTCCTCTCCAGTCGACATGATCGATAGAGTCGGATTGGCTTATTGCTCTACTGCAAAACTGTGGAGAAGAAAATGTTATACGTGTTTATCGTTATCTTCCAAAAATTTTCTGGGTCAGTTTTCGAGGAACTCACGTGATGTATTTGTCATGTGACTGAAAGGCAGCAGGAATACGAAAATATGCTTTTGTTACGGGCTCTGTGAGTAAGTTTGCAGTGGTCTAGTTAGAGGGTGTGTCAAAGGAAGTGCAATGAAATATGGAAACGATTTGGTTTTATACGGTGAAATTAGAGAGAGACATGGAGACCAAGATTGGTAATCGACTTATTTAGTTTACAGACAAATCTTCTTATTTTTGGTGCAGATGAATGGAGTCTATATCTGTATGCTATGAACTCATTTCCCCATATTAAGTTCGCTATGGTGGTACCTGCATGGTAGTGCTCATCATCTCTACTGTAGATCAAGTACCGTCTCCTTATTACATGGCAATGATCTGTATTATTACCTAAAATATGCTCTTACCGACCCGTTGAGACAGTTCCAGCTTGTTAAAACTCAAAAAGGATTTCACTTCATTAGTCAGGTGTCTGACCAGACACACGCTCCACCTTCACCTCCACCCATTAAAGCGGAATTCGTGGCTTGGAGTGCAATTCCGTGAGTAGGACTCAAGCGAAGTGCCTGGCACTACCACCCAAACCCCACGCACCTGTGGTGGGGAGCAGTGACTTTGTATAATGCAATTTGCTGCTCATTCCATTGCAAGTCCGCATTTAGGGCTCAAAAGTCCGACACTAGCCACGAACGGGGTAACCTCCTTATTGCCTACGGCCCCTAATTTTTCATCCGTACCGCATTTGGGGCAGTCCCAAGAAATCCTCGCTATTTTTGCTGAGGCCAGATCACCCATGGAGAAAACTGAAATGATGGCAATGCCATACTTGCTTACTGTGTTGACATGTAGCTTGAAGTGAGAATTCCAATCTCTTGCCGTCGCTTTGAATGCAGCAACTGTCCCTGGCATTCCATCCGCTGTTTCCACCAATTAAACCTCCTCAACTGGGGATCATTCTGAACCGTACCCGGCACGTGAGCACGGGGAATCCTCCCTATTATATGTAATTTTATTGTGGAGCGATTTCTCCTGGACCTAGCTCTGGACAGGCGGCGGCCTATTATGTAGATGGTGGGCAGGATGAATATTTCCCCATCGGTTGACCATTCTAGCGTAATTTTTACTAATTTCACCGCTTTACCGCCTGAAATTATTCTACCCTCGTCCCCGACAAGTTTGCCATCGCTTTCCACCGTTTTCTTTTATTAGCCCATCAATTGACTGTCCTGTTCTCTCCATCCCACGGTCATACCACCCCACCGCCAGCTCTCACTAATTTCGTCATCTCCACTGCGAAATCGCATTCTTCCCCGTACTACGAAGAAAAAAGAGTGTCTGAAATTTTCCAGACCGCAGAACCCGATTGAAAGACCAAGCCATGCCTGAATTACGTCGTTCTGCCAGAGTGGCCTCGAAGCCAGCTGTGGTCGTTGATACTCCAGAGGTGTCCGAGCCCCAAAAGAAGAAGACCAAGACAGTTTCTGCACCAAAAGTCTCAACCAATGGCTCAAAGGAGTTGCAAGTAGGGGATAAGATCCCCGATATCACTCTTTTCGATGAAAACGACAACGAAGTCAGCTTGAAGGAAGCAGCCCAAAAGACGAAGTATTTGATTATTTTCGCCTATCCAAAGGCTTCAACCCCCGGTTGCACCAGACAAGTCTGTGGATTCCAGAAGAACTTCGAATTCCTCCAAAAATCCGATGCCACAGTCTTTGGATTGAGTTCTGATCAGCCTAAGTCTCAGAAGAACTTCGTTGTCAAACAACACTTGAAGTACTCGTTGTTGTCAGATCCTTCCAAAGAACTAATTGGTGTCCTAGGTGCAAAGAAACTGCCAACCGGAATCAAGAGATCCCACTGGATTTTCGTAGATGGTGTATTGAAAGTCAAGAAGATTCAGATTTCACCAGAAGACTCCTTCAACGGAGCTAAAATTGATATTGAAAAGTTCATCCTCGAAAACGGCACTAAAAATGAAGATGCTAAGGAAGAACCTAAAGAAGAAGAGGTTAAGGAAGAACCAACCAAGGAAGAGGAGACTAAACCCGAGGACAAGGAAGAGGTCAAAGTTGAAGAGTCAGTAAAGGTAAATGCTGCACCAGTAACCAATGGAACCGAAGCTTAAAAGAGTTATAAGTCTTCTGAGCTTCCTATCATTGTTATTAGTTAGCTATGATAATTTCTTCTCTTTTGTACTTTATATGAAACGATTTGAGACGTTCCTATTAGTTGTTGATTGTAGACAGAGAGACGGTAAAAGTTGTTTCAATACAATTGTATAAATTTGTAAGAGAAATAGTTTATTTTACCCCAGATTTTGTATTTGGGCTGTATAATGCTTCGAGGATGCTATGCTATTTTGCAACCACACTGAATTATGTACTTACATCTGCAAATTTCTTACCGGCGAAGGAAAAGGATTGATTGCAAGAGAATAGTCAAGAAAAGAGTCACCTTACTGGCCCACCACCAATGCTGTACTGTGAACGAACAGTAGGTAAACTCGAAGTCCCATGCATTGACAGGATAATTGAAATGGCCCGTAAGTATACCTGTTTGACCATTAAAGTCACCCATCATAGATCTGACCACGATTTCCCTAATTGGTTCTCTTTCCTTATTACTTTTTTCCTTGGAAGCCACCCATTCGTGTCCTTCGTAGTTATACCAGTCATCACAACCTTCGTGGTCGTGACCGGTCAAGATAAGTCCCGACTTATCGTGGTTGGGGAAAATAATTTCCAAAACCTTCTGTGAGACATCGTAAGATAAATGGTTTTGGGAACGCAATTTGCCGTTCTTGTATGGTTCCTGTTTGTTATCTATGTAGTAGATATGTTCTGGACCATCTCTACATAATCCTTCTTTCTTGTAGAATGGAATGTGCGTTAATAAGATCGTGGATCCTTTGAAATTAGGGTTTTCACGTTCTTTAAGGTTTTCCAAGAAACTCCAAGTAAAGTTCACAAATTCCTCTTGTAAAGCTGGTCCTTCCAATGTCATTGAATCCAAAACAACGAGTCTCCATTCCTCGGGTGTTCCCTTGTTATAGTTGACGACATAGTTGTTCTGGCCAAAGAGTAAATGGAATCTAGCCATATGTTGCCATGTAGCATCGCCACTGTAACCTATATCGTGATTTCCAGTCAAGTTAATGAATAGTGGGTTTTCGAAATTAGGGTACTTCTCTGTCTCATTGAACCAGTCATAAACATCATTGTACACTCTAGATTGGAATCTCTCGAGTGGATCCAAAGCATTCTCGCCCTCTAACCACTTCTGCCAATTGTAGTTTTCATGTTTCTGGAATGTTTCTATCACATTACGCTTGTACTCCAAAGGTCTTGGAAATAATCTGTCGGCGAAACGGTTGGTTCTGTTGTAGAACTCCGAGTCCAAGATCCATTGTGATGAGAACAAGTCTCCCATCACAGCTACATGACTAGGTCTCAAGCGCAGCTTCATGGTACGATAAATGTGACCCAAGTAGTAGTCATTTCCGTAGTTGTCTATTCTCTTGATATACTTCGTCAGAGGCCAATTTCCATTGATCTGAGGATCTCCGAAAGCAAGCAAATTGATATCCTTGACTGCTCCACTAGCGTCCCGAGGTGATTTGGTCTTTCTCGACGACTCGTCAATATACTGAGGGAATGTCAACAAGATCTTCTCACTGACGTATTCCGGCAAGTAATTTATGTACTCGCTGGTACTTTTCAATCTCACATGGTCCTTCTTATCGAATTCGTGCCAATTGCATTGATCTTGCTTGTTCAATAAGTCGGGGTAAAGGTAGATGAACGCGTTAAGAGCTAGGGCGATAACAGTAACCAAGCGCGTGAACCACACAACAATTGCAGGGTTGGATCTACCGGAAGCCATGATGTCGTAGCCGTAGTTTGGAGATCTTTGAGTAGAAATTCACCTGAATTGATTACCTTTAACCCTGAAGAACATGGTCACATCCATCACCAGTTTCATTATGAGAGAAGACTGATTTTCCAGTACTGTATGATTAGATCTGTGCCGCAGTAATGCCCCGTGTGTGTGGTAGTCAAGTGAGATATAATTGTAATGGTAGTTAAGGTAGATAAAAAGTCTATGGTGGTCGGTAGAGGTGGTAGCAAGCATATTGGATGATTTTGTTGACTTGGTGACTTTTGGGGTTCAGTGTGAAGAAGTTTGGGTGGAATTTGGAGGTGTTGGAGGTGTTGGAGGTGTTGGAGGTGTTGGAGTGGAAGCAAGGCTCTTAGAGGGCCAATCTATTAATAGAGTGTAGTATGAACAGGGAGCCCCTAGCAATTTCCTTGGAAGACTACTTTGCAAGTCATGGGTAGAGAGGATAGCAATGGGATAGTGGCTTGTGCAATGTCCGGGTACTCGATACATTTTAATACATCTACAGATATCTACTCATTACTCTACTAAACTCGGTCAGTTTCGCAGCCTTTAATTCGCACTCAAATAGAATACTGTCTTGCATGCTAAATTGACAGACAGATCTGTGAAGTTATGCTGGTCATGAGTGGATAGTTGTTATGTGGTTCTAATGTTTGCTTGGCCGTTGAATTTCGCATGAAAGAAGGCTAGCTTCATTAAAAACATACCATTATTAGATATCTTTTTTTGTGGAGTGTTAGCTCTAAATATTAATGGATCATGGAGTTGCAACATCTGGTACTGACCTCTGATTTGTACATCACAAACTAATCAACTAATGTAACAGAAGCATTTATTATGAATAAATAATGTACTATGTATGAAATGACATGGATATGAAGTAAAAGCGTATGACTATGAAGCAAAGAAGGGGGTTCTTTAGTAATCCTGTTTTTGGAGTGCATCTATAACTGTATGATATCGAGATGATGGTTCGAAGTTCATGATAAATCTAGAAGGGAATTTGAATAAAAATCGTGCCGAAGTCAACAAATAACTTCCGTCGCAAACAATTAACCATTCTAAATTAACCATTCTAAATTGATCGGTAATAGCATTATTAAGGTTTTGGGTTCAATTCTTTCGATCCCAATGTCTATCAATTACCACTAGGAGGTCGTCCACTCTACATCTCAATTCACCGATGGGACTGCCCAATCCTCATCAACAATTACTTGATCTACAATACTGAGTACTGAGATCTTAGATCTTAAGCACGGCATGTGGCTCTGGCTTTGGAATTAAGTCAGCTGGCAACTTCTTCTTCAACTGTGCCAACTTATCGTAGTCACCAGACAAGATTCTGGCAACCACCAAGTCGTCTCTGTCTTGGATTTCTCTCTTGGATTTTCCTTCGTTGCTCAAGAACTCCTTAGCCTTGTTTGTGTCACCGTGGAAGTAGTCTTCCATGGCTCTCAATCTTAATTCCTTCTCAGCCCAGTCTGGACCTTCGTTTTCTCTTCTCTTCATCTGAGCAGTGTACTTGGAGTATGCTACATATGCAAAGATTGGTAACACCAAGTAGAAGTATGGGAACTCCCAACCCTCAGCTTTCTCGGTTTGACGGATGATCTTCCACTTCAACTCACCGGTAGTCTCGTCCTTGTATGGGATCTTGTCGATGATCTTACCAGCGTCTTTGGTGACAAACTGGAAGTTTCTTAAGTCTTGCGAGTTGTCCTTGAACAAGTCCAACTGGTCCTTTGGAATGCCTGGTAATATGAAGTTCCACTCCGAGTGGTTTCTCTGGTAGTACAAGTTCTGCAACTCGGCAATGGTCTTGAATTCGGTATCCGTTGGAACTCTTGGGGTTCCGTCAGGGTTTGTGTAGATCTTGGTGACTGAAGGTAACGAGTCCAACTTGGCACGGATGTCTTGTTCGACTTGGACGTTGAACTTTCCGACCTTGTATTTAAGCAATCCGCTCAAAGGGAATTTAAACGTGAACTTCATTGTCAATTGTGGTTATAAATGTGGTCCGGGCGATAACGCTATTATGTGTTGGCTCCACGTCTTTTCAACTTCTGTTTGTATCTTCACTGGTCTTGTTTGACGTAACCTGTTTTCAGATTAATTCTATTGGATGGCCGAAAAAAATTCGCAGTTGCAGGACTGAGCGAGAGTGCATGGAGGAGGGTTGGCTCCGTGCTGCAGTAGCGGAGAGGGTTGGGAATGTTTTGTTCGAGTAGATCCATACTGCAGTAGTGGGATGTGATTATCAATGGTGAGAACAGCGAGTGAATGCAGTGAGTAGTGAGTAGTGAGTTATTACTATGATGCTGATACTTAAGAGGGTAAGATTATTGAATCTATGGAGCAAGTTATGTAAAAGCATGTTTAGCTTTTAGATATGTATTGCTATTTGAAGAACTGCTCAGTACAGAAGCAGGAATAATTGATGTGATTAGTTGTTAATAACGTTCTAGTATAAAACCTTGAGCTCTACGATGGTGCTAAAGTCATCTCCACCCATTTGCACCCAAGATCACTTTACACTATTCAACTACAACTGCATCCTAATTATAATATTATATGATCGTTTATTCGTTAGATGTCTTTAGATATGACTTTTTCTACTTCTTCGTCGAGTTAAACCCAGAGAAGCCCATCATCGCCGCCATACCATCTGCTTCCTCTCCTGCTAGCTTTTCTACAGCCTTGGCTTTTACCTTTAAGTTTTGTCTCTCCTTCCTCTTTGCTAGCTTTTTCTCTTCGAATTGTTGTCTCTTGAGTACTCTCTCCTTGAACGAGGCACCACTTCCGTTCTTATCTTGGTTTCTTTCTCGAATCTGCTTTTGGACTAATCCTTCGATAGTAGCTACAACCTCCTGTAATGTAGCACGTCGTATGCCTCCTTCCAATTCCTCAGTCTCTTCTTCGGATTCCTGTTCTTCTTGGTCACCTGAAACTCGTTTCTTCCTCAATTGACGGCTCAATTCGTTGGCTTTACCTACATGTTGTGGCGAATTGATATGGTCAACAAGTGACAAGTTATCTCTGAATGATAGGTTACAGATGGGACAGAAGAACCCAAACCGTTTGTTACTGCCAAATGACGATGTAGAAGCCGATGGGTTGATGAGGTTATAAGTCTTCACAGCATTCAACAGCTCTTTGAGTAATTTTTCACGATGGTTAAGATACGAGGTGGACGAACCACTATCCTTGATAACAGTCGATGAGCTCAAGCTTGCTTGCTTGGTATCATCTCTTCTCGTCTTTGATTTTGCTTCCTGGGCGTATGCCTCGACGTTCCAGTACCTACGACCATACTGGTCAACGGATATCTTCTGGTCTTCGCCCATTGTCTTATTCAGTTGCTTTCCTACAGAAGAACAATAATATCAGTATACATTATCTTCAACCGTGTGGTCACACCGAATTTTTAGACGCGAAACATTTCATTTCATTTGCTTTTCACAGCAATTGATTATTTTTATGTATCTGTTTTCTTTATGCGTTTTTGACAGGCAAGCAGTCATTTATACGTTGGTACCGCGATTTCAGTGTTTGTTAGTTGTTGATAGTTGTTGGTAGTCGCACTTGGTAGTTAATTGTGTTATTTGGTGATATTAAGAGTGTAGTATTTGATATTTAACTCGTACATATCTAATAGTATTTCGTCTTAGGCGCATTGCTAGCTGCTAGGTAATTTAGTCATCCACAAGAACCGTTGGTAATACACCATTTACAGTATTACATTCTTCCCATGCCGAAAGATATCTTATCTCACTTCAAACAAAAGCTGGATAATTCCAGCAAAGTCACCAAACCCACGTCTGACGGTCCCATGCGCTCTAGCTCTAATATAGCAACCAAGGTAGCACAGAATATAGCAACGAAACCTATGCTAGAGAACAATGTCACCAAAGTTGTCCAAATGGTGACACCGTCACTATCAACCGCAAAAGTAAGCTTTCCACAGCGATGGCAAATCGTTGGCTCTCATGTCATAAAGAATGTTCCTAAAGACACTCAATTCATTCGAGCACTTCATTCAGAAGCAAATAGCGAAGTTGCTGATGACGACAAAAAGTTAGTAAAGGTAGCAGCCTTTGATCTCGATGGAACTCTCATAAGTACGAAGTCTGGGCTGAGCTTCTCCAGATCCCTGAATGACTGGAAGTTCTGGCATGGTAGCGATAAAACAGAATCTGATTCAGTAGTAGTTCGCAAGCTCAATGAGTTAGTTGCAAAAAAGTACCTTATTGTAGTTTTCACCAACCAGGGAGCCGTGGTTGCAAATCCGAGTATGAAATCATATACCAACTTCACTAATAAGTTGAATAACGTCGTGAGTAAGATAAAAGAAGGCATTGAGTCCAATACTGAGATTCTCGTGTTTGCTTCTCCTAAGAAACCAGCAAAGAATGCCCTGAAAGCTAGTTCCGACGAACAATTTAAATATGCCAGAAAACCAGGTACTGGAATGTGGGACGAGATGACAAAGTTTCTCCGAGAGAAGGCAGGTTATGAAGTCGACATTGAGAGGAGCCTTTATGTTGGAGACGCTGCTGGAAGGGATGGGGACTTCCTGGATAGCGATTTGATGTTTGCGAAGAATGTGAAGTGTGAGTTTAAGACCCCAGAGGAGTTCTTCCAATTGGAGTAGGTAAACTCTGTATCAAAGTGTCTTAAGTGTTAAGCGTCATTCTTGTATAACTACAGCCAGCTTTATTGAGTAGTACATTGGAATATACATTCGAATGGTAACTATATTTACAGGTCATATATGGTAGCTTCGTACATATGCATAGGTTTAAATTTCTTTCATGGGAGTGAATAGATATTGCTCAAATGTCCTTTAAGATGATTTCTAAAAGTTTGGAATCGAGCTCGTCGTTCTTTTTATCGATTGTCACGGTTCTACCGACTGTCTCGAAATAACCCTTAACATTGTTAATAGCTCTGACAGTTTCTGGACTTTTGGTTTTAGGAAGTTCGCTCAAAATATCGTAGTCCAATACCAAACACTTCTGAATATCGGAAACGTCATTCTCGAACTTAATGGCTTCATCGGTGGTTTGAGGGTAGTTCTTGATGATAAAGTTTGTGTCAAAAGTTCCGTTACGAGTGTTCATGAAGAATTCAATTTCCTCCTTGACCAAGGCAGTAATTAATCCCTTTGGATATGGTCTTCCTGTGTGTTCGATGTCTTGCAAGAGATAGCAGTACTTCTTACCGTCGTCTTGCTTCTCTCTCTCTATCAATTCTACAGGGTCAATAATCTTAATTTGCTTGGAGTCGTCACGTTTCTTCAATATTTCGGCTATCTTTTCCAAGCTTGCTTCCAGATGGACGTAAGGAAGGACGTAGAACTTATAGTGTTCATTCTTGTCGTGGTTGATCAACTTGTATCTTCTTTTCAACCCGGTGATTTTCTCGTACTCTTGGAACTCACGTTCACTGTCAAACGAGGTTTTAGGCTTCTTTTTGTCGACGACATTACCCACGTAGTACAACAACACGGAGGAGAAACCGAAGACGTAGAAAAGGTAACGAATTCTGGGCTGGTTCAGGCGACGGCCGGAGGAAGCATAGTTTCTCGATGCTAGCAAGACTGAGGGCTTTGGTTGAGCAAAGACCGTGGAGGCCGTCTTTTTGGAGAGCAAGGCTCTCAGATTGAAGCTTCTCTGGATGAATCCACGACTAAACATGGTATGCAGATATATATACGCTGGCAAAAGCTGTGAATTGGAACCTCTACTGGAAAAGAACTGGTGATATATCGAACACTACTTTGCACTGTTTCTTCGCAGCAACCTCAACTCTCACTAAAAATTTAAGCACGAGAAAGCCGAGAACTGAGAGAACTGAGAGAGTGAATGGTGCGAACCTCCAAAGAGAGAGAGAGAATCAAACGATTTAGTGAGGGAGAGACACTGAAGCGTGGGAGTGAGAGTGAGAGTGAGAATGAGACATATATCAGTGTAGTAGTAAAATGCAGTAGTGAGACACCAGAAAAGCGAGACTGTAGTGCGATATAGTGCGGCAGTACCGTAAATTAAGAGACATAGCAGTAGGAAGAAAAATGAAAAAGAAGACTATCGATGAAGACTGACAAAATCGAGAGGAAACACGCAATTGGGAACCGTAAAAGGCACCTAATGGCAATTTATGGAATTTCTTGAGAATCGCTTCCCCGACTTCCTTACCAGTTTCGCCATTAACACTAACTACGCAACACTGAAACTACAGGAGACAACTGCGACACTGAAGACTAGGAAAGTGAAAAATAGGATCGATATAAGTCATGTGACCGACTTGTCACATGACTAGACGAGTCGGGAAAAGAATTTTTCAAGCTCTTGAGATCGTTAACTATAGAGAAAGTATCAACTAAGTGAATACAGAAGTGGTTCGTTAGTGTTTGTTCAGAGTGAAGTGGGAAGAAAACCAGCTGCTATTGTCGCAAGAAGTCACCCCTTATATAATATTAAATTGCACTTTCATCATCATGTCCTTGGTCCACTTGGCAAACCTTTGTGCCCACCTTAAGAACTGTACCAACGTCAATATCGCCAGCACTTCGGTGCCGTTCACAAGATTGCATCTCCAAGTCGCCGTAGGGTTATACAAGGAAGGGTTCATTTCGTCGCTCCAGAAAGGCTCTACTGAAGGTCCAGATTTGAAAGCCGTAGATGTCACTCCAGATAACATATCTACCAGAAGGTTGTGGCTCGGATTGAAGTACCGTAATAACCAACCAGTCATCAGAGATATATCATTGATCTCCAAGCCAGGAAGAAAGGTTAACTTGACCAACGAAGAAGTGAAGGCCTTGGCCTCCGGTTTGGCCGTCAGATTCATCAAGCCTTTGCAGCCAGCTGAGTGTATTTTCATCAAAAGTAAAGAGGAAGTATTTGAGGTCCAGGAAGCCGCCAAAAGAAACTTGGAAGGATTAGCATTGTACAGAGTGAAGTAATCGCTTGTGTGACAAATAACGAATGCAAAAATCGATCTTAACATAGATAGTTTCAAGAAAAGTACGAGGGTAAAGAACTGAAAGTATTCTACTACCCTGAGAACATAGAACAACTTGTCAGGAACTATTCATTTAATGGTACTGGCACTCCATTTCAAAATCTTCGCTGTTCTACATTTTGTAAATAGTCTTAGCTCGAACTAGTGACAGAGAGGGGTAGCCGGTTTAATGTATATTAATTAAATTTGAGAGCGTGGTTGATGTAGAACTGGATGAATGAGAAGAAGTATATCCTTTTAATCCTCTACTGGTACACTCGTAGATGGATAAATGCCACCTAAACATGTAAACATCAGCTTTCAAAGCCATCTTTGTTTCCATATTAGTTGAAAATACTTCGTGTATTTGATACTATTTGGTATTAATACATGGAGCACTGAAACTTCGAATATGATTTAAAGAGCAACCTTTTGCGAGCGCCCGTTACTCTTCCACGAAGTCATATCTACTTGCCAGCCCTTCCATACCATCAACTTCTCTCTAAAGTCATCTGTTTGATTGAACTTGCTGAAATTCTGTTGTGATATGGATGCATAGTCGTTTTTGGTAAACACTGGCTTAGCTGGAGTGGCTACTCTTGCTGGTTGTTGTAGTATAGTAGGAGATGAAATCGGTGTAGATGGTAGGGCCCTCAAATTCTTTATTTGTTTCTGTAAATCGTTCACTTGGTCGTTCAAGTCCATCTTAGAGAGTTTTAAATCCGTGTTCTCGTCACGTAACTTCTTAATTGTGTTTTTTTGTTGCTCAATGGTAGCTTTTAACTCCTCGATTTCTGCAGAGAGATTTGTAGTACCAGAGGTGGTCTTGATACTGCTGCTTTCTATAACAGGTTGTTCTTCAGTCAATTGTTCACTTTCAACCTTGGTTTCAGCATCTTTGGTTACTTCCTGTTCTTCTGTGGCTTTTGAAACTTCTGGAACAGCTTCTTTAATGGAGGTATCTTCTGTTTTGGTTTCCTCTGACTTGGTTTCTTCTAGTTTAGCATCTTCTTTGGTTGGTTCCACAGCACTTGGTTCTTCGTTGGCAGTGTCTACAGCAGATTCATCAATAGCTGGGGTATGTTCTCTGCTTTCTGGCTCCTCTGTGTTGTTGGTTTCAGTGTCATTGGCCTCGTCTGTCGTGGCCTTCTTCTTCTTGGTCTTCTTGGCCTTTTTCTTCTTCTTCAACTCCTCAAAGCGCTTCTTGGCGGCTTCGATTCTCTGTTCCTTGGTCAATTCGTTATCTGACGTGACATCCGGCTCGGTATCTGATTGTATCTCTTCTTTGTCGGACATGTCAGCGCTTGTGGTGGTGGTATTGCTGTAGTTGTAAAGAAGACAACTATGTGTTGTAAACGTCGTGGAATCATTAAAGTAAGAGGACCTTGTGATTGTGTCACGTGATGCACATTGAGGAGCGGAAAAAGTCATATTACATAACTGCTTATCAAGAAGAGACATGTTCACTGGCTCGCTTATTATTACTCTTCTGTTGGTGAGATGCTACCAGATACGAGATCATACTTTTTGCCCCATGAGAAGAGAGATCCTAACTAAATGAAAAAGTGACTAGGATATCTACAGAGAACAAAAGTGCCTATAAAATGTAAAATGTAAAATGTGGATTGTAGTATTGTAGTATACTGCAGTACTCTTTCTATATGCATATACGTACATTACAACAAACCATCTACTGTGATAACAATAATACACCTCTTATAGTCATATCCATAGTTGACCCCTCTCGTGATGGTGGTCTCATAATGTAAGCACTGTGCGGATACTTGCTCCCGCAACATCGTATAATGGTAGCACTCAATTTCCGCTCACTTCCCCATTAGTCATTGCTATTGGCTATATAAGTTCGGAATTCGCCATGCAAAACCAGAAATTAGCGATGCGTCCATCTTTTGCACCCAATAATATTTGGCACCCACGCAGTTAGCTTGCGCTGGCAGTTAGTAAACCTTGTAGGACGTAAGTTTGGCAACGTCGTTGCGATGACTACTATTAGTAGTTCGTATGATTACCATGGGTCTCTTTCACCTGCGTTTAGAGCACGGGAACAGGCCGATGGCATGGAATTAACTGAAATGAAAGATGTGAATGCGGGAGGAGAAGGAAATCTGCAAAACGTTCAGTTCGAAATCGGAAGCAGAGGAAGTGGTAGAAGTGGTAGTTTTGTCGTTCAAGCGTTGGATCCAGTGGTCTCTAACCCAGAGAAGCGAGATGCTGTTGACGAATCAACTGCCTTGATGTACAAATCCGAAGCAAACCCTGAAGGGTTCCCCGATGGAGGATGGAGAGCAAATTTAGTGTTGTTTGGATCGTTCATGGGGTTAATAGCTGATTTTGGTATTGCAAATTCTTTGGGTGCTATTGAAGCTTATGTTTCCACCCACCAATTAAAGGATATCAAACAGACTAATGTTTCATGGGTATTCTCATTACATCTTGGTGTGATGTACTTTGGAGGAGTCTTCTTCGGAGAGCTTTTTGATAGGTTTGGAGCCAAGAAACCACTCATAGCTGGTACAATAATCATGGTAGTGGGATTGTTTCTTACGGCAGAAAGTCGCCGTTTAGAGCACTTCATTCTATCATTTGGTATCTTGACTGCCATTGGAACTTCTCTAGCCATGTCCCCGTTGATTGGGGCCATAAGCCACTGGTTCCTAAAAAAGAGAGGTACGGCCTGTTCGATAGCTACAATAGGAGGTCTCGTTGGTGCATCTGTATTTGCAGTTATGTTGCAAAAATTATATATAGAGGTTGGTTTCAAATGGGCCATTAGAACGATGGCTTTTCTATGTTTATTTTGCATGATTATATCGATCGTTTTTGTACAAGAAAGATCTTCCAAACTACAAAGCACGGATGATGAAGCTATTGCACTTGAACAAGATCCCAAACCCAAGACAACCCCAGGAAATTTCTTCAAGCTGTGTTCTACGTTTCTTCGTCAAGCATTGGACTTTTCAATCTTGAAAGAACAACGATTCGTGCTACTAACTTTAGCTGTCTTCTTGTCCGAAATTGTTTCCATGACGACTTTGACATATTTGTCCTCCTATGCACTCAACTATGGCGTAGCACAGAGAAATGCATTTCTTCTTATCACCATTGTGAATGTATGTGGTATACCATCTAGGTTGGCAACGGGAATATTGGCTGATAAATATGGTAGGTTCAACGTGATGATTGGGTCTTCGATTTTCACTGCGATAGTCATATTTGCGATTTGGCTCCCTGCTAAAGGTAACATTCAAGTATTGTATGCGTTCGCCGTACTCTTCGGTATCTCTACGTCTGCGGTGATATCTTTAATCCCAGCCTGTACTGGTCAAATTTGCTCTGCAGAGAACTTTGGTAAAGTCTATGGTACGATGTACTTCTTCTTGGGTTTCTTGACTATATTGGGAATGTTTTTCTCTTCACTAGTGATTAACCACGGAACCAGGATCGATTATCGTAATTTCGTTTTGTTTGAGGGGGCTCTTGCATTTACTAATATTATTGTCTGGGTTTGGGCTCGTTATTCATCTGTCGGGTGGAAGCTTTGCAAGTTCTAATTGGTATCTATGTTCATTTTAATTTACTTGTAAATAATAGTATCTATATTAAGGAAGGGCCGTTAATAGAAGAACTTTTAATTGTAGATGATACAGTATGCTATATAAGGCGACTGCCGATTAAATCAGACCGGACTTATGCGATAATCAAGCTCAAACAAAGAGCTGCAAAACCACCAATCATCAACGATTTGTCGATCTTTGTGTGTCCAACATCATTTGAAGATGTGGTGGTGGTGTTCGAGGTAGAATTCTCTGTTGATGGAGGTTTTGTCTCCGAACTTTTCGTTGTAGAAGCGACAGTTTCAGAAGAATCCTTTGAGGATTCCGACTGCTCTGAAGTCGACTTAGCTGACTCAGATGAGTGTGTTTGCGAAGCGGAAGAAGAGGAATCGGACAGTATTATGCTACTCGTAATTGGTCCGGAGTTTGCCACGTTCAAATGCAAAGTCAAGTTGGCGGTGCTACTCTTGTCCGAGTCAAAAAATGCACTATCTGTAAGAAGCGCTAATTCAGTTGTAGTACCCTTGATTTGCACGGACCCGAATTCGAGGTCATCGGTAATACTACTAGTAGACTCATAATTGCCCGACTCTAGAGGAGAGTCTGACTCCAGAGGATCCTCTGCGTCAGGATCCGATTCAGTATCAGAATCAGACGAGCTGTAATTGGAGCTGGAGCCAGAGCTAGCACCATCAACAACAATATCGAGGCCGGTACCCACGTACACTTCGTAAGCATTCTCTCCACCACAAGTGAACGTTGGATATCCTCCACAAGTTCTATTACAAGCCGAGCCGGCGATTTGTCCCTCAGTTGGCATTTCGTTTAAACAGAAGCACTGGTCGCCAAAGAGGGCTACGTAAGGGGTATCCTTACATTGGTCGCTACAAAGGTCGGGTGTTTGGAATACGTTACTAGTGGGCAGCCCTACATCGCTGGGTAACTCTGAGAAGCAGCCGACAGAATCAAGGGCTTGAGTCAGTCCGGCTATTGCGACGAGTATAAATGAATGTCTCATGGTGACCTGCTTTATCGATTTCAATTGGATGCTGCTAGCGTGTTGTATAATTGGTTGATTATAATTGACAGATGTCACTCGGTGGGCAAAAAGGAACGTAATCGAGCAAATGTTAGCCAGAACAAATTCACTTTGGTGCAACCTTGTCTGAGATTCTGCCGTTAATTTCCGTTTTCAGAACTTCCCCGTATAGGCTGCGACCCACAAACAAATGAAATGGTTAGACTTGTTCGCTGTATTGTTCCTTAATAATAGACGGTAATATGTCTAAAAATAATGTCTAACGACCCATCAACAAATGTCGTAATTGGCTGTCTAGCATTTTGTCATATGCCGTAAAGTCTAAAATGTCTAATGTATGGTGCCTGTTATGTCAAAGATTTAGACGAGGTGCGAGTCAGACAAGAAACACGACATGCTTGTGACATGTTTGTGACAAAGCTGTGAGGACGCTAAGGCACGATAGGCAATTTGCACAGATGCGATCTCACATCCCATAGAAAGATCCCACATCTGTGCTTGCAAGATGAGACTCTGCTTGGGCCCGTTCTAGTACACACCAACGTATGCAACCATCCCAGAACAGACGTCCTCCGCTTGAACAACAACAACTGGCAACAACAGAAAACTCGGTCCCTCACCCCAAAAAATATCCGAGTGGCATAACCACTATAGTTGCAATTATCAAAGCCTAATTTAATCCCACCAGTGGGCTCCCCCCTTTTACTCAGAAATCGATGGAAGCGGTTATGGTAATCACGTGCCGTACACCCATAAAACGCTCTCTTTCCTCTGTTCATCAGCTAACGTCCGGAGTTACGATCCCTTATCCTTCACTGTGCAGTGTTTGGGACACCATTGACAACCTTGGTGGTTGCAAGTAATAGACATGTGCAGGAACCATCCATTGTGGAAAAACCTTTGTCATAAAATTGGATAGATAGTGAAGTCCACCAGAGGTAGAGATAGCAGACGAAGGCCACTTTCACCGTCCGACACCTCGCTTGCTTTTCACCTCGCTGGTACAGTTATTGTAATAAGTTGCTTCTGCTGAGCTCCACAAACCGTTGAACTCAAATCGGAAATTGTCAAGAAAATCCGTTTTAGAAGAAAACTTGCAGCCCATACCGAAGCCTGGAGTAAATTTCTGGCTAATAAAGGTAATCTTTGCTATTTCACATAATTTAAAGTATTAGAAGCCGTTCGTGCTCAAACTAATAATTACATACCTGACGTTCCCCCAAGTTCTATTTTAGTAACTTGCCAGCCTATTGTGCTCCCATTGCATAGAGGAAAGAGAAGACTACATTCTATTCCCTCCTCAATTTAGCCAGATTCCTTAACACTGTTTAGGTTTAACAGATACTGGTCAGCTATTACATCTTACATTGAAACTTGCATCATCTGTTGTCTCATTCACAAGACATTAAGCCTGGTTTAAATTCATAACCACATCCGTTATTCTACTTTTCAGCGTCTTCCTGCCACACGGAATTTGAAAGATCAAAAAAAGTATCGTATTGGTTATTGCATTTCAATTTCCATTTTTGTATTACTCATTAACCTCAAGTTCATCATACAAGGAGTTTAACGCAGTTCATCGTACTGTCAATTCATTAGTACGGCTCGTTAAAATTTTTAAATCGCTTCATTGTTTGTATTGCAGAAAAGCTTATTCTTGTTTCCAAGACATTTCTTTCTGTGGTATATAAGTTCTTGCTTGTCGCCTTCATTTACAATCTTGGCTATTTCTAATTCATCAACAGCCACATAATAACTATTCACAATGATAAACCAGTTGTACTACGAAATCTTCAAAAGAGAAGATACATGTGAGGCCGAAAACGACTTCGACGGTCGTATGGGTGCCCGTATCTCAGCTGTCTTTGTCATCATGTTCACATCATTCTTGGGTACATTTTTCCCAGTCTTGGCTTCAAGATACTCCTTTATCAGATTACCATCTTGGTGTTTCTTCATTGCCAAGTATTTTGGTTCAGGTGTCATTGTTGCTACCGCTTTTATCCATCTCTTGCAGCCTGCAAACGAAAGTTTAAGCGACCCATGTCTTACTGGACCTATTACTGAGTACCCATGGGCATTTGGTATTTGCCTCATGACTCTCTTCGTTCTCTTTTTCTTCGAATTGGTTGCTTACCATGTGATCGACCAGAAAGTGCAAGCTGTTAGTGGAGCTAATGCTCAGTCTCACTCTCATTTTGGAGATGAAGCTCTCTACACCAAGAAAGACGCTGATTCTGAAGATGATGATGAGTACAAGAATGAAGGCGTACAAACTGTTTCTAAGGTCGCTGACCTAGAAAACCCATACCCAAGCCACTTCTCACACGCTAACGAACATCAGGATCCTCAAGCACTTGGTACTCCAGTAGAAGAACCAGACAAGGAACATTACTATGGACAATTGTTGAACGTGTTTGTTCTTGAGTTTGGTGTTATTTTCCACTCTGTTTTCATTGGTTTGGCCTTGGCTGTTTCTGGTGACGAGTTCGTCTCTCTTTACATTGTGTTGGTCTTTCATCAAATGTTTGAAGGTTTAGGTTTGGGTACCAGAATTGCAACAACATATTGGCCTAAAGGAAAACGTTATACTCCATGGCTCTTATGTCTTGCTTATACTTTGACCACTCCTATTGCCATTGCTGTTGGTTTAGGTGTTAGAAACTCATACCCACCAGGATCCAGAACTGCATTGCTTACTAACGGTGTTTTTGACTCTATTTCCTCAGGTATTTTAATTTACACTGGTCTTGTTGAGTTGATGGCACATGAGTTTTTGTACTCCAACGAATTCAAGGGTGAAGGTGGTTTCAAGAAGATGTTAGCCGCATACTTCATCATGTGCTGGGGTACCGGTTTGATGGCCCTTTTGGGTAAGTGGGCTTAATCCTACAAGTGAATTTAACATACATCATTTTTACAGTTGTCATAGGAATAATAGTGCTTTATTTCTGTCCTCGGCTTTGCAAGTGATTCTTCCTAATTTTTGTCACGTTCTTATGTTATAGATTTAAAGTTAATAGTATAGTATTTTACTACCGCTCTCTTTAAAAATATTATTTAATGAAATAATTCGTATTATATGATCAATGAGAGTCATTATTCGCTTGGCATCTATATTCGGCCCTTGTGGTACCTTTCTAGTTTCACCTGTTGTAGACCCTGATACTTATAGAGCAACTCACGAGATACACTTACATATGTGCTTCTTTGAACAATTAATTTTCAATTAAACCTATAAAATATAAATAAACCAACATGATCAAAAGTGCTCATTGATAGCGTGCTATGAGAAATATAAACATGTATACACAGGGAAGTGGAACTAGATGAAGAATGAAATGACACCAAGGCCAATAGCACATGTTAATCCGAATACGCTTTCGAATGCGAATGATTGTGCGTCGCTGGAAGATCCAGAAGATCCAGAAGATCCAGAAGAATCGCCACTACCAGAGCTGGTCTTGGAGTTCTGAATGAAGCCACCGATGTAGCCTGATGGGTTATAGTCATTTGTAGTTGGGGCTGCGGCATTGCCATCGTCTCCACCTTCGGTTGTTGCAGCTCCCGGAACATCGACAACTTCCTTACTGGTAGTACTTTCCTTGAGAGTGGTGGTCTCGGTAACCTTAGAAGTTCCCTTGCTGGTGACAATGGTGGAAGTCTTGTTTTTAGGCACATTAACTATCGGATCTTGTGCATTTTGAGGGTCAAAACCAGTTGCTTTGCTGCTTCCCAACCATGTCTTTCTATTGGTTAAACCCACGTTGGATTGATCCCAGCTCAGTTCGTTATCGAAATAGTAGGCATGGAGACTGTCCTCGTTCTTAGATCCGTCTAAATGGACGTCGTCTGGCAAATCATAAGTCTCAACCTTGACCTCCTTTAAGTAAGCGTAATAGTATGAGTATTTCTTAATATCCTCAGAATCCCAATCAACTTCACCACCAGCCCATTCAATAGTACCAAGACCGTTACCAGCACCACCACCTGGCCATAAGGAGAACTGAATTCTCGATGGGGTCTGTGGGAAATCGTATCTCTTGGTGGTAGTGTTCCAAGTGTCATTTCTGTTCAAAGTACGCACTTTTTTGTCATCGATAGACCAGTTGATGTATTCTTCAGTCCAATCTAATTCGTAGGTATGGTAGTTTTCAAACGTGTCGGTGGTTGTTGAATTCTCTGCATTGGTATAGTTCAAGATACCTAACGCGTAGAAATTGGACTGTGGTGCAGTCAAGTTGTAACCAACGAATTCAAAATCAATTTCATCCTTAACATCGGAATACAAAATGAAAGCTGTGATAACACCTCTGTCGTGCGAAGTCTTGAAGGTAGCAGAGACTTTACCGTACCACAAGTACTTGGTTGAAGAAACGACGGTACCAGACGAATTGGCAGGCATTTGCAACAAAAGGGCATCGTCGTGAATGTCGACCCAACCAGTATAAACCCAGTCAGATTCTGAGGCGTTACCTAAGTATTGGTTTTGGATCTCGATCTGAGAGAGGTTGCTGAACTGGGTGTCGAGGTCTCCCATTCTAGGCATAGGCATACATGACGACAGGTTGAAGGAGAAACGAGTGTCACATCCTCCGAGACAGTAAGCACCGGAACCGCAGACACCGTATTGGGAACAACATGGAGCTGATTCGGGACACAGGTGATTATCGGTACCACAACTGATGGAGTCCGAGTCGTCAGCAACAACGAAGGACAAAAGGAACAAAAGGGCGGGTATTATGGCCCAGAGAGAGTTTTGTCTCATTTTCAGGGTGTTTATGAGTATGCTGTGATGCGGTTCTCTTGGAGAACTCTTATGGAAGAATTAATGAAGTGTTGCTTTTTTTAGCAGTGTAGTACTGTAGCACTGCCACTTGAATCTGTATGAGAATTGACAGCTATGGAGCCGCTACGCGAATCTAGGGCCAGAAATCGGTGTGTTGGTTTCTGGTAGAGTCAGTGTGATATCTGGAGACTTTTGCCTCGATGTTATCCACTGGAAGTCTATCTATGCAATAAGCGAATGAAGTGCTCGAAGCGAATCAAAGTGTCGTGATTCGTAAACAAGCTGAGCACAGCGTCTAAGGGCTTGAGCGGGTGAAACGACGCTTTCGGTATGGGCTCGCTGCGTGTACCTTCTACAGCAACAAAAGGACTGAGTGTTGAGTAACGGGCACTAAACGGTGACTTCAGTAGAGAAGAAGAAACAACAGAGAAACCAAAAGGTTTCAGAAACCAGAAATCTGACAGCCAAATGAAGAAAATTTCCACGATACAGCCACGACATCGGCTTAGAAGTATTATGAATGTCGTTATTTTCTTGATTTAGTGTGACGACAACTTAATTTTAGTAACTTTAGGAGTATGAGTATTGCCCGATTCAGCGGTGTACAAAATAAAGTGAGCAAATGAAGTGTGCTACGAGGCAAGATATGGAGTATGGTGGGGGTACAATAGTCTCGTTATAGTAGAGACTGGGCACAATACTTATTATGTGTTAGGAGACGTCTAACTAGAGGTGCAGATATGACATATATAATATACCTTATAGATACAATAAACTACAACATAATTAACACATACTGATAGAGAGACCACATATTATTAGCGACATTACCTACATACATAACATACTACGCACATACATAACATACTGCGCACATACTTAACACACATACATACTTCTCTCACAAACATACTTCTCTCACAAACACATATCTCACATACCTAGCGACATCCCACTCCCAAATAGAAACAAAGAAAATAATGCCAAACAGTCTTGAAATTTTATTGACATTTCTCCCAAAAGGGAAAGTTAATGGACCGTGGAAATGCTGCAGGAGCGAACGCCAAATCTTGAGGTGGTGATTGCGAGCGATGGGGTCAGTGGTCTGGCACGAGGATAGGAGCAGGAAGGGATAAATCTCCGGCTTTCGATACAGTACGTTCTAGTATAGGGTTGAAGATGCAGCAGTCAGCAGGAATGAATGCGCCAAGGATAGTGGGACTCGGAACGCGATACCAGTAAGTAGGTGGTAATGCGGTGAACCCCTTTAACCCAATGCGGTCTAATTAGATCTAGAGAAGGAGTGAGTGCTGCAGAAAAATGGCAGGGTACTACTTTAATAGCAAAACCGTTGCAGGTTACAATAGAGAAAGCACTAGAAGCTGGATTGATTATGTATGACATTCAGCATCCGTTATGTTGCTGTCATGGAGAAGAACATTCACGCTCTGACGGGCTATTCCACCAAAAGAACCCATGCCGCAGTACTTCTTCTCTATATTGAATAAGCCAATTGCTGCAAATGGACATTATATGCAAGATATCTTCCTTTGCAGACGATTTTTATAATTCCTAGTTTACAGTTAATTTATCTTTTATCTATACTTCAACTTCTATTTGTTGCCGTTAGCCATCGGCATTTGCGTCGGTCTAGTTATAGAGGAAACCTAATTATTGGAAAAAAACTGATACATGTTTGGCAGGTACTTAGATGGTTGGTTATAAATCAAGTCATTTGGGTTGCCATTTGGGTTTGAGTTATCCGTCTGAGGCTGCGAGTTATACAGGTTGGTATTACCAGGTTGCTGGAGGCCGTATGTTTGCGAGGGAGCATGTGCCACTTGTGAATATTGCTGTGGCTGAGGTGGTAATGGAGGCCCCAGTGTTTGATGTTCAAGAGTCTTTGGCGGAAGTGGTGGTGGACGTGAATATCCTGAAGGGTTGGCTGGAGCCTGAGAATATTGACTGAAGCTTCCCCTCGAATCCTGTAGTGCTGGCGGAGCCGGTTGCTGACGGTAGGGATCAGAAATATTAGGCGCACCACCAGCAAAATATGATCCTCCTTGGCCGTAGGAGTTAGTAGGTGGTTGATAATTGAATTGTGATGGCTGCTGGTTTTGGTTAGGGTACTGCAATGGTTGATTCTGACCATATGGTCCAGTGTTCTGAGCTTGACTATATGGGGTTGATGGCTGCAGGCCCTGGTGGTAAGATGTAGGCTGTTGTTCCTGACTTGAGTGGTAGGGTGCTTGGCTCTGATTGTAACCTCCAGTATTCTGACCCAGACTATAAGACGCAGTGGGCTGAATATACTGTGGTCTTGCAGGAGGGGTAGGCTGCTGACTCGGGTACCCATAACCTTGTTGTGGGGCCTGTTGAGATCCCGAATAGTCGTTGTTCAAGTTTAACCCTGAGAAGCTATCATTGAGCGAACCTCTTGGTTTGATAGCTGCTCTTTCGGCTTCATTCTGAATATTCTCCTTCAAGTTGATAGCGTAGCTTAGCAAGTTGAAATAGAAGTCCGCTCCTCTCTTCAATCCTATTGAATACTTTTTCCAAATGTCGTTATAAAAAGTATTGATTTTCGAACTCTGATCTGCAATCAATTGATCCTCGAAAACCTTCGAAGATTGAATATTCTTGATCTCTGTATTCGAAGACAATTTGTTCCACTCCACTTTTAAGTCAGCTACGAAAGTCTTTTCCTTCTCTATAAGTTTATCCAAATCCTCGTTATATGGCTGAAATTTCTTCAATTCTTCCGGGAAAATGATCGTCTTAATCTCGTTACTGGACTTCATCTTACTATTCAAAATTAAGATATCGGAGATGTCATCATTGTGTATCTGCGACTTTAGTGTTTCAATCAACTTACTTTTGTTAGACTTGATTACGTTTAAGTCATGCAAAATATCTTCAATTACCTTAATCTGAGCGTTAATTTTATCTGCGGGTTCGCTCTGCTGTGAGTCATCCATATCTAACAAGCTTACTTCTGGTTTATTCAGTGCCGCTTTCGTAGAGCCTGCTTTGAAAAGGCTTTTGAATGCTTCCGACTTAGGTCCTTGACCCAAAGTCGCGTATAGGGACAGCCAATTGTCAGATATCAATGCAAGTAGCTTGGTATCTGAGTTTGTAGCATCGTATAATGACTTCTTGAGTTTAATTAAATCCTCTTTATATTTATTCAAAGACTCCGAGACTTGTTGTGAGGCTATCTTTTCGCTGCTGGCAATATTGTCATAGATGTCTTTTCTCAACTGGGAGATTCTGTCCTTATGTTTCAAATCATTTTGATACTCGGAGGCGATTTCACTAGCAATTCCCTCTATTTTTGGATCAATTCGAGTTCTGTTGCCCTCTCCTACGGGGCCTTTATCCAAATCTGATGTGGTAATAAGTTCCTTTATAGTAACTAAAGCTTTTGGTAACTTCAAATACTCCAAAACTGATGAGGTCTCCTCGTTTGATACATCCACAGCATCCAACTCGTTACGCAAAAATTGTGATTTTTCTTCCGAGTAGAAACTGGACAACTCGTGAATGTTAATAGGCACCACATTGTTTAAGAAATTATTGTAGTTGCTCTCGTTGATCTCTTGGAATACAGCGTTTTGTGTGATTGGAATCAGCTTTGTTGAATCCAAAGGCTTAATATCGGGCAATGTTACGAGGGAGGGAATTATATCATGGTAGATAAGATCGTTATCCTTAGTCAAATCGGCCAATTTAATACCAATGGCATCCTTCTGGTACTTGTAGTTATCTAACAAATCATAACCTTCACTGGAAGACGGCTTCGAGAGTCCTTTCATAGTGTGACTTGTGATTTCGTCGAGGATTTCTTTGGATTTCGTGTAGTATGCCAAGGCTTCGCCGTACTTTCTGGCTGCTTCTAGTTGCATACCGTTAAAGTAGTGTGCCAACAGCTTGTAAAAGAACATCTTAAACCGCACAGTCAGGATCCATGTCAGGTCCAAGCGGGCTACTACTTGTGTAGAGTTTTCTTCTGGTTCTTCATCCTCATCGTCTGGACGTTCTAGGAAACCCTCTTCTGGCTCAGAGTCTACCACAGCAAAGTCATTGAAATTGGAGCCAACTGTTGTTGGAACCATTGCCACCATATTATAGCACTCTTCGTAATGAACTGACGCTGATCTACAGAGTTTCGAAATAAGAGAGTTCTTTTTTCCCTCAAGGTCACCACTGATAACAGTCAAGACAAAAACTTCTTGAGCTTGTGCAAGCATCAACTTCACTAAGAACCTCACTGTATTCTGGTGAAGGTCCAACGATGGTGCATGAAGGAAGTTTTCGTTCAAAAACTGATATATTCCTGCTGCTTGCTGGAGAAGTTGAATAGCCTCTTTAGTAGATGCCTCGTCCGATCCGGACACACTTCTTTGTGATTCTTCATATCTAATGGAGGCGTATTTCGACAAAAGCGCTCCCAAGTTAAAGAGAACGTTAGCTTTTTCAAATGGTAATGCTCCCTGTTTATGAGAAGTGCTTGGATGAAAGGCATCGTACCATTCAAAGGTGATCTTCTTGTGCTTGTTCATTGAGCCAAAGGGAATACGTAAATCTAGCAATTCTACCTGACTGTAGTACTTATAGTACAACCTTATTCCAGTTTTGTCGGCATTGACGCCTCTGATGTCCTGGCGAAGCTTGTTGAATGCTCCGAGATCTTCAGTGTAGTCTGAGGTGGAGCCATAGATGGAGAGTAGATAGTTGTTCAAAGGCTTAGTCCAATTGACCTCTTCGGCTTTTTTCGTCGGAACGACGAGAAGATGGGTTTTCATAGCTTCCTATTAGATGGATTCAGTTTGTTTCCGATTGTCCTGGTCCGATATCACTGTAGCTGTGGAAACAAGAAGTGACAAGAACATGATTAGGCGCCGTCACACTTCAATTTGAAGAGTCGATACGGGTGATGGTGTCTGCAGGACATCGGTTCTATATAGAGGAGGTGAACAGATAGGGGATCATGGAAGGTTATGGGGAAGAGTAGTAGATAGAAACTGGGAAAGATGTAGTTGTGGTGGAAGTAAGAGGTCGAATTAGTCGAGATTAAGTTGGGATGTGTTACTGAGACATTAGTGATGTTTGTAGTGGACTTTTGATTTTTAGTAGTGTGGAGTGTGGAGTTTGCTCTTGGTGGATATTGCGTCTCATAGTGTTGAGAATTCTGGGGTAAAGGCTGTGTGTTACGTGAAAAAGGTAGCAAAACCGTGGTATTGGCATAGGATATGGATTCGGAATTTTGGAGTGCATCGTTGTTCTAAGAACTATGAAAGGTAATTTAGGAAAGAAAGGGGATCCACTGGGTTATCTCTTCTTGAAGAGATTTTGATATTTCTTCGTTTTTTGCAGCAATTCTAACGTTGCTATAAATTGATGAGCATTAACATATATTGTTTGGTGTTGGCTTATTAACCAAACACTTCGCCTCGGTAACACAAAAATCAACTTTCTACAATTAGTTTAATTTCATTTTAGAGTGATATTTATTTGGATAAAGTGTAAAAACATCAGAAAGGTACTTTAACAATAAATAAAACTATGGTCGTAAAGAAGTCCACAGACAGACACAGAAAATGTCATGAATGAATCATAACTAAAAAACGGCTGACCAGTTGATCTCAAAGTAACTTCAGAATCTTTCGAGGAAGTGATATCATAGACTCAGTTGTGGCACAGAAAATCTATGGACATTGCCTCCTCGAATATCATTTGAAATTGAGCGTGGCAGCCTTCGAAAGAGCAGCAGGTCAACCAAAATCAGAGGAAGAATTATCATTTTGATTCTTTTTATAAATTTTAATAATTTTACTTTTTTTTTTTAATAAATACTTTCTATAAATATAATCGCCAATCATTTTAATTTGTCAACGTCAAGGTTATTGAGATATCCACCTTCTTTACAAAGTGAGTAAAACATACTATCCTCGTTGGACAATAATGCCTTTGGAGCATCAAACTCCTTTACTTCACCTCTTTCTAATACTAACACTCTGTCACTGTCAAGGATTGTTTCAAGTCTATGTGCGATTGTTAAAATCGTCTTATCACTGAATTCCTTTCTAATTGTCTCCTGGATAATTTTGTCTGTTTGGACGTCCACAGCGGCGGTTGCCTCATCAAGAATAAGAACCCTAGAAGGGTTCAACAAGGCTCTTGCGAGAGATAATAACTGTCTCTGTCCAGATGACAAGTTTGAGCCACCCTCTTGAACTTTGGCTGCAAGTCCAATTTCATATTCTACTTCTGCTGTGGTATCCTCCTCTTCGTCTTCTTTCGCATCCTTTTTCGTCTTCATTTGCTCGATGTGCTCCTTTAAATGAGCCATTTCTAAAACCTTCCATAACTCTTTGTCTGTGTGCTGGTCAAAAGGATCTAAATTCTGTCTAACAGATCCTTCAATTGCATGAGCATCTTGTGGAATAATGTTTAATTTGTGTCTTAAATCATAGAGACCAATGGTACTTGTATTCAATCCGTCGATCTCAATATGCCCTCCTGTGGGCTCGATTATTCTGAATACCGCTAATGAAAGTGTAGACTTACCAGCACCTGTTCTTCCTACGATACCAATCTTCTCTCTTGGCTTGATATCAAATGATATGTCCTTTAAAACAGGGTCTAAATTCTCCCTGTACTTAGTGGTATAATTTTTGAATGAAATTGCTCCAGTTTCTGGCCAAGACTCCGCTGGTCTGTGATCTTCAATAATAGTTTCAGCTTCGGGTTTCAAGTTACAGTACTCTATAACTCTCTCTACAGAAACAGATCTTGTCTCAATATCGGCCCAAAATCTGATAATGGCGTTCAATGTACCTGTGATACTCAAAGCATTAATCATGACAAAACCAACTAGACCAGGACTTAATTCTCTCAGAGTACCCAAGGTAGCCAAAATCAATAATGTGGACGTGTATACGATGAAAGCAGAAATACTTTGCAATCTCATAGATAACCATCTATTGCAGCACACGTTCATGAAATTGAGGCGGACCAAGTTGTCAATGTTGCCAGTATTCTTGTAAATGAATCTATCTTCTTGTCCATAAGCTCTGATAGTTTCTACACCTCCAACTGACTCTTGAAGGTGAGAGAAAATTGGACTCTTCTGGGCACTGGCCAAACGCTTAAGCTCTCTGGAAGCTGGAATAAAGTAGCTTCTTACCTGGTTGTAAAGAACAAACAATACTAAAACAACAAAGAACATCATTGGTAAGTTGTAAACAATAACAGAAATCAATCCTAAAGCGCTCATAAGGTAGTCCACGACTCCCAAACAAGACCAGATAATTTGTTGATCAATGACATTAATGTCGTCGGCAAATCTATTGATGATTCTTCCAACTGGAGTAGTTTCGAAGAAGGACATTGGTGACCTCAAAACACTGTTAGCCATTTTGTCATGGAAGTATTGGGAAGCACGTACAACACAGAAAACCCAAACAATCATGGAACCGAAAAGCATAAATAAACCAGCAGATATACCTAAGCCCGCATAGATCGATAAGAATAGAATTGGACTGACGTTGTGGCCAGCATCCAAATTCTTTTCAGACCAATACTTCAACACATAGTTAGCCAGAATACCTGCTGCAACGTTACAACCGAAACATAACACGTAGAATACAAGATAGGAATAATTACAAGCTTTGAAGTATTCTAAATAGACACTGAGCTTTACTTCACCTTTGGCTCCCTTCTCCTCGGACTGGGCACTTTTCTTGACGAGAGTTTCCTCTTCGTCATCTTCGTAATTATGAGTAAATGATACCAAGCTTGCTCTTCTTAAGGATTTGTTTGTTTCGATTCTTTCCAATCCTTCTAAGTGTTCAATGTCATCACCTCCAGCTTCTTTAGGCGTATATCCAGTAACTTCTGTAGACAGTATCAGGTCAGAACGGCTAGCTTCAACTTCAACAATGGCGGTCTCGGCTTCAATTGAGCTCTCTTCGTCATCTTCACCTTCCTGCTTCTTTGATCCAAATTCCTTTATTAATTCCGCTAAATCAGATCCTTTTTCCATGACTTCATCAAAGTTTCCTCTCTCCACGATCTTTCCTTTCTTTAATAAGACGATTTCGTGAGCTTGATGTAAAACATTTACTGCATTAGTTGCCAATACGACGGTCTTGGAAGCAAGGAGACCGTTAGGTCCTAAAACTTCATTCGTGATCCTTTTACCCACATGAGCATCAACAGCAGATAAAACATCATCAAGAAAGTACACATCGGCACGAGCATAGACACTTCTGGCGAGTGCAACTCTGGCCTTTTGGCCACCACTTAAGGATATTCCCTTTTCACCAACGATTGTTCTGTCTGCATCAGGCAATACCTCAAAATCACTGATTAATTGGCATGCTTCAATGGTACGCTGGTAGAAGATTTTGTTATACTTGCATCCAAAAAGAATGTTTTCCTTAACAGAAGCATTCATAATCCAAGGAGATTGTGAACAATAGGCTATAGTTCCGTTGAGCTTGACATGAGAGTTTTCACTCTTCTTTAAGGGGATCTCGCCAAGCAAGGCACGAATAAGTGTGGTTTTACCACTACCGACTCTTCCAACAACACAAGTTAATTGACCCTTTTTAGCAATGAAGTTAATATCTTCCAATGCAATGTTGTTAGTGTCTGCCGAATCTGCGTTATTTTCAATGTCTTCGCTGACAACATTTTCTTCAGTGCTCCAGGTGAATGTAGCGTTCTCTGCCTGGATAGCCACCTCGTCTCTTCCAAGTGGATCTTCCGATCTTTCGACAATACCGATTTCTAATTCTTCTAACAAGAACATTTCTCTCAATCTCTTCAATGATACATTGATTTCAACGACTTGAGCAAGGTAATCAGGAAGTAGCAAGATTGGTTCTGACAAGATTTCGAATAAGGTCAATGCTGGGAAAGCAATTGATGGAACCAATGCAACATTAGAAAGGTAAGCGAAAGTAACCAAACAAGCACATGAGACAATAAACGGAATACACGACCACAAGAACATGGAACAAGCGTTGAAAATACCAATTCTCTTGGCCAAAACCAATTCACGATCGTTTCTAATGGAGAATAATCTCTCCAACATAGGCTTTTCCCAAGAGTAAAGTTTGATACTCTTGATGGAGTTCAAAATTTCAGATGTCAAACGAGTTCTTTCGTCTCTGATTGTCATACTGTCATTGTAAAGAGTCCAGATGGAAGTACTGACTTTACTACTCAAAGGAACAAGAATTGCTGCCGCGATGAAACCAGAAATACTGGAAGGTCCGATAATCTTATAAAGGGCAGCTAAAGACAGGATCAATCTGATTGGCATTGTCAGCGCTTCAACCAATCTTGGGATGTCAGCTACAGCAAACACATCGACTGAAAGATTGTTAACGATGTCACCAGTAGTTTTGCCCTTTCTGGCTCCGGGAGAAAGTCTAAGTGCTTTTTGATAAACGAAACTGATTAACGATGATTGCATCTTACTTCTACCAGTGAAGAAGCAAACATAGTATCTGTTTGTACTGATAAATCTGAATGCAGCACAGAGGAAGATACCAGTAGCAATTGCAATACCAGTTACTACTGGCTGCGATCTGTCGTTATCCTTTGCATTCAAGCTGGCATTGCTGAAGTAGATGATAAATCTTTGGAACAAGAATGCTTGTCCAAAGGAAAATAACATTTCACAAAGATCTATTATGAAGGCTTTGGTCAAAAGGAACCAATGGATTTTAAACAAAACGAAGAAAAGTGAAAACCAAGGTAACTTCTTGTCTTCTTCGGTGGGCTTGGCGATCTTCTTGAGTCTGTTTTTCCTTTTCATTTCTGCTCGTGCCTTTGATTTGTTGAAGCCAGTGATTAACTTTTCATATGTTAGAACACTCTTGAAGGTGACTGGGGCAGAAGGAACGTCCTTGAGCTCAACCGTGTTTGTTTCGTAAATGTTCTTGATGGTGTCCTTAAGCCAGTAGAATGACAATTCGGAGAAGAAATTACGAACTGAACCAGCATCCCAATCGTTCAATTGGTAGTATTCTATCAATTCCAATGAGGGCTGGTATAAGGCGGATTCGAATGCCAAGATTGAAATCGAATTCAAAAACAAGGCAATTTCAATGACGTAAATCAAGGAAGCCAACGACCTATCGTTGGCTGGAAGAAAGATCTTCTGGGCAGCAAATGAGTCTTGTATCAATATTATAAAGTAGCTGAATGTGTACCATAACCAGTACACTAATAAGGATGCGCTAGGGATGATAGAGCGAGTCAGCTCAATGACATGCAAAGGAAGCACAATGAGCGCAAGCGAGAGGAAACTGAAAAGTGTGTTCTGCGACGTGATATTGTCAAAGGATACGAATGTCAACGTCAATAAACTAGCAGTTAAGACTGCTTGTAAAAGGACCAGGTTCAATTTCACAAGTTGAAAAATTCCCACACTCTTAATCTGGAAGGGAGAACCAAATGAGTACTTTATCTTGTATGGACCGAAACTGTTGAAAAACAACAAAACAACGATCTGATAGATTGCAACTATACTGATACCCACATTGAAAAGAAAGTTAACAGAACTGAGAAAGCAAGGGTTCAAAGCGTTCTTGTGGGGGTCATAGAGTGGTTGGCCGATCGAATCGTATAAGGAGCAAGACGATAGAGCCGTGCCATTGCTGGCAACCACTGCATTATTGATATCGATGCTGTTAAGCAAATGTAGTATCAGCTGCGACATAATGTGTAGATGGCCTGTCTTCAAAAGACTTTCTCCAAGAAAAGATTAGCCGAAACCAGAACTTCTACCCTATATATACATTAATGCATATTTATAGAATTTGAAAATTCGCTATCTACAATTAAAGGTACGCGATTAGCACGATTCTACTAAAAGATAGAATTTTTGTCGCCTGAAATTAAAAATTCCAGCATAATACACTCAGAAACGTCTCCTATTGGTCCAGAGCGCACCCATGATCGTCCACAATTTGCACATAGGCCTCTAGACACGGCCCCAACTGAGCCACTTTAGTCGTCATTTAGCCATACGATGGGATGGTCATAACGGAGATAGCAGGTGTGCAGGATATTCTGACTGAGTATCGCACGGGAATCCCAAATGAGAGGTATGTCCGCTTCTGACTCATTGGAGGGGGAGGTAGAATGTAACGTGACATAAATCTGGAGGGTGAGCAGCAGCTTGAGTCGTAGCTTGGTTCTTAGTTGAGGGCTCTAGAGACGGTTTGGGATTAAACTCCGGGGGCCATAGACAAAGGTTGCTCATACCCTGTGATGGAAGGTTGGATTTGCCTTTGGAAACTTGCCCCATATTTGTTATCATTAGGTTGTACATATGGGTCTATACAATGTAAATGGTTAGTTCATAGGGAAGGAGATCCGCCACGGCGTATTTCACTATACAATATTCGATTTCCTATACTCATGCCTGAGTATATACGTCACTAAATACGACTAAATCCCTTTTGACATTATCAAACTTCCAGTGGATCTATAAATGCCTCAGGAGCCGTGCCTGCACTATTGCTATGCGGGGCTCTTTATTATTCGAATACTATTTTAACAAAGATGAAACCGCAATCGTTCAATTGACTGGAACCGAAACTTCAGTCATGCATTGAATCGTAGGCAGCTCTTCCCATTGAGGTCTAATCGTACTCTGAAGTAGTGACAGCAGCTTACCATTCCCGATCTGGATGGTGTCGCATTTTCACAATCACTCAGTTCACGACATACGACATCACTATCGTCTATACTATTATAGCTGTAGTCTTAGAGTTAATTCTTTAATTATCATATAAAATAGACATTGGCTCGTTATCCAATGTAACCATATGACGGTTGACCTCAGCAAGAAAAAGTCAAGCATCCAGCACATAGTAGAAATTTCCAATGATCTTTCGAAATCAGTACCAGTAGGGACTTTGACATTCTTCAATTTGCCTCTCTACAAATCCGATCTAGGAGGCTTACTGATACACAATCATGATCTGGAAAACGGCAATTCACAATGGAAATGGTTGGATATAAACTTTCTAATGCAAATCTGCAACGGTGAACTCAATCCACTTCTTTTTGATTTGCAATTTGTCATTAACTTTCGTTATGCTATGGCTACTTTTCAGACTTTCAATGTCAAGCATGGAAATGAAAGGTTGGTGATCTACAAGGTACGGATCTACGGGTTACCTGCTGATGTGAGTGGCTCCAGGTACTTCCATGAATGGAGAAGTAACAAACCAACTAATCTTCGTATAGAAAAGCGGTTTAAAAAGAGTTGGTGTTACCTCATTAAACATATTGACTATTCAGATAGAGGATGGGAAGTACCAGGTTCAGATATCGATTTTGAAGAGTTTGTGAAGGGCCACTCCTTGTTGATTGATGCAAGGGCCTTCAAGACGTTAAATCGTCCTGAACCGTCAACGTCAACATTGAATTTTCATGTTCACAGATGGACATGCAATGAAAAATATAGTGAAGAAGTTAAAGATGACTCCAAAGATAGGCCATCCTCGTTGGCCACTAGAGTCCACGAAATTTACAATCAGATAAAGTCACCACACCTAGATAAATACAAGGGAAAACTGTTATTTAAGAGCAAGGAAGATGATATCCCCAATTCAGAGGATATCTTGATACGACTAATGAACAGTGATCAAGCGAACTCTGAAACCGTAATAGAAGGAGTCAAGACATCGTTATACCCATTTCAGATCAGATCAATTGCGAAAATGTTCGAAAAAGAGGTGTTTGTTCAGAAATCACTTTCTCCTAACTTTGTAAAGCTACGTAGTCCTGGACAAGATAATTCTTACTACCTTGATTTACTGACTTACGTTCTTTACATAAAGCCAGAGATATATACTTTGCCACGCGGTGGTATATTGGCTGAAAATATGGGATTGGGTAAGACATTGATATGCTTGAGTTTGATCTGCCTTACCAAAAACGACACCTCCCAAATACCAGATGATCTCCTTCTTCACGATCCTATGGAAGAACCAGAACTACAAGAATTAGAGTTAGACGAACATAACGAATTAAAACCATTGAATGCGCCAGCTCCAAAGAAAGTGATGTCTTTGGTAAACTTATGCAAGCAATGCGTAAATCAGAACTCTTTGCCTTGGCGGTATTATGCCTCTGATCTCCCTCCGTCAGTAGTACAGATATTGCTTCAAGATCCAGGATATTTTCAAATACCTCTCGTGAATAAGGAATATGAATCCCCATTTGTTTTGAGAACTAGGAAGCAGTCAACTAGAAGAAACCAGAAGATGGTCCAAGAGGAGGACGGGCTAACTTTTAGGACACTATATCTTTGCAACACTACCATGATTATAGTTCCAGATAATTTGTTCCATCAATGGAATACAGAACTCAATAAACATGTGTCGTCGGGTTGTCTTCGGAAATTATTTATATCGAGCCAGTTCAGAAAGAATTTAGATACAAAAAGAGGAACTTATACAAATGCGATTCCCAAGAATCCCAAAGAACTCATAAAGTACGATTTAATCATTGTTACTCTATCGTACTTGGCAAGGCAGGTTGGAGATATGTCACCTGAAGAAAATCCATTGAACAACATTTACTGGAAAAGATTAATTATTGACGAAGGTCATAGCATGAATTCAAAGTCGTCCAAAACAAGTATTCTATGCAAAACTATGCATGCTGAAAGAAGGTGGGCCGTCACTGGTACTCCTACTTCAGGATTGACTAGTTTATACATGGATGAAGAACAGAATGAACAGGACGCATCTGTAAAAGGTCCAAAGAAAAGTAAATACGTTGTGAAGAGCCTGTTTAATGAAAGAGATGATCTAGTGAAGTTAGGGACTATAATAGGTAACTTCCTTAAAATTGAACCTTTTCTTTCACGTCCCAAGCTCTGGAGTCAACTGATAATTCAACCATTAGCCTCTAACGTATACGGCTCTGATGTAAGTTTGTCAAATTTACTTAACTCATTGGTCGTGAGACATAATTCTAATGATATCGAAGGCGACTTGAAGCTTCCACAATTGCACCATGAAGCTGTCTTCTTAGAACCCTCTTTTCATAACAAAATTTCAATTAACCTCTTCACTGCTGTGTTGGCTGTTAATGCTGTTTCGTCTGAAAGAACCGACATTGATTACATGTTCCATCCAGCTAATAGACAACAACTTAGAAGATTAATCACGAATCTCCAAAGAGCAACGTTTCATTGGACTGGCTTCAAACAGGATGACGTGGAGACTCTTATTCATATCTGCAATGTCTCTTTAAAGAAGAAGAATCCCAATGGAAGTTCTGTATATTCAGCCGATGATTTGGACTTAATCAGAACATCTATTGAGGCCTCCAAAATAGCCCTAAATAACGCTAGGTGGAGAACATCGGCGCTTCTTCACGAAATGAACTATTTTGTCAAAGGATTACCCGATGTATTCACAAAGTGTTTCGGTACCGGAATGGTGGACAATATAATTAATGGAAAACACGAAGAGATGGCCGTATTCGGAGCTCCTCATTTGAATGCAATTCAGGAATTCTACTATAAGAATAGATTTCTCCTGATGGATGACGACGATGTTTTGAGGGAAAGACTCGAGAAGATTTCAAAACCATTCTGGCAGACCTATTGGAAAGATAGTGTTAGAAGGAATAATGAGAGATTTAACAAGCAAGATGCAGATCAGGTATTCGAATCAAATTTGAGAAATGGTGCTATTTCTAATGCTATCAACGTACCGAGCATTGTAAAGGACTTCACTCCGGAATATGAAGGCGAAAAGGCAACCTTCTCTACTCCTAGAAGAAGCAGCAATGCTAAGAAGCGTCAAAGCTTTAGCCCTAAAGATCAACTAACCGAAGACGGTGTTGATGGACTTGTAATAACAAAGGAAGTCAATTCAAACTTCTCTTCGGTAGTTGAGGACTCCAATGATTCTGTAAGAAAGGCAAGAATTCTTGGAACAGCTTCTGCTAAGCTATCTTACTTGGGTAGTAGGTTAATGGAACATCAGAGAGATAAGATAAAGTCTTTAATATTCTTTGAATTTGAGGATAGTGCCTATTACCTCACTGAGCTTTTAGATGTGCTTGGAGTGAACTACATCCTTTATGCCACATTCATCAATCCATCTGAAAGAGCTAGAAACTTGTCACTTTTTAGTGAATATGATAGTGACTTACAGGGAGGAGTGACTTTGATAATGGATCTAAGACTAGCTGCTCATGGGCTAACTATTATTGCAGCTACGCGTGTCTATTTCATTAGTCCAGTTTGGCAAAGATCTGTAGAAGCTCAAGCAATTAAAAGAGCTCATAGAATTGGGCAGACGGAAGATGTTCATGTTGAAACTTTAGTTCTCCGAGGTACGTTGGAAGAGGAAATTTATAGACGAAGAACCCAAGGAAATCAGGAGAATGATGAAGATGAAGACGAAGAATCGTCAAAGAGGAGATATGTTATAGATGATACGGGAATGCAACAGTATATTCTCAAGCACAAGTTTCTAGAACATAACATCCTGGAGACCGAGTACGCTCCATTTGTAGCTCCAGCTTTGAGCCAGGTGAATAAGCTTAACCAAGATGATGACCTGGACTTCGCATTATTGAATCACAGTGATTCTTTAGTTGAGCTGCACCATTATGGATACTTGAGAAATTGGTTCGTATATCTCTTCACAAATGATAACTTGACCAAATTCAACAAGACAAAGGGTGAGAAAGCCCAGAAAGATCAGATTGAAGAAGCTTATATCGCCCATTTTGTTCATCCCGAGACAGCACCCGTAGAGAGCACTAGGAGAAAGAGGTTCAAGTTGAATTCAAGTAATCGAGAGTCGACTCCACCTCCAAAGAAGGTTAGATTTTAGTACGATAAGTTATTTACATTTTAATAATAGCTATTATACATATATTACTAGTTATACTGTTTATTGTTTAGTGTAGTTCCCGAACTATGACTGTACCGTCTGTGGAAGATGATAGTATTATTCTGTGTTTAGGGTGATAATCCACGTCTATTACCGTTCCTTCGTGCCCCGAGTACTTGTTCACGATCTTACGTGAGCCAAAGTCCCAAGCCGTAACTGTTTTATCTTCCGAACCAGAGTATACGGTTATATTGTCATGACTAAACACACTTCGTATCAATTGGAACTCTGATCCAGATGGTGCTCCCTCGTATACATAAGGACTGACTCTGGAGATACCTTCAGGTACAAATTCTTTAGCACTGTATGTCTTAATGGATCCATGCATTGATCTTGCTAATAATACTGAATCGTCATTGTTGATAGCGAGTGAAGTCGTTGCTTCGACTTGACCACTACAATTCCACAATTCTTTGTCGAGTCTCCTTATATCATGAACCCGAATTGTGGGATCTATACCAGCAAAGAAAATGGTATTGCCTTTTCTATTGAAAGTAGTTGTCAATATCGGATACTCTCCAGATACCTCACCAATGGCCTTCTTATGCCTCGAGTCCCATAGAAAAGCACTTCCGTCATCTCCAACACTTACAGCAGTTCCATCAATCGACATCGCTACCTGATTCACTACTGAACCATGCCCCTTACATTTACGTACTCTGGTCCCGGTTTCAGCATCCCAAAACCCAACCGTGGAGTCGGCACTAGAACTAACTATAGTTGAATCATCAACCAGCCATGCTATCGAAGTGACGGCATAACGGTGACCACTCAAAACTCCATAGTTCGGAGTTTCTTCTTCCTCATCTACAGGTAGATTCCAAAGCAATATGGACTTGTCTACACCACTGGAAGCAATACAATTACCACTATTACTGAACTTCGCTGAAAGCACCGGGCCCTCATGCCCTGAGAGGCTCACTATGTCGTCATATAACACCGACACAGCCTGTTTCTCACCCAAATTTTGGGACAGAACCAACGAGTTATTCTTCCCATTTCCCACCTTCTGCCTCTTAACCACTGACATTGTGTAGACTTCTAGAGAAGTTAATTCATAGTAGTTAACAAGACCATAATGACATTTTGAAGAATGTAAGATGGTTGAGCATATGCAGTCTTCATTTCTGTTAAGAGAGGCGCGAGACAGAAGAGGCATCATAGACCCTCTCATTTCGAGACTGTAGATACTATTATTTTTGAGATTACTAGTTTAATTTGATTGTGTTTGATTGTATTTGATTGTATTTGATTGTACTTGATTGCTAGTTGAATGGTATTTGTTTAGGTGTCGAGTGTTGCATTATCTAAGATATCTATCGTTACACTTAACACTCAACACTCACTCTTGTAATTCATGCAACGCTTATATTTATTAATATGAAGTGAGCTAGGTACCTATCTAAGCTGAACGGAGTCCATTCGGGTTAACAAGCAGTGATATCATGACACATATTCATAGACATTGATGTCAATTCTCTTAATGTAGTCTTTTTCAAGCAAGTGGCCAATGACATGCTTGATGTCCATAGGCTTCGCCTGGAACCGCGACAATGTCTGCGACAAGACCTCATTGATCAAGTCATTATGCTTAACAGTTTTTCTACCCTTCATAATTCTCACAATACAAGCAGAAAGATAATTTCTTCTTGTTTCGTCAATCTCCTTGCTTGCTTCGTCCTCTTCTGTCTTTGTCTCGTTTGTTTTAATAGCGCTGATGAAGTTTACTCTCAACTTCTTCGATTTATATTCATCCACAAGTGTGAACGTTGTATCATCATTTCCTGCAAATTCTGCTCCAGCAGGACTTTGGTCAATCAATTTATACTTCGTGAATGGCAACAAATGTGCTTCAAATATATGCTTGGCAGTGCCAACTACCGAATGTAACTCCTTGAATGTATAAGTGTTCTTTTTATTGAAAGCCACAAGGATCATCAATTGAACATTACTGACAGTGAAAATAAATGGGGGCTTTCCCTTTCTGGCCAAATTAGCCTTCAACTCGGCTCTACCATGATTCCAAAGCCATTTAAGTTGACGCCCATTATGTTTAGCACCATAGATTTCAACTACCTTGTCAAAAGGATCCTGTAATTCTGGTGCAACATTAAGTTCGTAGTCTGCCAAGTGATTAAATGGCCACATACTTTGAGCCAATGTCAACGGGTTGAACTCCTTCACGACACTCTCGGATATATGCTCTTTCACACTGCTCTTCAAGTCCTCTGAAGCCTTCATGTCAGAAAACATTTTAGTCATTTTAGAGGTGTACTCAATTGAGTTCTCTTCTTGGAGCCTCTGGAGAATGCTCTCTTCCTCTTCATCCAGTTTAGAATTACCATTAATGAGTCTCTTAGCCAACAGTCTTCTGTAATATTCTTCAAATGCATCCTTATCGTTTAAGAACTTAAACACAACCATAAGATTACCTGGACTCATATCTACTGTGTCGGATTCCTTACTGGTTCCTCTGAGGAATGCATCTGCGTATTTGGCCAAAAGTTCTGGAGTCTTGCAGCTTGATTTTAGCGTAGGTGTTGCAATACAATTTTTGTTCATAAAATGGCGACATGCGTTATCTAACGCTTTGATGAATCTTGTATCCTTTGAAAATGCTTGGATCACAACATTATTGTACTGATTATAAACAGAAATGAGTGTGTTGATGTAGGTCTTCGGGTCCACGGCACCGGACGCGGCTCTTTTAACAGGCTTTCCGTCACTTTGAGCAGTCTCGGAGGCCGCTTTGATTTTTTCAAGGGCTTTTGCGGCCTGGTCCTTGATGTACTGTTCTAAGGTGTCAGCAAGAGGGTCAAGGGTCCGTGGAAGTCTGTACAAGAGCTTGTACATTCTTTGGATGTGCTCTGTTTCGTTCTGCTCTAATAAGGTCAAGAATTGAGCATACATCTCTGGGGCATGCTCTTCAATAAGCACTACATGCAACACATCGAGAAGGTGTTTCTTAGTATGTTCTTCAAGATAGTTGTTCAGTCTGGAAATTTCTTCTGCAAGCCTCGACTCACACTTCTTCATATAGTCTACAACGTTGTGGTCCTGAAGATACTGGGCACTTTCTCTGCTGTAATATTCACCCGTCTTGTCCAAGAATTTGTGCTCGAAGTAATTGATGTACACCACCAAGTTAGGTTTCTTCAAGTCCTGGGTGTCTATGCCCAAGAAAACTAATGACTTGATGGCAGTAGATACTAAGGAAGTGTCGACGATCTCGTTGTCTCTTTGCTTCTCGATCAAAGTCAATACCTCTGAAACCAAGGTTTCTGCGTTTCCATTGAACATTTCACTTTTCCACTTGAGTAACAGGAGAGTATTAACATCATAAACATCTCGGCGGCCGTCTGAACGTTCTTTTTGAACCCAGTAACGGTTCATGTAATCAAATACATTATTCATGTATCCAGCTCCAATGGTGAAACGGGTCCATTTTCTCACGTAGAACTCCAAAAATGACTCGTTCGCTTCTTTGGACAATCCTCTAATGAACTGGATCAAGTACTCTTCCAATTTGTTGTAGATCTCAGCGCCTGCTAGAGCGTACGAGCTGTTCTCTGAAGTGGCAGCAATGGACGTTGCGGTTGCTCCGTGTCTGCTCTTATTTACACAGTAGTTGTAAACGGCGGTATAGCAGTTCATGTACATTTTGGGGGTGACTCCCTGGTCTCCCTGAGCTCCAAGGATGAATTCTAGGCCTGGTTGGATGTAACTCCAGGTGGCGTTGAGGTCGCTGGCGGAAGGAAACGACATGGTGAAATGAAATGCTGCTTTGAAATGCTGTTCTAGTGTGATAGAGTTGGTCCTACGTGTTTCTGAGTAGTCTTCGACAACGAATTGCGGTCTGTTCAAATTATAAAAATGGGATTCTACCGACTTTTCTCTCAAGCAGCCAATTACGAGACTATACAAAAGTACGAGTCACAGTGGCAGACAGCGGTAATATTAGTACTAATATATAACAATAAGAATGCGAGTCGACTAACAATAATACAATTCCACAGTCGGCCTGTTCTATCAATTGAGCTTCAACACCGGTTCTACTATGTATACACCTCTTAATGCTATACACATCAACACACTTAACATTCACTAACAGTGTATAGTGTAAGATCATTTGAATCAGAAAATTGATAGTGAGGAAGGTGGGTAGGCACACGACCGGGATTTGGTTGGGGTTTTCTGGTGGTGGAGGAGTAGGAGAGTAGAGAAAGAAATTGGCGTGTGGGTGGTGGTAGGGTGAAGAAACAGTGCTTTACGGAAAGCTGTAGTGGGTGGTATGTATCGGGAGCTGATTGTGGTGAATAGACAGGGTTTTGTCTTGAAGAGGGGTGGTAATATGTTATGGTAGTAGTACTTCGGCTTAAGTTGGCGATGTATTGTATGCAGGTAATGTTTATAATAAGTGTCTGCTGGTGGGTGCAAAATGAAGTACTGGTGTATGGAAGAAGAGGGGGATTGGAGTTAGGTATGGGAGTGGTTGTGGTGGTGGGAGTTTTGTATTATTCTAAGAGTGGCTGTGGTATAGCCTGTTCTTGGAGAAAATTGCGGGAGGGAAAGGAGTCTGGAAGGTGCTATGTGAATTTCTAGAACGTAGACAGGCCGGAGGTGCTATGGAGTTAGTTCTACTCACCAAGAAGTGACCACTTGTTTTGCGCTTGGTGTCGAAGAAACTATATCTCAATTAATCTAGGTGGTCATGGAAATACCAAGTGTAAATGAAATACTAAGGTCTCCCTTATTGTTCTGGCTATCAGTTACATCGATATAACCAATCTCAAAATGACCATTACTGGCTACACGCTCAATGCAAATACAATTGTCCTACACAATATGTCTACCCAAGGACATAATGCTATTCCTACAACCACCACCTTCATCAATTATAAATATTATATTACTATTGTATTATTATCTACCCGTTCTATACTGTTCCTTACTCGTCCCTTTGTGTCGGTGTGCTCACACGATCCACCACTCGTATTATACTGATCGTGAAAGTGACCACCCACAAGCACAACACCAAAAACAAAAAGGCCGCTAATGCACGCTGTCTGCGGCAAATAGAAGATACTGTTGGGTAGAAGATTCCCGCACTCTTGAGTTTGGGGTTGTCGTCAGACTTACATACCCATTCCTCATCGTACAAAGTATTGAAAGTCAAGGAGAGATTGGCAGATGAGAAGATGATGAACAACAAGTCCAACATGATCAACTTCATCTTTCCTAGAGGATCTCTCAATCCCAATGGCTCGCCGTGGTATTCGTCATATGCAATATAGATAACATAGACCAAGGCACAGCATTGGACCACAATGGCCATAATTGTACTTGGCTGTTCCTGAAGGGGGTTTCCCTCGTACTTGTGGTGCGAGAACACATAGATATTGCACGAAAGTGCCAAGGCACATGTTGAGAAGATGATGATTAAGATTCTTAAAAACAAAGGAATTAATGGGTTGCGTACAAGTGTTCTTTTGATGTTAGATATCATATCCTGTTTCTTGACATCGGACATCCAATACCCCGCCTTGGACCGGACTCGTGGGTTATTCTTATCGTCTCTTATTCCTCTTCCTAGTAATCGCTGGAAGAAGCCTGCTCTTTCCTGTATTATAGTTTTATCGTCTCCAAAGTAGGTTCCCACTAGCGCTTCTCTCAAACGCTTGTCACCGTCCCAAGCGCCATCCAAATTCCATTCTTTGGAGTAATTTTTGTCCAAATAGAGCTTGTCACTAGTATATACATTTGGCTGTTCAACAGAGTTCAAGAACTTATTCCAATCTTGGTTCATTGACTTAACGTATGGGTCGTTGGCGAAGCTTAGATACTGGTCTTCTTCATTTTGTTTTGAATACACGGATTTCACAGATGGGTTGCCCTCGCTTTGGTCGGTTGAGTTTACGTTTGAATTGTTCAATTGGTCCTTGTAATGGGCTCTGGATAGAGTGTCCAAGACATATGGTGGAACGATATTGGGTATGTGATTGTAAAGATTTATTTCAGTGTTCTCAAAAGCATTTTCAGGGACTCTTCGTTCAGCGGCTGTTCTTCTAGCTGCCTCTGAGTAGTTAGAGTTTCCTGTTCCGTTGCTAACTATCCCCTTGTTATTGGTATTATTGGAGAAATAGCTTTTTCCGGAGTTCGGCTCTGTCATAACCGCTGAATGTTGATAATACCAAGAAATAGAAGTGACAACTGACTAGAGCCAACCAATGGTATAGTTTGAGCTCGAATTGTCACCGCAGTTGGATAGATATGTTCAAAACTATAGCCTGGATGTTTCTGCTTCTTTATGTTTGCAAACTACTCCCTGGAATACTGGATTGTCTCTTCCTTAACCAATTCATGTAAATAGGAGAAGATGAAATCCAAAATCGGTTTATTTGCTGTACTGTATACAGCGGCAGGGTACCCAAGGCTGTAGAGGAAGCGATGGGTGGGAGGTGGAAAAGGTGGAGGTTGGTTGTTGGAAAGACGGTGCCAGTATTGGGGAATTGTCAGAAGGGTATTTCTATTGATTGGGTAAGGTTTTAGAGGGAGAAATTCTGTTTCTAGTGTGGTTTGTATGGGGGAGATTACATGTGAATAGTGGTGTCGGAGCGTCGGTTGCGAAAAGATGGAAATGATGTAGGCTTTAATACGAGAGAGGTTTGACTGAATAACAAGGGAGCAAAATAGAAAGGATATAGTGAAGCTGGGAAGTGGTTGCATGGGAATTGTTTTTGAATAATATATGTGTTTATTTCATCTTTTGGGTTGTTGTCTAGAGTACACGATTCTGGAATCGTGTAATTGGCGAAACTTCGCAGTAACATAACAAATTTATGGTGAGAGAGTTGGATAAGTCAAAGGAGAGAGGGATTTAATCCAATGAACACTGAACTTTCCACTAGATGCGTTCCCCCGACATACAGTTACTTACTTCACCATCTACCCCAGTTTACAGTACCTTGTCTTGGCACCTTGTTCTTGGTTCTGGAATGACAAGAAATGGCTGTGAAATTGGAATTATTACTTGCTGCCGCACTGGTGCAGGACTCGATACCATTCACCTAACAGGTCAGAACTCACGAATTAACCAAACAATTACACCAAATAAACCATGGAACTGACCCATAGCCTCGTAGTTACACAACCAATGAAACTTATTTCACCTCTCGTGCCCATTACAGATCGTGCCAAGACACAACCTTATATACGACAGAACCGCATCTTTACTATTTGGCCCTACCCACAACTAACGGCCCCCTCCCGTGCCTCAGCCGCACGCTCCTCTACCAGTAGCTCGCTTCTCAGCTGCTCACTTTTCTGTTGCTATCGAATTTCCTGTTACGCTCACGCTTGGGTTGTTCTTTTGCAGGTTGCCTGCAAGGACTGTTTGCCACAGAAGGGCTTTTCGCAGGTTACACTTGGTATTTACATGTTACTGCCATGACTTGATGGGTCGTTCTGCTGTTTAGAACCTAGTACTGGCTATCACTAGCATTACAGTGGATGTGAATAAACATCTTTTAGTGACGATCATTAGTATAAAGAGTATACGCTGAAACTGGTATAAGTTGTTGGTTACGTTGTAGTTGTCGCTGAGAATTCTACCAAGCGTTTTGCTTTATCTTGTTCGGTGTCCTTCCCTGACTTCCACCACATTTCAGTCCATTCTTTGCACTTTTCAGTGGCTTCGCTTCAGCCTTCGCTTCTTCATTGCTGTTATCGCTGTACTATGCTCTCCGTTGCCACTAGACACGAGACCAGTGTTTTAATAGCACGATCCAAATTCATACACTCTGCTAGCATTATTTCATCAAGAAGATTCCAATCAACGGTTTCTACCGATGAAAGAACCAAAATCATTAACCATGACTCAATCTACGTTCTCTCTATTCCTATCACCACTTCAAGGTCATACATATATTGCAACCACAAAACAACGATTCTCGATCCCACTCAGAAACAAAAGTTCCCGTTGGTCACCAAAATCGAATCGAAGGTGATGGGCATTGCAACCAAGGGCTGGGACAAGTTGAGCAACTCGAAGCAGCCTGTCAACATTAAGATCACTAACTTCATCAAGAAGTTGCTAAGCACAATTCCTTACGAAGAAAATTGCTTGAAATCGTTTCCTTCGAAGCTATCCATGATAAGGGAGATCAATGAAGAATCCCTTGAGGAGGTCAACAAGAAATTGAAATCTGAAAGTACCACTTCGGCATTGGTTCAAACTCAGATTCAAGAATTGGAGATCACACATGACCAATTGAAGCCAATTCCATTGTATCATCCATCATTCCAGAAACCAACCACAATCTTGACTCAATTGTACAACTTCAGAGACGAAGCTCATTCTAAGCATTTCAAATACTCGATTTTGTGCGCCATAGGTATCCCTATCAGTTTACCGTTTGCATTAGTGCCTGTAATTCCTAATGTTCCAGGATTCTATATCGCTTACAGATTGTATTGTCACGTTAAAGCACTCATGGGTGTAAAGCATTTAAACTACCTTTTAGAGAACAGCAAGAACAATAAGAAGATCGAAGAGAAAGACGGCGAAAACTACAAATTAGAAACCATCAGTGACGAATCCACCATTTCAGACACTGAGCATTTGGCTTTCAAGTCACTCATTGACTTAGACCTGATCTACAAGAAGGAACACAACTCCGAAGTTTTGGTCGAGCATGTCCAAGAGGAAGAGAGAATTATCATCTCCAAGGAGATAATTGAGGATCTTACGAGTCAATTGAATATGGGCTACTTAAAGGACGACTTGTTGAAGGCATTGAAGCAAGAGACTACAAGATTGAATAAGAATCTTAAAATCAACGATGCAGTCGAGTAAGAACAGCAATTTCCAGTTTAGAAATGAAAATCGGAATGTACATAGAACAGATAACGAGACCAATACATAAACCTCGTCTTACGTCATAGAACCCATTTATGATATAAATAAAGGAATAATAGTATCTTGTAGCAATAATTATAGAGCCATTTCTACAGTAACGTAGGGCTACAAAGAGCTAGGGTTGCGAGCGAGTTTCCTGCGGAACCCTAATAAATCGCACGTGACTAGACAGTCACACCATAGTTAACAGTTAGTCTTCGCCTGCACAAAACAATACCGGCCAAAAATCAGTTACAGTGTCATTCGACGTTGACTTGCCCGCAACTCCTCACTTCTTATAAAAAGTATTGCATTTCCATATTGACTATTTTTCCTTTCCCTTCTCTTTCTCCATACACTAATCAACTCAAAATGAGAAATAAGTGGAGAAAAAAGAGAGTTAGAAGACTTAAGAGAAAGAGACGGAAGGTTAGAGCTAGATCGAAGTAATCGGACAGAGATTAAAATGGCGTTCTGATGATTTTGCAAGAGACGTTGGGCTCTCCATACCAAAGAACAGAAATGAAAAGATATCAGGTGTAGATGAATGTAAAGACACTGTAAGCAGATTATAAGTCAATTGCAGAGTGAAGAAGTTTGTTCACAACGAGTGTTGTATTGTTGCTATTCGGGGATTCCCCAGAGTTTATTCGGAATTATTGTTACTTTAGTCTTGGTTTATTATTCTAGTTCTTAGAAACTGTTTCATTCTAAATAAGTGCTTCCTGCGTTTAATTGAATGTTATGTCCGTATATATGTTAATAAAAGCCATTATGGTATAACGACTACTGTAGATTTCACTTATTGTCTGATTGGCTACTTAACTAGTACGAGCTAATGAAGCTGAAAATTATTCACGACTTTTCACTTCATTATAGCGGCACGGCTTCTTTGTTGGCCTATTGCTGCGGTACTGATCTCGGTACCAATTAGGCAAATTCTGCTACAACATCCACAAAATGGCTGCAACCCCTTTGTATTAAGAGTGTTTTTATTATAACCGTATTAGCAATACAGAATGCAAATTGAGTTACAAGAAGGGATTCTTATTGCATACTATTGAATATTCATTGAATTACGGAATATTGCCATGATTCGTGAGATCGGCGAATATCACGATGATGAACGGCGGTTCCCTCAGTCTTCTCTACCGCTGTATCGACCAAGTGATCGTGATAACAAGTACAAGAATCACAGATCTTTTACCTTCCCAATAAATGGAAGACCCAGAGGCCCTAAAGTACCTTCTCATAGAACTGCCATGCCTGGTGGTCCTCGTATTCCAATCGACGCTATAGAAATGTATCCTTCGGAAAGAGAAAATAAGCGCCGCAAACAGACACCTTTAGACCCTCTGACGAAGTACAACATTGATGAACAGTTGCTTGGAAATCGATTCCATCCAAACAGCAGCAATCTAGGATTTGAAAATGATGAGTCGATGGATGAATTAGAATTTAGTGAATTGTCAGCGAAGAAATCATTGAAGATGATAAGGTCAAACGGTAAGTTCACAACCATCCAAAGGGAATTTGGTCCTGTTGAATTTCCATACGAAGATTTATACAACTCGACGAGAAGTGCTGTTATAAGGCAATCAGCATCTAATTCAAGCTACTTTGAAATAGAAACAGCTACAGAAACAGATTTCAATGAAGAGAGCCCATTGCCATACCCAAATTTACAATCAATGATCCAATCACCTCACGAACCGCCCTTTGAGATCAGAACGCAACATCCTGGTGGAATAGTTCGTGGAGAAATAGTTGAGAGACAGAACAGAATCTTTCCTATTATGGATTACTTTCAGGAATTCATGGAAGAGAGACTTGTCAGATGGAGACCTAGCGATTCGCAGCACAACAATGAACTCTCCCTTGCTGGAAGACACACTTACCAGCAAGACAACTACTGTCGCCTGAAGCCAGAACCATCAACCAGTATACTATCTTCATTGACTCGATGGCTTTTCAGGAATAAAGTAATTGAAATAATTCCAGAGGAATTGTTTCTACCAATTTCAATCGAGGGGACTAGCGATTCCCTTCAGTGTTCACCTACCATTTTAAGAGTAGTTGGAACGGTACCAGATGTCCCCGATTACTCTCAAATAATCGAAAACATGAATTTGAAGCCAAATAGCTCCGTCTCATGTCTTGTACATTCGCCTGTAAGAGAGTTAATACATTCTTCCAATGCCACTTTCATGATAGCTGATGAGCCAGGTCCTATTGCCGAACCATCCTACACTCCTAATGCACTAGCATTTGAAGATTACGCCTTAAACTACATGAAGATAGACCAATCAGACGATGCAGAGGTGATAGGAGGAAGTGCAATTGTCAACTCGTTAGACGAAGATGTAAGACATATGATCCAGGCTGTTGACAACATTTTTGTTGATTGCTTTTGCGATTCATGGAATTGCATCTCCACCAATGCAAGAAACCTCTACTGATAGCTTATTTGAACTTTTATAACTGAATAACTTTATTGTAGATATTGTTTATCTAGGAACGTAGAAACGAACTAAATGAGTAATGAATTTCAAAATAAATGTGATTAAATAAAAATGGACGGACCAGTCAATGTAAAGAATTAAATCGCAACTAGTGATTTTACTCGGATGCTTCAGCAAATCTCTCGGAGATCGAGGTCAACAAAGTATTGAACTCAGCCTTACCTTCAGTTTCACCTCTGGATGGCTCAAAGAACTTAGCAGAGGAAACAGAGTGCTTGACATCAGAAGTAGCTTCAGATAACTTGGACCATTGAGCACCATTAGCGACAGCCTTTTGAGCTTCGTCATGGTACGAGATGAAAGCTCTCATCATATCGAAAGTCTTCCAGATAGGGCAGAATGCATCGTATGTAGAGTAACCGTTTTGTTGTAAGAAATCTTCCTTGATCAAAGAGGCGACATCCAAGGTAATCTTGTCGGAGTCAGACAAAGCAGACTTACCAACCAATTGGACAACTTGCTCCAATTCTTCGGCATTGGATAAGATCTCCCTGATTTTGTCTCTCAATGCTGGGAACTCTGGGTAGTTGGAGTCGTAGTACTTATTCAAGACATTAGTGTACTTGGAGTAGGACACAGCTGTATTGATAGATGGGAAATGCTTTCTTTGAGCTAATTTCTTGTCCAAACCCCAGAAAACTTGAGTAATACCTAAGGTAGCGGTAGTGACTGGATCGGAGAAATCACCACCAGCTGGAGAGACGGCAGCAACAATGGAAACGGAGCCGAGTCTCTCTGGAGAACCTAAAGCAATAGACTTACCAGCTCTCTCGTAGAATGAAGCCAACTTGGCACCTAAGTAAGCTGGGAAACCCTGATCAGCAGGCATTTCACCTAATCTACCAGAGATTTCTCTCAAAGCTTCGGCCCAACGAGAGGAAGAGTCGGCAATCATAGACACGTTCTTACCTTGATCTCTGAAGTACTCTGCTAATGTGATACCAGTGTAAATGGAAGCTTCACGAGCGGCCACGGGCATGTTAGAAGTGTTAGCAACCAAAGTTGTACGCTTCATAATTGGCTCTTTTCTACCGGAGATTTCGGTGAACAACTCTGGGAACTCCATCAAGACCTCGGCCATTTCATTGCCTCTCTCACCACAATTGTGAACTAAAGCTAAGTTCGACAACAAAAATTCGTGGTCAGACTCATCAGAAAGAGTAAGACCGTAGTAATCATCAACTTCCCTTTCCATCATGTGGAAATTGTAAGCGTGAGCAGAACGGTTCACGCAGGAAGGTTCTTCAGCTCTCTTGCGAGATGCAGAGCATTTTGCAAGAACCGAATCTAAAGGAGAAGATCTAGCCATGTAGACGGCATAACTCTCTTGATGATTGACACCGTTCACAATTCTACTAACCTCAGTGTTGATCGAGGTTGGAATACCTAAGGAACGAGCAACAGCTACAAGACCGTCCCTAACAGCGGGGTAGATGGTCTTGACAGTTGCACTAAGACAAATGTTTGATTCGTCGTCTCTCTTGACGTCACCATCAGAATCTACGAGACCAGCAATGAATTGCTCACGAACTTCAATGTTCTCATAACGAAGGAAAGAAGGAACAAATTTGTGAAGTTTCTCATTGGTCTTCTTCTCACAAACTTCTGCAAGCAAACTCCACAACAAGTTGGTAGTATTCAGATTCTTACGAATTCCCTTGTCTTGAACATCCTTGCTGTGCAAACTGACAGTAGCATCATGCGATTTCTTGTAAGTTGCAACATCAACAGTTAAGTCAGCATAGCTTGCGTAATGGCTAATGCGCTCTTGGATTTCTACATCAGCAATGTCGATAGAGAAGGTGGCTCTGTCAGAGTAGCCATCGCCGACCCAAAGACCCATCAAATATGCCATGTAAGGAGCAATTGAGGCGCTGTACCCATGCTTGGCAATCATTGGACCCAAAACCTCCTTCTCTAATAAAACAGGAGACCACAATTGTTGAGTTGCACGACGAACGTGCCAACCAAGACGATTAACATCACGAGCCTCAACAACCCATCTAATCGGAGCCTTCGAGATCTTTTCGGCTACTGCGGTTGCTTTTTCAGCTGCAACTTCCGGACCAAGAGAACTGTGCTGGAAAGACTTCGTAGTTGGTTTAACCAATTTCAATCTACGGCCATTTTCGGCCCTGGCTTCTTTCAATTCAAAGTAAGTGACAGAAGTTTGGGCTTCACCTCTAAGAATATGGTTTGTAACATTAATCCTTTGCTTAGTCTGAACAATCAACTTGTGAGTAGCGTTACATGTATAAGAAGCTGTGCCATAGATCGTATCAGAGCTGTGTTGTGTCTTCTCAGTGACATCATACATGACCTCTCTTCCTCTAGGTAAGGCGACAACATCCCTAGGAAGACCGTCTTTACCCAAGACTTGTTCCCCGATAGTAATATCTTCCACGTTTTTGTCTTCACCATCAGCCATCAAGACCTGCGTTCCCTTGGCGAAACATCCGACATAGATAATTACATCGGAGTTGGAGAACTTGGATAAAGATTGAGAGATGACAGTCTTACCACAACCGAAAGCACCTGGAATACAAGTGGTTCCTCCTTGGACACATGGGAAAAGAGAGTCCAAAACTCTTTGACCGGTCAACAACGGGTAATCGGCAGCGAGCTTTTCTGCGACTGGTCTTGGAACTCTGACTGGCCATGTATGCATCATGGAATACGAACTCTTCTTTCCGTCGAATTCGACTTCGAGTACGGTGTCTTCGACATTGTAGGAGCCGGATTGGGCAATAGAGGTAATGGTACCTCTGGCTCTTGGCGGAAGCAAGATCTTGTGATCGTCCAACAAGGAGTTCTCGTAGATAGAACCGAAGATGTCACCACCAGTGATGTGGTCTCCAACCTTGAGACTTCCAGGAGTGAAATCATATTGAACAGTTCTGGATAAGGCAGGAGCATCAATACCTCTTGGAATATAAATGGATTGAGACATTTCCTTAATGGCTTTCAATGGTCTTTGGATACCATCGTAAATAGTCTCCATCAAACCTGGACCCAACTCAACGGAAAGTGGCTTACCGGTTCTGAGGACTGGGTCACCGACAGTAACACCAGCAGTTTCCTCATAGACTTGGATAGTTGCCTTGTCAGCACTGATACGAATGACTTCACCAACCAAGTTGTCGTGACCGACCTTGACTAATTCGTACATAGCACAACCAATCATATTTTCGGCGATGATGACAGGACCGGAAACAGAGTAGATCAGACCATATTGGGACTCATCGGCGTCCTCCAAGGAGAGACGTTTGATCTCTTTACGAGCGTTTTCTAAAGCACCAGCCTGGGAATGATGTTAGTAAGCGGATTGATTACAGGGTGAGCATGGATAACGAGATAAATAGATAGGCAAGAAGGGAGACAATTCCTTCGTAGAAACAGACCAATTTTCGGCAGATTGGTCAATGTAATCTAACCAGTCAACTTAAGTTATTCAACTAAGCTGTTCAGCTTTTTTTTGGGGCAGAATTGGCCGACTTCCATCCACCATTGGTCCAACGAGCGGGTGTCACTTCTACAGTATTGGACGGCACGAACTTGGCACTTTTCCAAGCCCGATTATCCCATTTTCTTCATCAATTGATCTCTCCACCAGTTCAGCATTACGTACCATTGTTTTCTACACGGATTTGCAGGTGTTAGGTGCCTAATAATGACTTATCTATAGCCGCCAAGGGTCAATAGATACTGGCTTATTAGTGAACCTCGTTTCTGAAGATTTCGAAATTGGTCGTGCGCACTGGTCAAAAGATGGCGGATGCGAGATACAGGGGGCATTACCCGGAGTGATTGGTTAGTGCGAACATAGTACATTATGAGAGATATAATATAAGAGATATAATATAAGAGATATACTAGAAGAGGACAAAGTATGGGAGTGTGAGTGAGTGCGCGAGGTGAATGAGTGAAATCTTATCGGAGACAGGAGGAGAGCGTAGGAGAGACGAGGCAGTGTGGATGAGAGTTGGGGTCAAAAATGGGTAAATGGGCCAAGAAGGTGGGATATAGGAGACAACGAGCACTAGTTTGTAATGGTGAGCTTAGTGATGAATAAGGAACTAGCAATGGTGGAGGTGAATCGGGCTAATACATTTGAGACTCGGAATTATGAAATTTATACGGCGCTACCATGTATAAGATATAAGATAGCGATAGTATTTATCTCTATGGACATGTACATAGTATATGGAATTGTATTTCTACAGTCAGCAAATCATAAGAAACCTTCTCGCTCAATGCCATGTCCTTGTATATTCAAGTATATGCAACTTTCTAAAGACTCACTTCCCTCCCAACTTTCCAGCTCTGTCTAGGGCGATATCGCACATAGCTTCAAAGGCTTCGATTCTTTCCAAATGGATGACGTTTCGGTCTATTCTCTCCTTCATGTTTTGCATCACCACTGGCCTCGAGCGACCATTCACAAAGACTACGTAGCGTAGGCCAGGAAATGTAGATTCGTAGAGATCGTTCAATTCGATCAATTTCTCTGATTCTTCCTTAGACGAGGCTTCGAGCGATTTCTGTTCTGCAGAAGAATGCTGTGACAATTTGACATTGCTAGATTTGGAGGATCCGCCTAGTCTAGGATGTGCAGCTATGATCTTCGAGATTTTTGGGTCTATTGGACTATTTGAAGTACGTGCTTCATTCTCTGCTTTCTTTAAGTACTCTAGAAGTTGTTTCTTTACCGCTTCTATGAATTGCTTGTAAGTTTCATACTTCGAGTCTTTCTCAACAACGGATTCGATGATAAACGTAGATAACGTTTCACACGGTTCAAACAAATGACCGAGAATTTCAGTTTGCTCTTCCCTAGGAAGAGTTGAGAGTGTCCCTACTGGTGGTAATGTGTATGACATGAATGATATATACTACAGAATTATATCAATTCGGGAAGAAGAAGTAATGGACGTCGTAATATATCTCGAAATATGGAGAACATTAAATCGGAATTTTTCACTCTTATCGCTCTTTCGGGATGTTCCGAGATTACCATACATAAACATGAGTTGCAAAATATTTATTTTTCTTGTACTTCTTATAGTGATTCCGTTTCAGGGGGCATGTAGGGTGAGGTAGGCTCCTTTCTATTATTGACTCGTGCTAAGTATCGGCGTGTAGGCTGTTATGTCTTGGTATGGATTTCAAAATAAAAATGATACTTCCTAAACAAAATGAACATAAAATCTCCTTATGATACTTTGATGTTACTTTTCACTCTTCAAGTGATATCAATATGACGGCAAGCACATTGGTTCATTGCCATACTCACTTCCTCGTTGTCGTTGTCCACTTAAAACAGAATGAACAATTTAAACCATTAAGCCTCTACACTAAAGTCTTTCTCATTTCCAATACTTATATTAGAGTACTAATAACAAACGAAGATATGCAGATATATAAATATAAAGGTGTAGAAGTTGGGAGTCTTTCCAGAATCTTCAATAGACTATTCCATTTATATTCTAAGGAAGAATGCTATGAACCTTCCAATTTTGGTGATTTGGTACGAAGTCGTCTTCGAAGACCATCGTACGGTCGTATTCGATAGCCGTTAGAACCACAGAATTGACCCCCTTATGCTGATGCGCAGTGTAGTATACAACCTGAGTGTCTAAGCACTTAGGTGAAGTGCTCGAGTTGACGCAATCTCTCTAACTCCTTCTTGGTTGGTGCACCCTTCATTGCGATCAATGGATGTCTCCATTGCTTTACGTATGTGAACAAAACATCAGCTAATCTAGTAGTGTCTTCAATGCCCAAGTCCTTGAAGGTCTTGGCAGTAGGATCAATGACCTGGTTAATCAAGTGTCTCTCGATTTGATCTGGGTTAGTCATCTTCCAGTATGGCAATTGTTTCACTTCAGCAATCAATTTGGCAATTGGAAGTGGCAAGTTGTAGTCAGCGAAGTTGTAGGCAAGTGGTCCAGCATTGGAGAAATCTTGAGTAATACCGTGGATCATTTGTCTGATTTCCAAGTAGGTTAATTTCTCTTGTCCGTACAATTCGAAGACTTGACCAGCAGTGGAGTCGTCGAAACCAATCTTCTCAAGAGCTCTAGCAGCATCCAAGACGTGGATAGGGTAGATTTCCTTGGAGTTCTTTCCTGGAGTCCACATCTTCAACTTTGGTCCCAAGTAGTTCAACAAATTATCTTCTCTACCATACATTTGGGAAGGTCTTACAATAGTGGCTTCTGGAAGAATTTCTCTCACACGTTGCTCACCGATACCCTTGGTGGCATAGAAAATGGACTTCGATTCAGGGTTAGCGTTGTAAGACGAAACGTGCACGAAACGAGGCACTCCAGCGTCCTTTACGGCTTGTGCAATTCTCTCGGTAAGGGCAATGTTTACATCAGCCATGGAGAAATTCTTGGTGTTGTAGTCAGCACCGATACAGTTGAACACGATATCTGAGTGTGCAACGGAGTCCTGGATCGACTTTAAGTTTCTGGCGTCAAATTCAACGAAGTTTACAACACCTAAATCTCCGGTGACCTTCAAAAAACGCTTCTTCATGTCATCTCTGTAAGGAACGATGGTCGAAGTACCGTGACGGGCCAATTTGGAGGTCAAATAACGACCGACGAAACCAGTGGCTCCGAAAACAGTGGCAGTGTACCCGGTTCTCGAAGAACGTCCTCCCGAACCGACGGCAACATTGACCTTACCGGTTTTGGTGATGTTTAAGTCAGATTCGAGAACTGAAGTATAAATGGATCTCGACCCGAATTGTCTGGCCAAGGGCCTGGTGGAAACTCTGAGCATGTTGGATGGTCTGGGCTGTCGTAGCGTTTACGCTATGGATATTAACTACAGTCACACAGATGTAAACACTATGAACAATATACAGTAAATACCTCTGTCTCTATACGTTTGGCTGCCTTTTGAACCTTTTGAATAATTGGAAAATTCGAGCTTCTGGTTGGCTGGGACTGTATGCAGGATGGTAGATTGAGTGGTGTGGAAGAGAGAGTTGGGAGGAAAGTGGGTTGGGGTATACTTATAGGGTAAGGATTGGCAGCTAGAATAAGCTGCTATGGGAGAATGTTATTGGGTTTTAATAGTGAAATTTGAGTGAAATTTGTTGAAATACATTGCCTTGTAGATGGTGTTAACAGTTGGTGGTTCAAGTAGATTATATGTTTGCCTGTACACAGACATTCGCTGTAATTAGGTTGGGCTAATATGATTGAAGCCAAAACGGAATTGGAGATGGAAAATAGTTGGAAAATAGTTGGAAAATAGATGGGAAGTTGTGAATTAAAGTCTGAATAAAGTATCCTAAGCATTGAAGTTCATTTGCTTTGAGACGGAAAATTTGAAGTTCTCTTCATGGAAATACATTACCTTGCAAAGCTGTTGATATCAATGGCTGAAAATTGCTAATATGAATGCCTGCACATACCAAAACGTATAAAGCCATCTTTGTAAGCCGTATATCGTATTGACCGTTGGTGGGTTCATTATTGAAATTAAGGCTCAATAGGATTCACTTCGAGAACCTTCAACACCAGTAAAATGGTGACTCGTTTGCATTCTCTACTGAAGCATATCTTCTAAGAATTATAGATTCTATTGTGCTGCTGTTGCTGCCACTACAGTATCACTTTTTCAACTGATACGTTTATAGACTATAAGAAGAAGAACCAAAGAAAAATATCGTAGATACTATATGGACGAGGAAAAGCATAACCACGATCTCATGTGGATACGGTGTTATATAACAACAACAAAATAATAAAATAATAATAATAGTGTAATAAGAAACTGATTAACATTAACAAAGTGCAAGTACGTGGACTAGAATAACAGTATAAGAAACAATGAAAAAAAGGCATGGACGCATTCATAAAAAGTAGTCGGGGGTCTTTCTGGTAACCGTGGGCTCGCCTGGTCTGACCGAAGGGTCGTATTGTAAGAATTGTCTATTGTGCTGTTCATCGACTTCCATGATAGCAGCCTGGTTACCACATCTGTAACAGTAGTTAGGGGCCGAGAAGATGGTCACCACACTCTCTTGGTGAGACCAGCTGAAACCCTCCATGACCAACTGATGTGCTCTAGCAATCAAACTCAAGTCATTAGTGTGATTGAACTGCTCAGAAATATCTTGTCCAAAAGTGAAACCTGCACCTCTTGGAGAGATACCCCATCCGCCTCTGTCGTCAGGGTCTGACCATAACAAGTCACACATAGGACCTTCATGAGGCACTTCTTGGATTCTGTTCAACTCTCTAACCTGATCGATGGTTTCGATCATTGGCGACAAACCACCATGCAAACAGAAGACTTTGTTGTCGACCAAGGCTGTGATTGGGAAGTAGTCGAACAAGTCTGTGAACAACTTCCATACAGTGGCAGAACCATACTTTCTTAAGCACTCGTCGTAAAAACCGTAGACTTGGGTGATTTGACGAGACTCGTGGTTGCCTCGCAATATGGTGATTCTGTTGGGGTATCTGACCTTCAAGCACACTAAGTACGAGACCGTTTCTACTGAGTAATATCCTCTGTCGACGTAGTCTCCCATGAATAAATAGTTGGTGTCTGGACATGGTCCTCCTATTTTGAACAATTCAATGAGATCGTGGAACTGACCGTGAACATCTCCACAGATGGTAACTGGAACTTGAACGGGTTGGACGTTTTCTTCGAATTGTAATACGTCGATGGCCATGTCACACAATCTCTTGACGTCGGCTTCAGACAATGGCTCGCACTTGGACAACTTATCGATCCACTCGTCCAATTGTGACACTGAAGTGGGGTTCAAGTCTTGTTTCTTATGAGCGTTGCTGGTGTTGTTATTGCTTGGTGTAGCATCACCGGTGGCAGAATGAGATTCCGAGGCATTGTGTTTTAAATCTTCGACGTCCTCCATTGGTACGTCTGTATCTAAGTCCATAATGAGGTTTTTTTGTGTTTGTTTTGAATAGAACTGATCAATAGGGCGTTGGTACTTGACTGGGCACAACCACTATTGTTACTGCTAATGCTATGCTAGAAGAGACCTATGAAAACCGGGTTAAAATACGGTTTTTTGGGGCAATGAAACTCGAGATGGATGCTAAAGGGGGATCTGTGGATGCTGGAAGAGCTATGGCCCGATTGGATGTGTTTTCGTGGCGATTTGGTGGCGTTGGTCCAGGAGACTCGGGTATGACTGCTGTGGTTGATACGACTGCGACAGTACTAGGCGGAACACCTTGATTTCGTGCGATTCGGCGGTTTGGGGGTGGAAAAGCACACTTGGGGAACAGACGGACGCGATGGCGGTGGTTACGGCTCGCGGATTCGATCTATGCGTGCTTCTACTGGTGGTTCAAAACTGGCAGCCAAGTGATCCCTGGTTCTTCAATCTCCAAAAATGTCCAAATTTTTCTGGCCGTCGTTGTTGTGAGTGGCGCCTGCATCTAATTTTGGGAGAGAGCGAGAGAGAAAAGTGAGAGGTGTCAGTGTCTGATTGTAGTGAGTGAGAAGAGAGATTGTGAGTGTCTGGTGGTTTGTGTCGGATTTGTTTTTTTGGTGTCGGATTGTGGTGAGTGGTGAGTGGTGAGTGGTGTGTGGTGTGAGTGAGAGGTGTGTTATACTTAAATGTTTGAGTGTATCAGTGTATTGCTAGGGGTGTTTACAGATGAGTGTTTTAATATGGGTGCTATAGTATGATTGTATTAGTACGGATGGGCTTCATTAGTATTCCTATGGCTGTGTATTGCTATGTAAGTGAAGATGTAAGTGCAGTGTCAGAGTAAAAGGTGGTCTATGTTTAAGTACCTCTATAGTACTATGCATATTGTAGACGTTATTCGTATAGGTATAAGAAGAGAGCATGTATACTTGACGTGAACAAGAGTGTTTACACTAGAGTTCCCAGTGAACTGAAACATGAAGTATTTCTAATCTTAACACTGACCAACCTTGGAAATAGTCATATGTACCTACTCAATTGCTGAATCTAAGCTCTCCCACACTGCTACAACCACAACGGGCCTCAACATGATTCTGTCATCGAACACTGCCCTTAGTGGTGCAGCCGATTCATGGTCACGTGATAAAAACGGTTTCAGTTCCGTGTCTGATTTTTGGGCGTGACTGAAAGTAGTGGTTTTAGGATATGTTGATAAAGATATGACAAAATGACGGCTGGGAACGGAAGTGCTGAACTATTGTGGCTTGCAACAGTCTAGCAAAGATTTACAGCTAGACATGTCATGTGTTTGATGTAATTATCGATACCTATTAGAGGTGCTGGACCACTAGTTGGAATGACGTGAGAAATGTCTGAAACGCACCTCGTAGACGAAACTTTCACAACTACACTGAAATATCTTTCATTGGTGCCTTGCCCAATCCTTTTTCCAATCATTTTTTGTAGATGTCCTGTAATAGTCCTCTCCCATTTAGGAACTTTATTCCAGTGTAATCAAGTGATCCATTGTTTCCACCTCGGTCAACTACAACGACTAAATCCGACGGAATCCTCCTAAGAAAATAGAAGGAACAGAGGCTTATAGTCCTTCCCCTCTCCCCAATCTCCTGTTGTCACGAAACATCGGATTTTACTGGCGCTTTTCCATCCCCCTTCGACACCACACATTGAATGAATGACCATATTCAACGGTACGTTTCAGCTAAGCACTCGTAAACCAAACGGCCACTTGCTTGTTGTAGCAACCAGATGCTGTCAAGTGTCTGAATCTAATGCATTGCGTCAGGGGCCCTTTAGATATCAGACGTTTTCAAGTGGTATATACAGGATATGATGTCTAAAATGAAGAACTAACGGTTCAAGATCTACTATGATACAAGAGCAGCCAGCTAGTCGTTTCAATTGTCTATTTGTAGCAAATGTTAGAGGGAATGTGTCCCAAATGCACACAACATCTTTGAGTACAAACCCGACCAACTGACATCCATTCGTCTATATTCTTTTTCCCATCTCGGCAATCATTAAGCGTAGTTTATCTGCAGTATCAATCTCATTGTGATAGAATTTCCTCTTTGGGACATTTTGTAACCGTTTGAAGAAGCAATAGATATTTGATTGCAAAACGTGAAGAAGTTGCGGAAGAGAGTACAGTAAAACCAGTTAAACATTGCTCCTACTCATTACCAATGAGTGTAACTGATCATGAATTATTGCGTCTGTACGATGGCATTGTACAATGTAAGTTTTAGCATGTGCTCTATATAAAGCTCCCAAGTGAAGAAAGCAAATGCACTACTAATTGAAATTGGGCTAGAAACGGAGCTAAATGGTTCTGAAAAGAATAGACTCCAATTACTCTTCAAAACTCTTCACTTCTTCCGTTCTTTTAGTTGATATTTAGAAAGGAAGTTACGGTTATCGTTAAATAAATTCTGAGCTCAGTGAGCCATTTTTTCTTCAAATCTATCATATATTCAAAACTGTCGTAGAACGTTGCTCGTATAACACCAGAGCCGGTGAATAAGAGAACAGATGACAACTAAGGAAAACCTCTATTGCAGATTTAATACGGTTGGTGGTGCTGCTTCATTGTCTTATCGGATGATTATGATGTGACTGTCTTCACCAGACTTAGTTGAAGTCGGATACCCAGTTTTTAAGTTCAATATGACCATGTAACGATAACTCTCTCAGCTCTTCCCTTGTCATTTGATTTCTGGATGACTATAAGCTTTAGGAATTGATGCAAAAAAGTGCAGGAACAAAACACTCTGTTACCTTTACAATGCCCGAAAAGGATTGTTCATAATAGCATTAATTGTATTTCTGCAAAGTTAACTACAATTGAAGCTTGCTGTGGGAAGTCTTATAGTGTAGTTGTTAATACTATCCCCAGAAATCTAAGCAGTAGCCTATACTCGTATAAAAACAGATAAACCGTCCAGTGATACTCTCCTACAGCACTATCTCTACTCTCTATCTACATCCTGAATATCTATTAATTTATTAGTTCTATACGAAGGGAAACAAATCGTATCATACATATATGGCAAGTGCCATGTTTTAGTCATTATTGAACAACATGAGATCGTAAAAAAAAGTTACATTAGAAACTGGCCCGGCGTCAACTTGATATCTTCGTCCTTGCTGTTGTGCCCCAAACTATTACTGATATTCGGGTTGCTGTGCAGATGGACACTCGGTGTGTTCATATTATGGTTCATGGGTGTCATCCCAGAGATCCCTCCATGGTTCGCCGTCGGACTAGCCGCGACTCCGCCCAAGAAAGTGCTATTGAATTGAAGCAAATTGGTCAATGACCCACTGGTTCCTCCACCGTAGAAATCCTCGTTGATCTGAGTGAACAAGTTGTAGAGGTTTTTGGTACTAGCACTCATGGCCATGTTATTGGCGCTAGAAGTGCTCATACCTGCATTGTCGTTCTTCATTGTGGTTGTTGAAGAAACTGGTGGTAAGTTAACCCCGTGCTCGACAGACGTAGCACTTGTTACAGAATGAGATGACGATGTGGAAGCGGCCGAAGAAGCTCTGGAAGCCATCTGTGTCGATCGTGCTGCTACAGTATTTGCAATAGACGCTGGACGACCTGGATTGATCGAAAAGTAGCCCTCTTCGTCCTCTTCCTCGTCTTCTTCGTCATCTGGAACCATTCGGTGTACCTTAGGAAGTTGTCTAATTGCGACCTCGGGACTAGGATAATTCGTGACAAGAGCAGAGTTCGGCATAGACGAATTGGGTGAGTTTATCATCAACTTCGTGGCATCCAACTCTTCCAAAAGATGCTTAATCGACACATCGATGTTGGTATCCTGCGACTTGATCAACTCTCTTTCGAGTAATTGTTTGTGGTCATTCATCTTCTTGAACTCCGTCAACTTGTGGAGATTCTCAGCGAGGTTACAGAACCACAGATAGAGCAACTTTTCAGATCGGATAAGCTTGTTGATGTTGTTGAAGAAGGGGAAGTGTTTTCGCAAATTCTCACTAAATTCTACAATGATATGGTCTTCTTGGGCGTTTTCTATCCGTCTAGCCTGGGTAAGATCCAGTTCCATCTTGATCTTAGCTTCGTCGTCATTGGTCTCCAAGAGTATCTTCAAGAGATGGAGCATGTGAGGCAACAATTGGTAGTTCGAAATCTGTAGCTTGAACAAATCAGTGTCAGATTTCGACAAACTGGCGTTGAAGTCTTTGGTTATTTGGATGAGTTCTCGCTTCGAATCTTCCAAACTCAATGGGAAGGCAACAAGGAGTTTGAAGATAAGCACATTCTTAATCACCTCGTGGATTTCATCACCACTATTCAAAGTCCTAATCTTGTCTCTTAGCGAGGGATACTTTGAGGCCTTTGAGTCGGCGTATTTAAGGCTGACGTTAAAGTTTGAGAAGCGGACCAACTTTCCAAGCACATTCAGATCGACGTCATTGGCGTCGTCGATAATCAGAATCAACTCAAATAGGAAGTTGGAGTTGAACTGGTTGTTAATGTTGTCGCTCTTGTACTTGAGGAAACGACGCGAGTTCAAGTGGACAATGACATCGGTGTTTCTGACCAAGTTGAGATTGTAGTTGTTGGACGAGTAGACCATGTAGTACCTCTCGTAGGTAAAAAGCATCTCGAACAACTCGTACAATTGAACCACCACTGCGCTGTCATTGGACTTGATGTTGATGAGCTGGTAGTAGGCGATACTCTTTCTCAAGTTGACCAACTTCTGGTGCTCCTGCGCTTCGTTTCCGTAGTTGTTGTCGTTGCTGGTAGCGTTGTTCAAGGTGTTGGTCAAGTTCAAGGTGTGGTAGTAGTTACATAAGTGCAAAGAACTCAACGACAAGTTGTAGTAGATCTGGTACTGGTTGATGTGGTTGAGGTTGAGGTTGTTCAAGTTTTTGGCGTTATTCTGGGGGATGATGGGTGGCACAATGAAGTTCTTCTCGACCAAGGTGTTGATCTCGATGCACTTGAAGTGGAGGAGGTTCTTGTAGTTCTTGAAGTTACGGAAAAGAAGGTTCTTCTTCGGGTACTTGATAAAGTTACGGAACTTCTGCTTCTTCAACTTGATCAAGATCTCACAGATGATGAGGTTAACGGTGAGCACGATCAAGAGCTTTGAAAGGAAGATCATGTCGTCGTGGTGTTCCATTAGGTTGATTTCCAGGTGTAATGGGTTGTGAGGAAGATGGTGGTAGTTGGGGAAGTTGGTTGTGACGAACTCGATGAGCTTCATGTAGTTTATCACTAACGACTGGACCGTCAACGGCTTGACAAGCTCAAAAACGATCGGTTCGTCACCAATAAGGGCAATGTTCTCGATCAAGTTGTACGGAGTAACCTTGTACTCTGCTGCAGTGTTGTTATCGAAACCTTTTGTTGATGCTGGGTTCATGTTCGCTGCTGTAGCCGACGAGACGGCTACAGACGAAGCTGACAGCGACAACTGGTCGTCTTCGGCCTCGTTCGATGACTCTTTTATGGGAATGACGTTGTTGGCACTCGGTGTAGCTGATAACGACGGTCTCTTCTTCATCACGGGCTTGCCATTGTTGATCTCGATGACTTCGCTCAAACTGTTGATGGAATCCAACGTCTTGCGGTGGAGGTTCTTGGGACCGGACTTCTTTCTCTCCCGGAGCTGGGTACAGTTTAAGTTGTTGGCTACACAGTGGTTACAGGGTCTTCTTGCTTCACACTTGACCTTTCTGATGGCACAGGCATCACACGCCCTTACGTTGGACTTTCTCTTCTTATTGGACGACTGGACAGCGCTGGCGTTGACGTGCTTGTTGGTCACCGGTACTGGCTTGGAGATGGACGACGACGAGGTGTTCGGAGCATTAGCGAAGAGGTTGGAGATGCTGGAGTCGACACCCGAGGACGACGGTGGTTCTGGTGAGTAGCTGGTCCGGAACACGGACTGGTTTCCTGAGGTGTTACCGCTGGTGGTGTTGGTGATGTTGATATTACTATTACTCACGTCGCTGTTGATGTCGGCGATATTCTGGCTCATCAGGTTCGCTGTGAAGGCAGTGTGAGAGAGCTGTGGGGCATCGAAGCCATGGCTGTGGGTGTGTCCATGGGGATGAGGCATGCTGTTGACTAGGGCGTATGGGTTGTGAAAAGGGCTCTGGCTGAAAGGCGAGTCGATGACGGACTTGTTGGAGGAGTTGGGAGGAGCGTTGGGGAACTTGGAATCATTCTGGAACATCATCTTGGCCGGTGGTGGACATGCGGTGTGGAGGATGAAATAGAGATGAGTTTAGTGGTGGGTAAGCTATTGGCTATTTTGGTGATGTATAAGACTATGTAATGTGGTGGATATGTCCTTGGCAGTTGCGATAATGAGTATTGAATATTTGGATGGTCGATAAGACTGTTGTCGTATGGTTTGGATGAATAGAACGACGTCAAAAAGTTGTGTGTTACTGAGGTCTCGGTGACTGTAGTATTCGTTATGTTATAAGCGTAGCAAGAAGAGAACTGATACGGAACTGATACGGAACTGATACGGAACTGACAGGGACTGCTGGGTTGCTAGGATTCTCCGGTTCTGGCTAACGGAATTTCTTGGTATTCTGTCTAAGTCAACGATGACGGGAGGGGAAGCCAAAGGAACCAAGAGCGAACAGTAGTACGACGATAATCCGAGAGTCTTTTGGTGAAAGTTCGTAGTAGCTCCAGAACGAAACAACGGACACAACGACACGGGAAGACGAAGACGAAGACGGAGATGAAAACGAAAACGATGTCAACGACAAACACTAATAATGGCAATAATATGAAGAAATAGTAATAGTAACAATTAATATAATATATATTATATAATAATTATACCACAACCAATACCAGTATTAACGCTAACAGCCCAGAAAGAAAAATACTGACTTTCCTGGGTTACGAGTGATGTCTATGGTTTCCCGAGTGAAGTATTCTCTGGGCTCTATGAAGACAGACACAATCGGAAAATATGAAGCCTGAACGCACTGGTGAACAATGGAGGGAAGGTGTGAGGGTCGTCCGAGAGGGTGGAGTACGAAGAGCCTGAAGAGCGTAGAAGAAGAATGAAAGAGAAGAAAAGGAGTTGGATTCAGAAAGAATAGGAGAAGAATAAGAAATAAAGAGAACGGGAAAGTAAAAAGGTTCAGTGAGAACGAGAAAAGTGTAGTACGAAAGAGAGAGCAGAGTACAAACGAACAAACGAACAAACGAAAGCAACGTGCAATGGTTGAACTCACAAACTCAGAAAACTACCAACTAGAACGGAGAAACAGTCAGACGGGACACATCGACAGAGGCAGGCATTAAGGAAACGGCAAAAGAAATGTGAAAAGCCTTACCCTTTCTCTTGAAGAACTACGAGGTTATGCTGTTTAGAAAGTTGTTCCGATGCCAAATGCCATAGAAAGACAACGACAAAGACACGGACAATGCTCTAGGTCTACGATCCTCTACGTCATGCTATTAACATGACCGAAAAAGTTCACCATTCGAATGACTATTGGACTATTGATCTGACCATCGGTGCTAATACACTACACCACATCTCCTGAGAACCTACTCCTATCCCAGCAGCTCTACGCCAGGTCACTGGAATTCTACTTCCTTACTACTTCCTTCTAACTCCACTGCTAAAGAATACTCCTCTCCACAGACAAAGCCATCCATAACCCCAAAGCAGTAGTGCTGCCGGAACTGTTTCTACTCCGAGCTACAGAATGGTTGGGCAGGGGCAATACAATGAGCTAAGTAGGCACGCAGAGAGTCTAATAATAATATTAGTAGTGTAAATAATTAATATAAATATAATAATATTAATTAATTGGGATGAATTTGTATATTGTATGGTGTTATAATATTAATCTGGAGTAGCACAGTAGAAAACCATTTGATGTTAGTGCTAATGTAATTATATTATTATTCCAAGACCTCTTGATTAATAATCTCTATACCGATGGGAACGCCAATTTCGTCGCCAATGCCCTGGAAAAATTCCTCTCATTCAGGTTATAAACGCACTAGCCCTATGCTATGCACTAACACTGACATTCAGATCATTGTCCTACATACACTAGCCATCCCCAGTAGATCGTTCGATGTCCATATGACATATACGAGTACGAGCGCTCCACTTTCCTCGAATCGGGGTCTGTACAGTCTAATCTCCCCACTGTGGTATCCCGAACTAGCCAATAGAGAGACAGTGGCGTGGAGGACACTTGCAAACCAGTAAAAACAACTGCCGGCCGAGAGCGGCTCGAGCTCGATACGACTCCCGTTGTTCCCCTGCCGCCTGGCTTCTGTGTGTTCTCGCTTCTCTCTACTATTGCCAGGTCGTCCTTGCAGTGGTGACTGGCCATCGTACTGGTTTTGTGGTTCTGTCTCATCGAATCCAGTTACCCACTGCACCGACAATCTCCTCCATCTCCACCTGCTCTTCGTTGTACGTCAGAAAATAAACAGTCCCTACATATACCTCTATATTCTAGCTAGTTCTCGACTCCCACCTAGCGCATTAAATGAGATTCCCTCCGTTTTGGGGGTCCATTTCTTGGTATTCGGTGTGTCCATTTCAGTGTCACAAAAACTTGATGAAATTTTTGCGTGGGGTTAGGAGGGGTAACAGAGAAAATTTTTCGTGGTGGGCTTCAATCGCCAGGTCCAGGGAAGAAAAGAACAGGAGAAAAACGGAGGTTGTGGAAGAGGTTTTACGGGACGTCGAGGAATTGACTTTTGGTCGGTGTTTATGGGTTTTTCGAGCAGTATTTGTGGGTCTTTTGAGAGGCTTTGATGGATAATTGCCCGCTTCACGTCAACTTAGAATGATAGACCTCGAGAAAAAGAAAGGCGATTGTTGGGGTCGTGCAACGTTGTATTGTTTGTTTGACACATTGCGGTAATTTATCCGGGATATTGAATACATTAGCCATGGCGGGGGTTCAGTATTGTAGATGAGAAAATGCGGTTTGACGGTGGGTTTGTCATTCGTATAGCTATAGTGCTCTTGGTGCTTTGGTTATTTCTTTGGTTTTTAATTACACGGGATTGTAGACTTCTGGAACCTCTCAGTAGTGGCGATCGCTGGCTGAAAATTTACTATTTTTAGTTTATAATGTAACTTACAAATGCAGCAAGTGAGGACTAGGTGTGAGCGAAGCATGTCCTTTAAATTTTTAATTGAGCACCACTTTAACTACTAAGCCTGTCAGAATTGCGTATTTGCTGTTATTCGGGGTCGCCTGGAGGCTTTTGTAACTATTTAAATAGCGCAAGGTAACTGGTATCGACAGGCGTTTCGCTCTTGAGTTAAATTGACCAATTACATTCTCTGTTGTCTCTGCATACATATGTGGGCCCAGCTTCTACTAGCCCTTTTAACTGTTATTGTAATTAAGATCGTCGCTTTAGTACTTTATTTTCTTACGAGAATCTGGCTTAGAATATTGATTGGCTAATCTTGCATTAGAATTAAAAGCGACGCATTCTATATGTGGCTATATCATATGGAGAGACATTTTGCGGAACTACTTTCTTGCCTTGTAGGACATCTTTTGCAGTAAGATTGGTACCTTGTGGCAATGGCTTATTGAATTAGTAACGACGGGAATACTACTAGAAGTGATCTATCTCTCAGCTTGGAATCCTTAGGGAAGGCGTCTTAACCTTCTCTGTTAACTAGGCTTCTAAACTTTGTTTGCATCTCTATCATGTCCTGGAAAATGCCGTACTTTATCGTAAGCAACTCTTGATCGTCGTCAGAAGGGAGCATTTCTTCTTTGGGCCCATTGAGGTCTGGCGTTGTAGGTAGTATGGATGAGGGTTTCTTTAAATCGAATTTTCCAGCCCTAGCTATATCCCCGATGAAAGATGCTCCTCTCGCCACATTGTACTTGGCATCAACGTCAACTCGGGTAACACTAAGCTGCGTGACACTGCTCAAAAGTTCTAAAAACCTCGTGTTCTTAGCTTGAGACCCACTTACTCGGATTTGATCTATTGTGATTGTACCTTTCCTTAATGTTTCCACAATATGTCTCGTTTGAAAGCACAAGAATTCTAAGATTAAATTGTACTTGATCACAAAACTCTTGCTCTCCTCATTATTATCAATAATTGGAGCTAATTTTCTATCATAATTAAAACCATCGATCACCATTTCACTCATTGTATTATCGCTTAATGGGTTTCTATTTCCATCGACATCTCCGTAGTAAAAATAATTTCTGATAACTTGAGTAATGCTTGTAGTCAGAAGTTTGCTTGTTTCTTGTTCAAGGTAGTCAAACACAGTCGAAGGCTCTGCATCTTTAGACACATTATCTCGTATGAACTTCTCGAATGTTCTGAAAAGTCGCTGAAATAGTTTACCTGTAGATGGTTGACCAAGCTCATAGACCTTAGTACCAGGAATTATCTGATTAAACGGTCCCCAAACATTTGGAATAAAGTTCACAGCGTCGTTTTTTGAAGCAATGATGAAGCAAGTTGATGTGCCAGCAACCATTGATAGAGTACCACTAGTAGGATCTTGAACACCTGTGGGTTCACAGATATTGGCCAACCATCCAGCGTAGCTATCAATGCATCCATTACCAATAAGGGCCTCGGTAAAGCCAAAAGATGGATTAGCTTTCCCTAAAGCCAAGCCAACTGTAGGAAAGCTTGAAGTAACAACGTTGAAGTCTGCTCCTCCAATCTCTATATTCTCATTTATTCCAAATGTCTTTATCAATACACTCCTTGACCAACCTTTTATTGAACCATCGATTCCATAGCCGCTGGCTCCATATTCAACTGTCCTTGGTTCGTACTTGACCAAGTAGTCTTCATTGAATCCACCAACGAGAAGAAGGTAATTGATCCAATCGTACAACTCGAAGCACACCAACTTCCTCTCTGGGAAGTTATCACTGAGCCATTTCAACTTGGGAATTCCTAATTCAGGAACAAACAGTCCACCAACGTATCTAGTGATATCTTCACCTTTAAGTAGCCCATTCAAGCACTTTGTTTCCTCTGTTGCGCGATTGTCCATCCATAATATTACATCTTGCAATTTATGTAGGCTATTATTACCAGCGATTGCACTGAAGGGTTTTAAGTACGTCATTTTGTCTACGACTATCTTCTCTAATACCACCATTGAGCATGTTGCGGTTGTTCCAATAGCTCGAACGTTGTCTTTGTTCTTGAGCTTTGAGATAAGACCAAGTATCTTGTTGAATATCTCAGATGACGATTGAGTTATGTAGTTTCCATTATGGCTCGTGATTATGTCAGATTCGTAGCTTTCTCCCTTTCCACCATCGTTGTAGTATAGCCGTACAGAACCAGTACCTACATCAATTCCTAGAGTAGCAGTCATGCTAGTTGGGGAATTCAAGAAGAAGATGGAAAATGATTTTAAATGTCAAAGGAATTTAATTGCGACTAGATTAGGATAAGCTGTTTGTGTGATAGTGAGAATGCATAGTCGCTTAATATTGTCAATTTGACTGGGAATGGCTGCTTTAGATGATATATATAATAATAATCATCTCTATATTGCCTTGAATGCATGATTATTATCTAATGAAAATACGTCAATGCATAAACGTACATTTGCAATCTTCTTCTTGTACTCCACGTTTCGCTGTCAACTATGCAGATGTTGAAATAAGGTTATAAATTTATATGGCCATGCACTCCCCTACTAATGTTTGAGCTCATTGCATCCCTCTTGCAATTCTTCGATATGTTATTTCACTTGATGTGAATCTACAGATTGCGATAGATGTTGGTGTCAGCGGTTTATATTTCAGGAACTCTTGTGGTGGTCTGAAATCCAGATATCTCATCTACAACATTGTAACTAATTAAACATGACATTAAATACAAACCAAACAGAACAAAAAGTCTATGCAGAAAAGGAGCAGAAGAAGAGGGTATTCTTTTCACGTCCTTCTCCTTTTTTTTGAAATAAAGTAATACAAGCTATGAAAATGGCCAGTTGGCAGGCGACCACCAATGGCTGAAATTTTGGTATACAACATGACTTCCCCGAATTTAAGGATTCCATAAATTCAAACTAAACGCCTTTAGACGCTTAGTACCCAAGAGAAGCAGCGGAACCAGACTGCTGGATCCATGCCTCGACAGTTTCTTGAGAAAGAGAAGAGTCAAAGTCCACGTCAACCTGAAGGATGTGAATTTGGGTGTCAGTGAAGATGACAGCAGCCTTCAAAGAACCACTGGTTGGTCTAGTGAAGTAGTCTTGAGAACCACCACCACCGTTAGAAGTACCATCACTACCTTGGCCATCGTGTAAGTGAGAAATCAATTTGTCACTACCGGCACTCAAGATCTCGAACAAGTCCAATTCACCACAACCAGTCTTCCAACAAGAACAGGTGGCATCACCGTATTGTAAAGTTCTTGGGATCTTGGCGTTCAATAACCAGATAGCTGGCATGTCAGCGTTGAAACCGCTTCCAGAGTCTGAAGGCATCTCAAATTCGAAAACAAAGATCTTAGAGTTACCTCCGAAACCGTGGTAAGCTGGAATACCGTTTCTGTAGTATCCACAGTCGCTTCCGGAACACTTGTTACCTGCCATAATGACAAATTCAGTGTTAGATGGAATGGTAACATCACCAAGAGCAACTGGAGAAGAAGATCCACCAGAGGCATCAGAGTTGGCGTAAGACAACGAGTTTCCGAAGGTGGAGGACCAGACACCGGAACCAGAGCCACCGAAGTAGTTAAGGAAAACACAGTTGTCAGCGGAGCCTGCAGTATAGTAAGAAGATCTTTCCCAGTCACCAGCAGCGACAGAGGCAGTAGAACCAGAAACAGAGTTGCTGGAAGTGGTGGTTGGAGCAGAGTTAGTGCTAGCATCTGGTCTGTAAGCCTTACCTTGGTCAGCGCCATTAGCGGGGCCAACAGGGCTGGCAGTACCAGCAGGAGCTGGAGCAGATTCTACGGCAACTGTAGCGATAGTGGCAGATGTAGAAATAGGGTTACCTTGAGCGTCAACCAACACGGTTTCAGTGACCTCGATAATCTCGGTAGCACGTTTGTGCTTGTGGTGAACGTGCTTGGTAACGCACTCTTCGTCATCTTCTCTCTTTTGGTTGGACGATGCTGGGTAGTAGACACCGAACTGTAACAACTTCAAAGGACCTCTGAAGTGAACCGAAAGTTCCTCGTCTAATGGGGAAAGGTTTCCTGAGAAAGAGTATGACTGTTGGGAACATTGACCGGAAGTTTCATCCATGTTAGTGACATCTTGGTAAGTTCCAGAGTAACCGATACCCGAGTAGATAATCTTGTTTGTTTCGGAACAGTAGTAGTTACCACCGACATTGGAGCAGCCGGCGGAGACGGTTGTGATGGCTGCTGTTAAGGCAAGCAAGACAGAAGAAGTGAACTTCATTGTAGGATATTAATGCGTAGCAGGGATATAGGTAGCAAACTGCAAGTTGAAACCGTGTTCTGTGGTATCTGAAGCTATGAGTATAATAATAACAACTTAATCGGCTCGACTACGGTACGCTAGTGTGTGAAGGAATGACAGCTATCTCTTTGCAAAGAAACAACGGATACACAGCTATATAAGTCCAAGTATTCAGAAAGAAAAGGTGTTGATAATAATAATATAATATTAAAATTATTAGCCGCCTGGTAAGTCACAAGTTTAGGAAGAGAAATCTTTACAACCACTTAAACAGCAAACCACACCGACATGAAAGGAGGCAGAATGAAGGGATTATATTCTCGGACAGAGTAGCAGGAGGGAAAAAGTCAGACAGTGAGCGGGACTGGCATGAGGCTGGTTAGAACAAAGGTAAACACAGTGCTAGAAAATAATTGCAAAACGCGATGTTTGGTTTGCCCGGAATGCAGAAGGGGGCCGAGGGTGTGAGATGCGGAATGGTTGACGAGGGAAGGGACGAGGAGTGGTTTGTATTGTTGTCACGTGGTTATGATCGCGTGGAAGGTTGTAATCCGAGGGTAGCTGATAGGAGCCCTTTTGTTGCGTGTTGTTGTTTTTTGGGTTGTCCTGCATACAGATCGTGTTCTTGTCTGACCATGTCTTGTTTTCTGTGTGTTGCAGGAGTGCCCTGTCCGAGGGTAAACACTGCATCACGGTGCAGAATTTAGCTATACCTGGTTGGCCGGCATTTCCCCATCGGGCCATATTTGTACTGTTTCTGTCGTTTAGTTCCAAGTTTTAAACCCGATAGGTTGGCATTCTATGCTCATTCCAGCCTTATTATGGTGAACAGGGTAACATGTCTTGTAGAACTAGCTTAAATAAGAGATGTGCCAGCAGGCTCCAGCACAACTGAGCCTACAGGGTAACTCATTTTAGCGGTACTTGCTAACCCTGGTAAGTTGTGGGTGGTGGCTAGGCGGTGTTTGGGAATTTCCATCCTGAGCCTTGGATACCACGGTGGGAGCTCTCCGCCACCTCGTGTGAAACTACTGCTCTACTTGGCCAATGTTATTGTTATTATCGTCAAGTAACATACCAGGGCACTGAAAATGTGGTGGCCGCTCACACGTAGCTGAAACCCTCGCAGGCTATACCATCAGTCCTAATTGTTAGCATGGTCCGTCGTGTAATGGTGGCACGGTACTACAGTGCTACAGTGCTAAACTACAGTGCCACGTTGCGAAGTGGTCCTTAATGATCCTACCGATTAGCTCCCTAGACGAACAGAGAACTCTTCTCTTTCACCGGCTTTCGAACACACGAACACTGAGCCCATCAAAAAGGAGTCATTGACCGGATCTAATTTCCGGTAGTATACGTGTATGTTTGTTTATATTATGTGCCGGATTTTTATGTCTGGTTTTCTTGTCCGTTTAGGGACGTTGCATTGCGACACACAGCGATCTTGCGACAAGAGGTCATTGTCCAGCAGAGAACTGCTGAAACGAGATCTGAAGTGGCATATACACCAGCTATAGGTGCAAGCCTCTCGCAGAAGAGACACATTTTTGCATTAGAAGGTATTTAATGGGTCCAACGCCCTGTTTCAAGGAGTGCTTAATCAAGGATATTCATGGCTGGAAAGTGGCCATTGGAGCCTTTACAAGCTGGCTTTCGGGTCATATATTCAAAAGGTCTGGCCACTATTCGACGCAAAGCTGCTGGCTTTTTAAGTAGTGTATATCACATGTGACGATCTGAGGCTAGCCAAAATTTCTTTACCGGAAAATAATGTAGTCATTTACTCATATCGGAATAGCATTAAACGGATGTAAAGTGACTTCGTCACTCAGGCCCGATTTTTCTTTAAATCTCGTATTGGAAGAACGGTTCAAAAGGTCTAGATGTCAGATACTCTATACCAATTTGAAACAAAATTATGTACATCTAAAGTGACGTAGCGGGTATATCTCCGATTGGCTGCACTTCTTTCCGATTTCTCATGTAAGTCTCTTACCACAGTGCATAAGTAGGCTTTTGCATAAATCATGGAGTCGATGTATTATCTGGAAAGTCTAAGTTGAAGAGTAGTAAAGTACATCTCTCGTCTCCGCTTTCTGTACTATTAAGCGGCATATCACCTCGTAGACGGCAGGTCAGGAAGTATGATGATGTCATGCATTGTTATGTAATGTCATGTATGAATCTCAACGGCTTTTTAAGGTTGCATTTGCAATGCGAAAAAATTTTCACAGCTTATCGAAGTTGCAAACCATAATGTATCAATACATTGAGCTGCTTGCGATATCCGGTGACCTAAAGCCATTCTATATTGATGTACAAGACCGGATAACATCTCCTTGTTTCGGTCTTCCTCTTGTATTTATGGTTATGCAAATTTGCTCTACTCTTGGCTGCTCAAAAAAGCCAACATATTGGGATCACCAAGGCCACACCAAAAGTTCCAGCCCCTCGAGATCGTATGTAACGCTATTTTCAGTTCCAACTACGACGGTCGATGGTTGTCATTTGAACGGCCTGTAGACTTTTTGCTAAGGTACTGTCGGCGTGCCAGTCTTCTGCTATCTGCAGCCCATCTAATGACTCGAAGCGAAAGTACGAGCACTGCAAAGTCTTACTGCGAAATCATAAAAACTTGACATTGGGCACCTTCTCGGACTTTAAAGAAACTGAAGACAATACTAGACCGAATCTGCATCAAAAAAATTGTAGATATTAGGATCATAAAATATTTGCAAAGATATCCATATATTCCCTTGCATCCAGAAAATTTTGAGAACCATTAGAATTAGTCATATTCATATCGTCTTTCAATTTAAAGAGGTTATCTCTTCACTAAAATGTATTTAAAATTTTAAAGTGGCTATTAATTAGAGTAAATTGGTTACATACATCAGTAGCTAGTCATATGATCAGTAACCGCTTCCTCAAGAACCGTGGATGCCAACAGAACACTAATAAACTTTGTATGTAGTATATCATCCTACTAACTATGAAAAACCACATGGCTTAGTAAGCAATGTGGCATCCCTTATCCGAGTTATTCCACTTTACATTCATTAAACATATGGACTATTCCATGAAATATAAGAACTGGTCATTTGCATTTTAATTGGGCGCGCAATATTCTTTTACATATCCACGTGATTTTCATATTGCGCTTTTGTTGTGAACTTGTAGTTCGAGGAAGAAGTAATGCTGGTGCTTCTACTACTAGGAATGGTCTTAGATTTAGGAGTCGTTCAGTAGTTGGGTCAAGTGCGATAACCGTTTTTAGCTTCCTTTACAAAAAAACAAAAGGAAAAGGTGAAGTGAAATTGTCCATATTGGTCTAGCATAATCTGGAGAGCTTCATCACTAGATAAGTCGTTCTATATATCTTATCAAGAATTTGACATGGATATGCAGAATTGACAGCACCGCAATATTATTTGTGAATATGTGATTATTGCACATTATGGTATGTATTTCAGAAGGAAGATGCAAAATCAAAATTTCAAAGACATCTACAACAGGCTATAGCATTGTGACCAGTCTGGCTTTTCGAAGTAATGTGGTTCTTGTTGCAACGGTATACGAAGTAATGGGTAATAAATTGTGATCCACAAGCAAAATCAAATTGACAGGGCAAATTCGTAGCATTCTTGTGCACAAATGATGGTTCTCTTCAAATCCCCGATTTCATTGATGATAGTTTCTCACTTTAATATCCTACCATTCATTCTGAAATATTCCAAATGTCTCACTGAGACATACAACTCACCCCACACCTCCTAATTCCAACTTGCTCCCATGAAAACACCCATCTCTCTCTCACACCTTTGCACCTCACTCCCCCAGATCCACCCCTCGGTGTTAACGGCATCACTTTAAATCTCCGATCGAATTCCTGCACTCATCACGTTATTAGCCGCCACTAAAAATTAGAGATGGTTAACATTCTTCTTTATCTCTAGCTAAGCTATAGTTTTGCTAGTGTTGAACTACATACTTAGGTAACACTCATAGAATCCACCACCATGAGCGGTAGGATATCGAAGCCTTCGCCAAAGTCGCGCCTGCCCTGTTTCAACTGCAGAAACTCAAACATCAAATGTGACCATCAGAAGCCACTCTGCTCGGCCTGTGTCAAGAGCAATGTGCCAGCTTATCTCTGTTCCTACAGCGATTCGGCGTTCTTTCGGTCCATTAGAGACGAAATAAACTTCAGTTTGATCGACGGAATCGGTGACATGTCAAAGATGCCCAATTCTCCGTTTACTAACTCATATAAAGCCGTTTCTGTGAACCTAGAGAGCTTCACGTACTTCAAGAACGAGAAAGAAACCAGAGTGTTCTTCGGACCAACGTGCTGGAAAACAGTGTTGAAGTTCTCCCTCAACAAATTCCCGTTGATGTTGGAAATAATCGACCAGAGTTGTAACGACTTGCAAGAAATGGCATTGGGCTCGTTTAAAGACAGCCCTGTGGACCCACCAACAGGAGTGGAAGAAGGTGTTGAGTGTTTGCCAGAATTCTTACCGGCTTACTCCGAATGCTTGGCAATCGTAGATAAGTTTCTTCAAGGAGAGAAGAACATGTTCACCAGCTGTTTCGATGCAACCACCGTACACGAATATTTCAATTCAGTGTTTACACAGAGCGAGACACTGAAGTATGTGGTAATCAAGTCAGGGTGCTCACATGTGAGACTTTCTGTGATCATATCTATAATAGTGATAGCAGCATATAACGACAAATCAATAGCGGTGGACAAGACCCTGTTGACAGCAATTTCCAAGTTGCTAGTAAATGCGGGAGATATGAAATCAACTATTCCGACGCTTGTTGCATTGATAGCTTTGTACGAGTCAAGAAAGTATGACTTCAACATAGATTTCGAAGAGGCGATATCCCATGACCAATCGCTTTTTGCTAATTTGGTCACATTTGCTGTCTCCTCGGGATTGAATAGAGACATCGAACTGATCCATGGAAACGGTAATGTTGGCTACACTGAGTCTTTGCGTTGTATATGGAAATATGTCGTATTCGAAGATACATGGAGAAGCTTTCAGAAAGGTCAACAGCCTCTTGTTAGAGAAGATTACGTAGATGTTGATGCTTTTCGCAATAAGTGGGAAGTATACTGTGATAGAATAAGGGCCTTTCGACTGGTTAATGATCAGATTAATCTGTATAATGCTTCAAAGAATGTCGATTTAGAAAACGCTATTAGCAAGGTCTATACGTTTGCACCAAAAGAACTCGAATTTCCCAAAGATATGAGGAAGGAAGATATGTACATTGGCCTCATATCATTGATTTACTTGCAAACTTTGACTTATATTCGCTACTTGAAGCAACCTAGTCCTCAAACAAAGGACGAGGCATACAAGTGTGCAATTCACCTCTTCATAGCAGCGAAACAGCTCACGGAGCTATATTTTACTACCACAGGTACCAAATCCACCATGTCATACACACCATACTTTCATGAGATCAAAGAGGCAATGTTCAGAAGTGTGTTTGTGATTGTCACAGCAGTATTCGAGGGAATGGACGATTACATCATTGATCACCAAGATGACCAGAAATCCCAGTTCTCGACAGAACTGGTTCAAAGTTTTTTCCAGGAAGATTTTGAGAGCAGGCAACTAAGGTACAAGGACATTATGTGTCTTCTTAATATCGTAACAAATGAGTTCCAGCCAGTCATTGGAAAGCTAAGCGCGGTTAGTATTTCTTCAAAGATGATGTTTCTTTTCGCTAATAATCTTTTGAGTTATGTAATGAACGAGGTAGAGACACTGAGCCCAAATCCCACGTCAGTAAACAGCGAGAAATTGGACACGGCACTCGAAGATTATCTGCCTTACTATGACATCACACAATTGAACAAAGACGATATTTGGGAATTCTTCTTGTAACCCACGTCGTAGGGAATCATGTTGCCAATTTAGGGAAAGGAGGCATTGTATTGGGAAGTTGGCGCAGCAACTGTGTAATTAGAGTTTATTTTGTGTTGTTTTGCATAGGTATGTATGTTAATGAAGGTATCTATTATGGGATTCCCGATGGGTTTGAGCAGACCGTGTACCACGCTTCGTGACGATGATTTAGCTTATGAGTTTTCAAACTCTGCCGCTTCATGTAAAACATCAACACTTGGAATTGTTAACGAATCCAATTCATTCAGGATATATTGAATTTACAGGAATTTCAGAGTTCAACATTACAAGATAAGGTAATTTAATTGGAAAGCGTAAAATTAAGGACAGTTTTTAGCTATAACATTATGTGTGAGAAGTGAAGTAAATTAGAAGCATGGTTTAAAAGCTTAAACCGATTTGGAGACATCATCGACGCTTTCTTGGTGCACAACACCAAAATTACCCTTAGCAGCCTCTGTTACGAACCTTAAATGGGTGGTGTCATCATCACCGAAAGCCTTAGCCACTTCTTCCAAAGTATAACCAGAAGTCTCTGGATAGGTGAAGTAGACAACAATCAACTCAACGGCAATAATGCAACAGTAGACAATATAGTATTTCCATCCGATGGCTTCCATGGCAATGGCATTCACGAAACCGTTGTAGATAACAATCCAGGTTTGGACCAAGTTGTGAATGTTAATACCCTTGGCTCTATGGGAGTATGGTAAAATTTCAGTCATGAATAACCATGGCAAACCGTTAGCACCAATATCGTAGAATACGTAGTAAATGAAAATCATGGCAAGAACACCTCTGGCCAACCCCTTTTCTTTGAACCCACGCTCTTGGTTGACAGCAGAGAGAGCTGTCCAGATGACATAAGTTACAAGCATACCAATAAGAGAAGTCAAGAATAATGTTCTTCTCCTAAACTTGTTCACAACAGAAGCAACAGTACCAGCAATAACCAAGTTGAAGATCATCAAACAACCGTTAATTTCCAATTGTTGCTTTACACTGGTGATACCGATAGAGTTCAAGACTTTACTCAAGTAGTAAGAAACTAAACCGTTACCAGATAATTGCATAATAACCGAAGTCCAGACAACAAGGAACAATCTCTTTCTGAAAGAGCCAATAGTGAAGAAGTCGGAGTATTTAGCATTTGTGTAGAGCTTCTCTTGTTCCAAAGCAGCTTGAATTTCACTGATTTCAAACTCAACCAACCTGAGGGCACGCTCGTCTTGAGATGAACCAGTGTGGTGCTTGTGCAACACTTCTCTAGCCTTATCGATCCTTCCTTTGGCAATCAAGAATCTTGGAGACTCAGGTACCATGAAAAATAAGCAAACTTGGATAAAAGGTAAAGCACCTTGTAAGTAAGATGGAATTCTCCATTGGTATGCATTATCAATTGTTCTGGTTGCGAAAGTACACCAAGCTGCAATGATAGCACCCAAGTACCAGAAAACATTATATAAGGCGGTAGCAACAGGCCTGTGAGTGGGGTAAGCAATTTCAGAAATAAGAGAAGGACTGGACACAATGGCAATACCAGATCCAAAACCAAGGCACATTCTTGCAAATAAGAAGAATCCGTAGTTGGTGGAGACACCTTGTAAAATTGCACCTATAATCATGAGAGAAGAACCACCCATAATAGCCTTCTTTCTACCATACCTGTCAGCAATCCAAGAAGACACAACGAAAGACAACATGACACCGAAAGTGTTACCGTTATTCAAGGCACCCAAAACTGGACCTTGTGGGTTACCCATGTAAGATTTCCACCTTGGAAGAGATTGTAAACCGTTAAGCATACTAGAATCGTAACCGTTGTTAGTAGAGGTCAACGTGGTAAGCCAGATACAGAAGTTCAAGTATCTGAAGTGCTTATATTTCCACCATGGTTGATCAAGGTAGAGGTAATCATCGATAGATCCACCTTGGATCTCGATTTCATCTGAACCAGTATCCTGGTTGATCTGGACTCCGTTGTCTTTAAGAGAGGACATGTTATCTTCTTTAGCTGCGAAAAATCTTAAACCTTAATTCAGAAGGCTTAAGAGTAAGATGGTAAGACAAACAACAAGAGCAGCTAATCTCATTCGACTTGGAATCGTTGTCTTTATATACCCAGATCCTCTCTCTCCATTTCCCCATTTTATTCTCCATTGTCCCACCTTTGTCCCATTCTTTTTGCAAGCAATCAACATGGAGCTAGAAATATTTTTTTATTCCCTGAACCAAGCATGAGCCCGCTTACCTCCAATTAGATCTCCAAAAAATATGGAGTCCTGTAGGCCAAAAGGCGAATTTGATAAAAATAATATCAAGTGGAGGAGCCTTGGACATAAAGCTCTGGCAGCTCATTGGAAGAAAAAGGTTGAAATGCATTTTAGATTACACACAAATTTCGGGGCTGACGTTTTTGGTTGTGTCGAATTGCGGCCTCTCCAACTCAGACCTAAAATAGGCTTTGTTGAGCGCTTGGGGGTATCTTTGCCAGCTTCAATGTGATGTGCCAAGGACCTACTTTAGTCGAATCGAATCCTCATGTAGAGGTGGAAATTGTACTCCACAAACCTTATTAATTGACCCCAACATGACAAATTATTTTCTTGCCATGCTGAATACCATTGGCAACGGAGCCAAGGAGTCGGTAGTACCACGGGAATATCAGGTTGTCCTTGTTGTGAAATTGCAATCGCATTGTATGACTTCAATACAAACGACGACTACCATGTTGAACAAAGGCAGTCAGGAAGCATTTCCTAGTTAGGAATTGTTGCTGTGTGGAGGCTCATTCATTTTGCGCATAATTCCCTGAGGCTGCTAATGCGGAATGATAACTCATAACCAAGAAGGAACCTGCAATGGGTGCTAACCTGCCACAACCTTCACTTGCAAAGTGAACCAAGTCCGATCCACGTAAGGTACTTAAACGCCAATTGCAAGGTCTGAACAATGTAATACGGAGAGGGGATCTTATTACTTATTATTGCCGGGGTTACATCATCGACTTTAGTTGCGAATAAAAAAGCTTATTTCCTGCGTTGGGACAGTTTCAAAATCTTCCTCACCGTGATAGCTTTCTTGGCATTAGTCACTGCAGGAATAACACGAACGAACACTTAGTGAATAGCCCTATGAATATCCCGAAATATTAGTCAGGTCAGGAACCAGGTAGACCCGGCATAAAAAATACGGAAAAGCGTCCACCACGTATGGACAATTTATCCACATATATCAACTGCGCTTTGGGAGGTTCCCTGCTCTGTTGAGGTGTGAGATGCCGCCTTCCGTCGGTCGGTGACAAACAATGCCAGTCGGTCGCAGACACTGTGCATTGTACCAATTATGGGCATTTATCTGATCAAGCTTTTTAGCAATGTCGAATTTGACAGAAATTGCAGAACTCAATAGTATAAGCTCTACCGATAACGATGATAATATCCACAAAAGCCTACCCCAAACATATATTATCACGTCCACGAACCTTCTGTAGTAGGCTTCTTCATTGGAAGTACGATCAAGCCCTGGCTTTAATTTTGGGGGATCGCAAGGGTTTCCATGCATTCCCCACTGAGCTTTATCAAATACGGCAAGTGCTCCTTCTTCCCCCCCAATTCCAGTTGCAGTATGGCACGACGAATCTGGAATAATATTCATCACGAGATAAGCTTAGTCGAAAGCGAGCCGGATGAAGTATAAGCTTTTACGACTCAGTGTGACACGTTTATAATTTGCAGTCAATGTGTAGGTTATCGATAGATGATGTCAAATGGTTTAATGTGTAGTTATTTCTCGTATCTTCTTATTCCCAATGGATCAATTATCGGAGTTGTCTTGCATTGGCCCTTTTTCTCCCCCATTTCCGTAGTCACTTAGTGATTCACGTCAAATATCCATATTGCAGATTTCGCCGTTTTCGTAGGCCAGTCCACCGAAGCTCTTAACGCACAGAGGGGCGACGTTGGAGGTGGGTGGAACGCCGTAGTGGGGCCTTAAGAACATTAATACCGTTTATTTTCAACATCTTCAGACGCCCTTTCTTCGTGTTTCGTATTTATTGTAGTTGGCGGTAGTGCCTTTTTCTTGTTTGATAACCATACCAACAAGCCATCAATACATTGTGATCTCCGCATAATGCCAATACCATTATGCCCTGCAATATTCGAGGTGATGTACGTTTACTGCTGCGGAACACCAGATAATTGGGGGATCGCACTGCTAATAGGGCTCCCCACAACACATGCTCTTAGCGGTCCCGTTACCTCTAGCTCAACAACCCAGAGCCTAATCGACACTTTTCGAGGTCCAAGACTGCTTTTGGTTTCACAATTGGGGGATTACTGTTTAGTTGTTCCATTATGCACTTAATTTCCTCGAGGAACCATTGCCTAATTGGGATTTGGCCCCGAGCTCTCTGGAACACTTCCCGTTTAGGAAGCATATCCTTTTTTCACTTCCCCAACTTCCATAACCACCAACCATTCACGACTGTTAACTGTATTATTGGTGAAATCTTTTGCCGAGAGATGCTCCAAATAGCAAAGCCAAGCCACCCGTCGTTGTTTTTCTCGTTGCTCTCGCAATTACTTTTAACCTAGGTGTGAGACTCAACCCAATAGAAACTAAGTAACCCACACGGCCACGCATACTTAAACTCCTGGAAACTACAAAAATAATACAACAGTTCCTTTCCTTGACGAAATCTTAAACTCCTTGTTCAACCAAATCAACGACTAGCAAAATATGAGTCCCGTTCCCAGACAACTCGATATCGAACAATTGATCGAGGACTTGACCATCGAGGAGAAAATCTCCTTGTTGGCCGGAAAGGACTTCTGGCACACCATGAACATTGACCGATTGAACATTCCTTCGGTCAGAGTATCTGATGGTCCTAACGGTATCAGAGGTACCAAGTTCTTCAACTCGGTTCCTTCCAACTGTTTCCCATGTGGAACTGGTTTGGCTGCTACATTCAACAAGGATGTTCTTCTCCAAGCTGGTGAATTGATGGGTAAGGAGGCCAAGATGAAAGGTGCCCATGTCATCTTGGGTCCTACCTGTAACATTGTCAGATCACCATTAGGAGGAAGATCTTTTGAATCTTACTCCGAGGATCCTCTCTTGTCCGGTCATGCTGCTTCCCACATTGTTAAGGGTATCCAGAATGAAAACGTCGTTGCTTGTCTTAAGCACTTCGTTTGTAACGACCAAGAACATGAGAGAAAGGCTGTTGACAACGTCATCACTGAAAGAGCCTTGAGAGAAATTTACTTAAAGCCTTTCCAAATTGCCTTGAGAGACGCTTATCCTAAGGCTTTAATGACTGCTTACAACAAGATCAACGGTGTTCATGTCTCCCAATCCAAGAAGATCTTGCAAGAAGTCTTACGTGATGAGTGGAAGTACGATGGTACCGTCATGTCTGACTGGCACGGAGTTTATTCCGCCAAGGAGTCTTTGGATGCTGGTTTGAACTTGGAAATGCCTGGCCCAACCAGATTCAGACAAGCTGTCCCAACTCTTCACTCTGTTCAGACCAATGAAATTCACAGAGATGTCATTGATGAAAACGCCAGAGCCATCTTGAGACTCGTTAACGAGAGTTTAAAGGCAGGAATTCCAGATGATGTTATTGAGTCACCAAACCCCACTAAAGAAGCTTCTGACTTGTTGAGAAAGGCTGGTGACGAGTCCATTGTCTTATTGAAAAACGAAGGAAACATCTTACCATTGTCTAAAACTGCCGTTAAAGGACAAGAGAAGATCGCCGTCATTGGACCAAACGCTAAGGCTGCCCAGGATTCCGGTGGTGGTTCTGCTTCTTTGAACGCTGGTTACAAAATCACTCCATATGAAGGTATTGAGTCCAAGATAATTGAGGGAGGAAACTCCATTTCCTTGGACTATTCCTTGGGTGCCTTCTTAGATAGAAGTTTGCCTGATGTGGGTAATGTTTTGTTAACTGCCAGTGGTAAGAAGGGTATCAACGCTAAATTTTACAAGAAGGCACCAGGAGTGGCTGACCGTGGTACTCACTTTGAGGAATTCATCTTATCCACTTCCAAGATCTTCCTTTCTGACTTCAAGAGTCCAGAATTGAAGCCTGGTGAGCTCTTATTTTACGCCGATTTCGAGGGTATCTACATCCCAGACGAGACCGGTGAATATGAGTTTGGTGCCTCTTGTTTAGGTACTGCTCAACTTTTCGTCAACGACCAGTTGGTGGTCGACAACAAGACTAAGCAGACTAAGGGTGATGCCTTTTTCTTGGGTTTGGGTACCCAGGAAGAAAGAGGAACCATAAAGTTGACTAAGGGCGTTAAGTACAACATCAGAGTCGAGTTCGGCTCTTCTCCAACATACACCTTGAATAAGGCTGCTCTTGAAGGTGGTGGTGTCTTTTTCGGTATTCGTATCATCAGTACCGGTGAAGAGGCCATTAGTAGAGCAGTCGAAGTTGCTAAGAAGGCCGATAAGGTCATTTTAGTTGTCGGTATTTCCAAAGAATGGGAATCTGAAGGTTTCGACAGACCTACTATGGATATCCCAGGTCACACCAACGACTTGGTTGACGCTATTACTGCTGTTAACAAGAATGTTATTGTAGTCAACCAATCAGGATCTCCAGTGACTTTACCTTGGATAAACAAGGTACAAGGTTTCGTTCAAGCCTGGTACGGTGGTAACGAGTTGGGTAACACCATTGCTGACGTACTTTTCGGTGACTACAACCCATCGGGTAAGTTGTCCATGACTTTCCCAAAGAGAATCGAAGACAACCCTTCATTCTTGAACTTTGCTTCGACTAACGGTACTGTGTTGTATGGTGAAGACGTATATGTTGGCTATAGATACTACGAGAAGGTTGGTCTTGAGCCATTATTCCCATTCGGTTACGGTTTATCTTACACTACTTTCGAACTTAGTAAGTTGGTTGTCTCATACGATGCTGAGAACGTCAATGTCAAGGTCAGCGTTACCAACACCGGTAAGGTGGATGGTGCTGAAATCGTGCAATTGTACGTCCTGCAAGTCAACCCAAGCATCAACAGACCTGTCAAGGAATTGAAGGACTTTGGAAAGCAATTCTTAAAGGCCGGAGAGACTAAGGTCGTAGAGTTGAATGTTTCGATCAAGGAAGCCACTTCCTTCTGGAATATGTACTACAACAAATGGCAATCCGAGAAGGGCAAGTACAAGATCTTGGTTGGTAACAGTTCCGATAACATCACCCTTGAGGATGAGTTTGAGGTAGCTAAGACCGCTTACTGGTTAGGTTTGTAAGTTTATAATTGCTGTATTATTGGATACTAATATGAACATACGTTATTGGATATTGATGTAGAGCTTTCGTAAGTAATTTATAGAAAATTTATCAATTTCAATTCGCAGAATGCCAAGGCACACGTTCCAGCTGCTACCACTGATTTCCTCTATAACCATAACAAAATATTGAAAAAGATCAATAGGACTAGATACAACAAGTTGCAAAAACGACGGAGATGTATTGAGGTTCCAGACAAAAAATAACCGTCGTCTAACTCCACTACCATACGATATATCTACGCAATATCATCTTAACAACCTAAAAGCATGACCTGCATCAAAATCTCACATTCATATACTAAATAGAAACAAACATAACCGTCAATTTCTCTCTCCCATCAACAGACGACGTATGTTTATGTATCCCGCTTACCACTACATACCTTCTTCCCTAATAGACGAATTGCTGCGAAAAATCGATACCGAATTAGGCTGATCAGAAAAAGTGGTGAGATGTTCTCTGTGAAAAAATAGATCTTGTGGGCAGTTTAGCGAGAAAATCGCCAGTAGTAAAACAAAAAGACATTTCCACCTTGCTATATGGGCATTCACTGAAATAAAATAGCAAAAAATAATGGACGAGTCCGGAGTCGAACCGGAGACCTTTCGCATGCTAAGCGAACGCGCTACCAACTACGCCACACGCCCTTTTCGTGTCTGAAATGAAGCTCACAAGAAGTCACCTGAAAATAATTGTGATCACGTGACTTATAACAGTAGTTTCTCTCCGTACTAATCTCCTTCATCAACTGATTTATAGTACCTCTCATTAGCTAGTGGGTTCAATAGCACCCAGTCTGTAACATGATAGGAATATACATCCACCATAAAAAAAAAAAAAAAAAAAAACGCCACGAAGAATCAATCCTCTGCCGGAGAGTTTTACCCTAGTTCACTCTAGTTTCTCTCCGTACTAATCTTCTTCATCCGCTGTTTTATATACCTCGCATTAGCTAATGGGTTCAACAGTACCCAGTCTATAACATGATAGGAACATACGTCTACCTTAAAAAAAATTCCCACAATCCCCGGTTTGTTAAATATATGAAATATAAATATTATGAAGATGATAAGTTTTGATTTCTAATCCAGAGATCCCTTTTAATGTTTTAAGTCAATTATAGCTAATTAGCCTCTCTTTTGGTTCACGTTGGTTTTTCCAATATAATGGGAAGTTATTATTACGTTCCAAAATTCTGGCGCATTTAGGAATAGTGTCACCTGCAGTGACCACATGTACTAAAACTACTTCGAAAAGAGAATTGCAGCCTTGGTGATTCTGTCTCCTTCTACAGACATAGTTCCAATTACAAATTAAAACATATTTATTCAATGCATTTCTATCAAAAAAAAATTAAGTCAGCAAATACGTCGTTAGAATTGCCTAAGATCAGTTATAAAGCAAAGGGGCCGAAGTAAACACCATTTAATATTCAATTGTCATGCCACTTAAGCACACCAGGCTCCTGTATGTGCTTCAAATACCTTGAGCAACAAAGAACAATTCATTTTACATCTAAAGTCGTAGCCTTGCATTCTATTGCACGTAATTTCCTGGGAAAACACCAGTTTGTCCGTTGTATCTACCAGTCCACCATCCATTGGTGTCTGCGGTCTTCTCTATGATCTCAATCACAGCGCCAGCAGGGAAAGTTAAATCTCCTTGGGCTTGGGCAGTGTAGTCATACAATGCAGTACAAGTTTGGGCACTTCCAGCGGTTCCTGGAGTAGGTGGAGCTCCGTAGCCTGCAACAGGAGCTGCTATAGGGGAGGCTACTTGACCAGGTTGGCCATATCCCGTTGATACAGGACTCTGAGCTCCATATGCTGCTGGAGGTTGGCCATAAGCACCATATGAAGAAGAAGCACCAGTGGAAACAGGACTTTGTTGCCCATATTGGCCATAGGCTGGCGCTCCAGCAACAGCAGCAGCACCTGGTGCAGCGTAAGCCCCCAGAGGATCCTTATAATCACCATACTGCTGTTGTGGTTGTTGACCATAGGCTCCGTATTGTCCTGGAGCGTAAGCAGGAGGAGCACCTTCGCCCCCTGCACCTGGTGGAGGAGAGTTCATCATTTGGTGACGTCTCTTGGTCGCTTCTAATTTGTTTCTGGCATGGCCTACCTTAAAATGAGTGATACCTATAGCATCAGTCTGTTCCTCGATATTACCCTTTTTGAATGTGTATGCTTCAACTATATCAGTGGTAAGATCAAAGTATGGAATCTTCAACTCCTCCATACGGTTGTACAATGTATAGAATATATTCAATTGCATGTAGTAGAAACTCACGAAAAGTGGTTTGATAAAGTCGGATTGCATCTGGAACAAAATAGGTAACTCAGTCTTCAACATATCGTTGTAATAGTCATATTCTTGCTGTGCAATTGTCACGTCGTTTTCAGCGTTGTACATCTTCTCCTCATCCTTGGCGGTTCTTTCTTTCTTGTCCTCGTATTTCTTGTACGTTCTCTTACGTCTATCCAAGTCAACTTGCTTGTGGTCTCTCTTTATGGCCATTTTTCTGATAGCTTGAATGACCTTTAAGAGCTCCTGGGCTGGATTAACTATTCTCTTCTCAATCAACTCCAAATCAGGTTTAAGTGTCTCCTTCAATTCCTTAACCACTTCTCGGTATTGCTCTGAAGCCTTGATACCCTCGGGGTTGTCTTCCGGAACAGTTGAGTTTGGATCCGATAAACGACCACTTATGGGTTTATAGATTTCCTCAATGGCCTTGGAGAAATCAATCTGGAAGTCCAACATACCATTGACGGCACCAAAGTAACGTTTTGACTCGTCACTAAGCTTCTTGGTTTCCATTTCCAATTCCTTGAAACGTCTCTCAGCATCCTGGTACACGGCATCTGTGGTGACATCTCCCATATTCATCTTCTGGCGGAAGTTCTGGGGAGCTCTGACGATACTCTTTTTGAGACCTTTGAACGACATCTTCGGTACTATTACTGGTAACGGTTGTTGAATAAGGATCAATAGAACTCAGCAAATACCCACAAATAAAACCTATTTTTTGGTGATTTATCGTTATTTACAATCTGTATGCGCTCTTGTGCTCTTTCTCACTACAGATTGGGGCTCAATTGGTGGTGAACCCTAACACAGTGATGATTGTACACTGTCCTCTAACTTCCATAATCAGGGGAGCTGGAATAAAATCGGTGACGCCGGGTCGTGCGGGCGGCGAAAACGGATGATGGTTTATATGGTAGCGCTGTAAATGATGAATGGATCAGCGTATGGGGAAGTTGGATGTTGGCTCGTAAGATAAGGTGGGTGGGGAATGGTGTGTCGTGAAGGCGAACGGTTGCATAGCTGTTTATGGCAGGAGCCCTCACACCTTTGTTATTCCTAGAATGTATAGATTACATAGAGAACCCAATTACTGAAACATACTCATGTCCTATGGCTTAGCTGTCACCAATAAGTTATTACGCTCGTAATGTGTGTACTGAGTATCTACGACTGCAAAAACAAACCGAGCCCCTCGGTTTCTGTGACGTATAATACTGCGGCTGGAACTTTGTTTATAAGCTCCTGTACACTGGATTGTCAAAATAGCAGCCATACAGATTTATTTGTGCTCTGTGATTTTGCAGCAAGAAGTATCAGTGGTTAAAGGCGGCAAGAAGGGAAAACAAGAATTCACGCTAAATGCCACCAAATTACAAGAGTGGGATGAACCCTAAATTAGAAAGCGATGTGGGGGCTTTTGCCGGGATTTTAAGCACAATCGAGAGTGTTTCTATGTTCATTTTCAGGTTCTTTATTCTTCCCTTTATGTTGATCCAAGTGGGCGCCAAAGTGATATTCAGACTAGAGAAAGTAATCAGAATATTCATGAAGAAGATGATTTGGTACCAGATAGCGTTTCTAGACGTCTTTGGAGTACTTGGGTCAAAAGATGAAACTGAAGCTCCTGGTACAAACCATAGCTCCATCAATTTCGGACAAATCCCAGTGAATTATTTCGATGTCTATGCAAACACAAATTCAAAGATCAACCGTACTTTATCGTTTACTAGAAGAGTAGTGTTTCACTTCACAGAGCTACCCTTTGTTCAGATTCAAAATAGCATCTACGACGCAAGAGAAGTCTTCTACATAGCCTTTGATGAAATGCGATCTGTCCCAGAGAAATCCGACTATATCTTCAATAGATATCTAAAGCACTCGCCTTTCTGCGTACTAAACAAACTTAACCCAGGAGGTAAGAAACTTGAGTATCAATTTAGAGGGATTGCAGTGGGAAAATATGAAGGATTCGAGGATTATTTGAGGAAGAAGAACAAGTTGGAGTTTCCTATTACCCATGAAAGAGAAAGCAAGGCACCAAGGAAACCACATAGACCAGAGAATCGAACAACACACACTCATAAAACCCCTCAAAGTGTCCATCAAATGCAATATCCCAATACACTAAATGCTACCAATGAGAATACCACAGCTACTGAAATAACAAATGCCAATTATGCCGACGACAAGGAATGCCAGGGTTGCCCTGTTCTTTCATCAACGGTACAATTATCCAAAGTAAGGACTGCCCCACGGAAATTCCTGCCTCCCTTGGTTTCACAACAACCATTTCAAATCAAAAGTTCCGCTGCTGAAGGTAAAGTCAAATACATAAATATAGAACTCCCAAACAAGAAGAAATCCAGCTTGAGGTTGAAAATTGTGCCGAAACAGGGAACTTCCACAACTAGCGGAATCTATTCCCAGCAGTCTCTAGGTGATAACGTCACAAACAGGATAACCTCCTCTATTAGCCCAGAAGATAGTGACTACATCCAGCTTGTGATTGAAGCAATTAAAGATGTATTTCCAAGCCCAGGCTATGACGACGGCTCTTTGGCACCTATTATTCTTCGTCTTGCATGGCATTGTTGTGCCACCTACGATAGTGCTACGGGAAATGGAGGTTCCAACGGCGCTACGATGAGATTCGTTCCTGAAATCACTGACGAGGGAAATACTGGCCTAGACATTGCTAGATCGGCACTTGAACCAATTAAACAACAATTTCCTAGAATATCCTATTCTGACCTTTGGACCTTAGCTGGTAAAGTTGCCATTGAAAACATGGGAGGTCCCCAAATTACGTGGAAAGCAGGTAGAGTTGATTGCATAGATGACAGATTCGTGCCACAAAACGGACGGTTACCCTTTGCAGATAAGGATTCACATCACATACGTAACACATTCAAGAGAATGGGATTTAGTGACCAAGAGGCTGTAGCATTGTTAGGTGCTCATGGATTGGGTCGCTGCCATAAACGTTTCAGTGGTTGGGAAGGCAAGTGGACACCCAATCCGATAGTCTTCTCCAATGACTTTTACTCGGTTTTACTCCAACAAGAGTGGAAATTAAGTAAAGTTCCAGAGACTGGCCGGTTACAATTCTACAACGGTGATGGAACACTCATGATGCTCAATACGGATATGGAGCTTCTCCAAGATCCCGTATACTCCTATTGGGTTAAAGTGTACAGCAAGGACGAGAAGCGGTACTTCCGGGACTTTGCTGCTGTTTTCAGCAAACTCCTAGAGTTAGGAGTTGAGCGCGATGCTTATGGGCAAGTTCTACCCAAGTCTGAATTCTTTCGTGAGTGAAACCCGGTGATAGGTGGTGCTACCCCAATCTTCGTTGTTAAGGAAGTGGCTGTGAAAAACCAGCGAGTGACAGAAGAAAAAAAGAAACACGATTTGCATCCATAGTGGTTATCGCCGATATCCGCAGTTCCGTAGTTAGTAAGTTACGAAAGTGTTAGAGTACTTGGTCTAAGGCACGAATGAAGTGATTTAAGGGGGCAATTGACTGTAGTATTGTAGAGTGACAATTGGTGGTGCCTATGTAAGCCCATTGATAGATATTACGCTGGAAAATGCCGTCTCGCTGGCAGCTAGAACCCACCCATCTTCTTCGGTGGGCCTACTTTATGCGCGCTTCCACAATACAACCACAACCATGGGACAACGATAACTAGACGAACCAGGTAGACAACACACGACAGGCCTCCCACACCCATTTAAAGTATCACCATTACCGCATAATCTTAAGAAAAGCCGGACCACCTACATTTACCACCTAAACACCAAGCTGCTACCATGCTGCTACCTACACCAAACACCACCCACCACCTCCTCCACCTACCCACTCCTCGACTGTCTCTCTTTAACTCCATGGCCCACACTATTCACACTGCTATTTCACTCCATGTCATGTGACTTTACACCTTCCCACGTCGCACATTCCACCGTTTTTTGGTTTCTTCTTACCATTTAACGTTACTTTTTTCGCTTCTAACTTTGATTCTTAACTATGACAGATCCAAACCATTTTTTCCAGTGCGATTATCATCTGATTTTTTAGTTTTGGCTGCCACTTTTCTTTCTGAAGCTGAGAAGAAGAACACCATCGGACTGTGGTTTGTGAAGACAGATTCTGCTTGAAGCAATAAGAGTACAGAGATATAACAATGTCGGTGGCAATTCCAAAATTAGAGGACTACGATGTGTTCCCCCTCTCCGGGTTCTTGCCCGATAAGCTCCCATTGGTGAGCCTTCCTCAGACCTATTACAAAGCATGGGAAGATTTGGTTAACAACCTTCCAGCACTCATTTTGACCAGAAGAATTCGTTCTTTGGTCGACAAAATGCCCGTATTGTCGACAGAACAACTTTCGTCTGAGGAGGAGTACAGAAGAGCATACCAGATTCTTGGATTCTTGGGCCACGCTTATGTATGGGGAACCGATGAGCCCGTGAACAAATTGCCAGAGCAGATAGCAAAGCCATGGCTCGAGGTGTCTGAACACTTGAGATTGCCTCCAGTGGCCACCTACGCTGGTTTGTGCTTATGGAACTTCAAACAAATCATGCCTACCGAAGAGGGTGAAGACGTATGGGACTTGGATAACTTAACCACCATCAATACTTTCACTGGCTCAATCGATGAGAGTTGGTTTTACTTGGTCAGTGTGTATTTTGAGCACAAGGGATCTTTCGCCATCAAAACGGGTTTAGAAGCCATCAAAAGTGCATACAACAACGACACTCCAAAGTTGATCCAGAACTTGCAAAGCTTGGCCGAGGCCATTGACCACTTAGGATCAGTTTTAATGAAAATGGAGGAAATGTGTGACCCACATGTGTTCTACTTCAGAATAAGACCATTTTTGGCTGGTTGGAAGAATATGGGAGATGTAGGATTGGACAAAAATGGTATCATTTACGGAAACGACCCCAAGCCAAAGGCGTTCTCAGGTGGTTCCAATGCACAAAGTTCATTAATTCAGTACCTCGATATTTTACTTGATGTCAAGCACTATTCTACTGGAGAAAGACCAGTTCCACATAGTCAAGGCGAAGCTCAAGAGGCTAAGCCAGAAAGCGGATTCATGAATGAAATGCGTAAATACATGCCTGGAAAGCATAGCGACTTTTTAATGAAGCTTCATGAAATCAGTAATATCAGACTGTACGTATTGGAACATAGTGACTCGTGTCCTGAGTTGCTCTTGAGTTTCGATGCATGCTTAGCTATGCTTAAGCTGTTCAGAGATAAACATATTCAAATAGTTACCAGATATGTCGTGTTACAAGCCAAGAAGACCAACAACATGGGTTCATCGTCGACCTTAAGATCAGGCTTGGCTAAGACCAAAAAGAAGGGAGTTGAGGAGAAGGGAACTGGTGGTACTTCGTTATTGCCATTCCTCAAGCAGTGCAGAGATGAAACAGGAGATCCAGCCGCTGGTAACTGGGGTAAGAGAATTCTCAGTGATGGTGTTATGAGATTGAAGTATTCCAAACCAAACGGTATCAACGAGGATTAGTTGTGACAAGAATAGAGGACACTACTACAACTCTAAGACTAAGAAGATAGATATGCTGGCGTAAGATTGTTTTCAGTTGAGTTGAGCTTGATTTTGTAATTAGGGACGAGTAAAAAGATGGTCAAATCAAGGTTTAGATGTGATATGTACAAAGCGGATCATAAAATATGATAATAAATATAGTAATATATACAATATGGGTTAGACAAATGAATCCTGTAGCCTTCTTCTGATAACGTATCAATTTCGCAGCCGTTTCACCAAGACTATTATTTGATGTACGCGCAGCCTATATGTAGCACGGGCAATTGGACCATATAACAGCCCCTGTAGTTTGGTTTTTGGAGGAGGATTATAAACATCAAGTTATCCTATTACTATTGGCATGCCACATAGCTCCATCGCATTAACCCCCAATCTCACCCAATTTCATTGTCAATTATTAACATGTTGTACCCATTTCACTCCTGGCACAATTTTTCACTGCCCCAGAAAACCATCGGTCTCTGTTCACAAGATAACTTTACAAAACACACCCATTTCTATCTAAACTCTTCAATCGACCCAATTTTTTCCCACACTCTACCAACAACCTCAATTATGCAATTGCCGTTCCTCTCCCATTCAATTTTTCCATTCCCACCTTCCATATCCCACAACTCAACCACCATAACTGCCCCATTTCTCCATCCTCCAATCTCTCGCTAACAAAAGTGTGCACACAAAATTTTTCACTTTTGAAAATTCGATGAAGAGTCATTTCAAGAGTCTTAGGTGTTCTTGGTTAACCAACAGTCTTGTTCGTGTGCATGTTTACCAGACTAAGCTCACTCTTCAGAACTACTACTACCAGCACGCTAAGAAAGATGTCCTCAGATACAACAGGTGCCGCAGCAGCCGCCGTGGCTGCCGTCGTAGACAAGGTAGAAGCCGCTCCTAAGACTGCCCCAAAGGCTGCAGGCGATAAGAAATCCAGTAAAAAGTCCAAGAAACAAGAGCTGCAATTCCTCTTGAAAACCCCTAAGGGTACCAAGGACTGGTCCGATAAGGATATGGTGATCCGTGACGCTATTTTCGGGTCGTTGAGCTCGTTGTTCAAGAGACACGGTGCCGTTACCATCGATACTCCAGTTTTCGAACTCAGAGAAATCTTGACCGGTAAGTACGGTGAGGACTCTAAATTGATCTACAACTTGGAGGACCAGGGTGGAGAATTGACCTCGTTGAGATACGATTTGACTGTGCCTTTTGCTCGTTTTGTTGCTTCCAACAGTATCGCCAGTATCAAGAGATACCATATCGCTAAGGTGTACAGAAGAGATCAGCCAGCTATGACCAAGGGTAGAATGAGAGAATTCTACCAGTGTGACATTGATATCGCAGGCAACTACGATACCATGGTTCCAGATTCCGAAATTTTGAGTCTTTTATGTGAAGGTTTGAACGGCTTGGGAATTAAGGATTTCAAGGTCAAATTGAACCACAGAAAGATCTTGGATGGTATCTTTGAGGCTTGTGGTGTCAAGGAAGAATACGTGAGAAAGATCTCATCTGCTGTTGACAAGTTGGACAAATCTCCGTGGGAAGCTGTTAAGAAGGAGATGGTGGAAGAAAAGGGCCAAACCGAAGAAGTTGCCGACAAAATCGGAGAGTTCGTGAAGTTGAATGGTACCATCCGTGAAGTCTTAGCTTTATTGAAGAACAGCGAGATTTTGGCTTCCAATGCTTCTGCCCAAAAGGGTATTGAAGAAATGACTGTTTTGGCAGACTACGTTGATGCCTTTGGTATCAGCAACCACATCAGTTTCGACTTGTCTTTGGCCAGAGGTTTGGACTACTACACTGGCCTTATCTATGAAGCTGTCACCGCTGCTTCTGCTCCGCCAAAGAATGCTAATGAGTTGAAGGAAAAGGCTCAGAAGGAAACCAAAGAAGTCGAAGATGCTTCTGAATACGTTGGTGTTGGTTCTATCGCTGCCGGTGGTCGTTACGATAACTTGGTCGGTATGTTCTCAAACGGTAAGTCCATTCCATGTGTCGGTGTTTCTTTCGGTGTGGAGAGAATCTTCTCCATTATCAAGGCCCGTGCTGCCAAGGAACTCGAGAAGGTCAGCTCATCTCACACTCAGGTCTATGTCATGGCTTTTGGTGGAGGTGAAGGCTGGAACGGTTTCTTGCTGGAGAGAATGGCTGTTACCAACGAGTTGTGGAAGGTTGGCATCAACACCGAATACTTGTTCAAGACAAAGGCTAACATCCGTAAGCAGTTCGATGCTGCCGAGAAGTCTGGCGCTCAAGTTGCCGTTATCCTTGGAAAGGAAGAGTATCCAGCCGGACAAGTCAGAATCAAGTTATTGGGACAAGGAGAAGACAGTGACGAGGGAGAATTGGTCAAGGTTGAGGATCTTGTGGATGCTGTCAAGACCAAGTTGAGCTCTTTGAACAGGGATGGTTTAGATGAGATCACCCGTTTGATTAGAGGCTTATAGATGTAAATAGGAGGTTCGTACGTATTAATGTAAATCAATGATATATGTGTATATAAAAGAAGGTGAAGAAGACTATATAATAGGCTTGGACAATGGCTTTCATCACAAGCCTTCTGAACATTGACCATTGACAAGTCGTCGCTTGAAGAGTAATTTTGCTCTATTTTTTAATTAATTAGTCTTACCGTGTTGTCATCTCAAGAAGTATTCTAAGATGAGGCAATTTATATTACGTGACATGTTTCCTATTGGCAGAGAAACAATGTTATCCTCTCGCTGAAAACTTCGACCTTCAAGAAGAATAACTCCTTCTTCACATCTTATCAATGCTCAAGATGATGAAATCGAACTCACCTAGGCTAGTTGCGTACGAATCATGACTGGATGCATTTGTCATTTCGATAGTACTCGTCACTGCGTTACTTGGCACATTCTATTATCTTTACAATCATTGTATAGGCCAGCGTCGTTAAAACATAGAATCATATCTATAACTCTTAAATGAAATACGTACTTTTATTGATATATTAAAAAAAAAAAAATATTAATGCCCTACAATAATAAATGGTTGCAAATCCACCTTTATGCACAAGTCCTATAACATTTGTTGTAAAGATATAATATACGTACTATGGCTTAACCTCTATTTTTTAACCGCAATCGTAAAGAAATTAGAGTTTGTAACAGGATTTATTAGGCTGTTTGCACCCACTAAGGTAGTCTTGCCGTGACACGACCTCAGATTCTGTGGTTTTAGCAGCCATTTAGGTTCTGGGCAACAATAGTCAGGCAAGGAAGAAATCAGCGATGTACATGAGGAAGTCTAATAGCGTAGGTGGTAAAGCAGCTGGTTTAGGTGCATCTGGACAGCTGTCACATATGAATAAACAATTTGCAATGGGGTGAATGAACTACGAAACTGAATATAGTTATCGTCACTACACTCAACCACGGAGTAGATGTAGAGTAGTAAACACCCGTACCACAAGCTAAAACACTCGCTCATATACAAGATGACTAATTCCACCCCCCGTCGGAAACACGACCACTAATCCAAACCTTAATTTGATCTCTTTTATCCAATCATATCCTCAACCTGCCCTTTGTCATTGCATTGTTATGATACGCCCCTCGGAACATTCCCTTTCTATTCGTCGTAATAATGCGGAGATTATTACGCGGTTTTAATTTCGTGGCAACGTATATGTGTAAAGCCACTTCTGCAACCTAATCTCAAATACTATTTAACGGGGCAGTATCTGCACTTATTATCTGGAATGTCTATATTATTGAATTTCAAATATTACATCATATATTTAGTAGTGTGCTAAGTAAACTTTCTGCTTTGCATCTTCTCAACAGGCTGTTCTGACTTTATTAGGAGTACACTGAAACACGTCAAACATTAAGAGATGACAATCATATCAACAGAAATCGAAATCAACGCCCCTCCAGCAGTGGTTCGTGAACATTTCCTCAACTTCGAGAACCACCCCAATTGGAACCCTTTCTTCGTCAAGATCGAAGTTTACAAGAAAAAGGTTGCTAATGCCGTTGGCATACAAGCGGGAGACCAATTGCACGTCGATATTAAGCCCAAGGGCAAATCGGAAATGGCAATGTATCCTATTGTCAACGTCAACACAGAAGAGGAATTCTCCTGGACAGGAACTTTGATATTTTCATGGTTGTTCAGTGGAACACATAAGTTCAACTTCGTGGCAGAGACTGTGTCTGGTGTGGTGAAAACGAAGTTGCTACAGAGCGAAAAGTTTGAAGGTATCCTAGTCCCACTCCTTAGCTGGTTAGGACTTTTCAAGAGCACAGAAGCCAGTTTCAAAGAGCTCAACGAGGCATTAAAATCTCAAGTTGAACTGTTAGAATGAACAGCACCGAGTTATTCCTTTAAATACGAGCTTGATGAAATGTGAAGATATTTTTTCTTAACATACAAACAGTCGTAGAATGTAATATTGTTGTTCATTAATCGTTATGTAATAATACAGTATCGTATATATGCGTCAAGTTCATTCGTTGAAAAAAAATCTCTTCAATGATCTACGAAACGGCCTGCAAGTGGCTTTTACGAGTGATTCGGAGGATTTATATGATAGTGAAGACTTAGCCTTGGCAGTAACTTTAGCCTTTTTGCTCTTACTAGGTACTGTGGAGACCGATGTAATTGTAGCGGCAGACTCTGTGGAGCTGACAGATCCATTTCTCGAAACTTCTGCTGTGTTGATGGCTGGTGGTTTGTTGGAGGACAACTTTCCAAGGAAACCTTCGATGTAAGTTACCGAACCACTATGCTGTGTATTCTTTGTATCCAAGTTTTCATTGATGAAGTTTTGGAGGTTGAAGTATTGATAAATGGAAGGTTGAGACCCGTCAGGCTTATGAACACTTACTAAAAACGAGCTGAACTGTTTTATATTCAAGTCATCAATAGGCGTAGACTTCTTGTGATCGAACTTGAATGACTTTCCCAAATGAATAAGGGATATCTCATTAATGTAGTACTTCGTAGTTCCAAGAATGCACGTTTGGTTGTAGAACAAGTACATGAGAAGATGGTTGGAAGTGAGATCGGACAAGGACAAGTGGACGTCACGAGCAAGTATCATGGAGTTGATCAAGTTGAGAACGGAGCAGAGTTTGATGACGATCTCACGGTGGTTGAAGATCAAGGTCAAATCCTGGTCCTTTTCTTGGTACTGGTCGATGTTAGATATCCTGGATTGGAGGTAGGTTTGGAATAACTGGTTGTCAAAGTCGACTTGGTCGTTCAAAAGGAGTGTTGAACAGGACTCACATGGCGAGAGGAGTGGAGTTTCTGTTCTAGCGACGGTGGTCATTGTGAACGAGCTTCAGGTAGTGGGAAATGTGGGGAAATAAACTTAGTATTTGAGCCTTTACAACAGCTATATGACAGTAGGAGAAACAAATCTGTAAGCAACAGTAAACTGGAAAAGTATATAGTGACAAAACTAGAAGGAAGACGAACGACTAGATGTATATAACTAGTAGTTCGGAGTGATCTGAAAAGATCTAATTAAAAACACTACCAGGAGAGCCGTGCCAATGTATACTACCTCCTGACACAACGAGACGAACATTCCATATGGATACGGCTTATTATATATACGTACAGGTGATACATACAGTGACACATACAGATGTACATACAATGATTCAAATATTTACATGTATACATATGGAGACACATAAAATAAAAATCGCATACACAACCCACATAGCTGTCCCCTCCGCAAATTATCCCCTATCTTTAATTACGTATCTCTGAGACGATCCAAGAAAATGGTAATTTGCAGATCCTATCCAAAGCAAATTTCTCCTGGCGAACCTCCAACCAAAGAGAACTCTTCGAACTTCTCCAGAAAATACTCCCTATGATCTCCACACGATGCACAATGACCTATCTAGTGCTATAATGGGCTTAACATAACAACCAGTTGGTGAAATCGACGCAGGCGCCTGACATGGTTGTTATTTGGGCGACGACGTAACGCTACGGTAACGGCGGGTATGCAGTCTGAGACTGGAATCTGCTACGAAAGGAACAACCTCACCAGATGGAGCTGATAGACTCAGTGCGAATGATAGCGGCGAACTAGCTACAGTTTCGCATAGTATTACGGGAGTAGCAATGCGGTGTGTGACTTACGCGTCATGTATGGTTCTGTTTGCTTGGTAACTACACTTTGTGGTCCTTTGTCCACCACTTAAAGAACTGCTTGTAAGTGGCTCTTCTCAATCGTTCCTGCACTGGCTGAAGGTTATTTTTATACGAGAATCTCTCCATTTTTCTGGCGTGGGGGTGGGGAGTAATGCTCACGCACAGCGAGGGGAAGTGGGGTTACTCTCGAGAGAGTGCTCGGCTGAAGTACGGTTCGTCTGTAGGTGAAGTGAAACAAAAATGTTGTTATAAAATATACCCCTTGAAGGAGAATACTACGAATGATAACGGAATTATGGTCAGTGTGTTTCCCCTGAGCTTTTTCTTCTCCTTCTCTTGGGATTCTGTTATCTCTCCATTAGTGATTTCGAAATCGCTCCCATAGACAGCTTTTAGCCTATCCTGGAATTCCTGTATACCATGCATAACGGAGTTTCAATCCGGTCGTGCAATCCTAATTTTGCTTAGGTTGTCATTTCGCTTGTCGTTTCGCTTGCTGCTTTGTCTTGCGACATTCTATTGTTTGATGATGTGTAAGGGTTCCAGACGACGGCATCATGGGTACCTCTGTACGAGTTACAGTTTATTTCGATTTCATACAACGAGATGCTGATATTACAGATATTGGTTTGTTCTTAAAACTGCATTCACAGGCGATTGGTAGTTGGAATCGGTCCTTGTGTCTTCTAGTATTACATCTATTATAGAGGAAATGTTAAACTCACTAATAAGCTATATTACCTAGGGCTGAAATCTTCTCTGTTGCCATGTATTGCCCTACCACTTTCCCTTTCTTACGTGATGTGTCATATTTCGTCTCCTGAACCGGTCAAGCATCTTTCTGACTTCGCTAACTCTTTTACTCTCTCTTTGTCCTTCAGCAGCCCCTGCCTGGACCTCGTGACTCAATTTCCCGAAAGGGAAATTGCCCACATAATCATGTTGGCATCGCTTACAGAACCTCAATATCGTAGTCTACCAAGAGACTAACGTACTGGTTATGTTTCTTATCTATCAAGTACAAGGCATAGGAGCTTTCCGCATGACTTGAGCGTATTACTTTCACCAATAGCTGGTTTTTCTCGTTGTAGGATAAATTCAGATTCAGCTCGAGTATCAGATGTAGATCCTCTATGATCACGATAAGCTTCCGTTCCGGCTCTAGCCTTTTCAACTTCTCTGATATCTTATCGCTGATATTCTTGATATTATCAATCTGCTCGTAGTCAATGAGCTTTCCTAACTGATCACTGTCTATTATATTAATCAATTCAAAGGGGCCAGTATTGTTAAAGTACGCCACCAGTAAGTTGGCGTAGTCTACTGCATCCTTCTTGGTAATCCAGGTTTCTACCCGCTTCTCTCGGGGAACGTGGAACTTCTTCAAATCGTTCACTACGTGCTCTATGCTCAGCTTCAACTGGCCATTCTTGGAGAAAATATACTTGACCGCTTGTACATCCATTCTCTTGCTGGTAGAAGAGAAGAAGTACTCGTTAACTATTCATTGCAAGTGAAATTTCATATTTATGTCTGGAATTTTCATCGCGAATCGGCTCATGCTCTTTTATTTCTGGGCCCTTAATACCCCCACTTTGTAAACAATCTATCGCCTTATATGTGGTTATCTATCTTGCATCCTGTCTAATACTAGTCTACAGATGAATCTTTTTTCTTCTATCAACTCACTTTGTGAACAAAAGGTGGTGGGATATTCCAGGCACTGCTGAGCATATTTGTTGTTCGGATAACATCTATAAATTTTATTTTATTATTAAACATTAATATTAGTCAGAAGTATGATACTATTGAAAAAAGGTAAAACGCTTTGAAGTGCGTATTGTATGAAGAAGAAGACGAAGCCTGCTGGCGAGTTGCAGACTTCGCTATTTTGGGAAATGATAGCTTCAGACCCTAACTTAAGGAAATTCTGGAAATCCTAGAACTACAGGAATCCCCATACAATTCGGCTCTGAAAAACCGTAGATAACTCTGACTGTAGACCAGAGTTCGGAAAGATATACAATTTTGATAACACGTTGAACCCCATCCATCGCTACTGCGGATACAGGGAAACTCAAAAATTACAGGAATGGGCCATAAATGAAAAAAAGTACAATGCAGCAATATCTTGATGCCCGAAGTGCATGAAGAACCCTGGAAAAGCCGCAAAGAACAAGAAACGTCAAGTTTGTTCTCGTCCAGGGCATAACTGAGTTAAATAATCTGCCTATCAGGATCCACCTAATTATACTTGCTGCAAAATTTTGCAACCATTCGGCACACTATTAAACCCAGTCTCTATATTGAGCGTCTAACCCAACTTGTTTGCAACATTAGCAAGCTTTCTCTTTTGCACGATTTTCTTAATGTTATCATCGGAATATAACAAACCATATCTTCTGTACTGCTTGATGTACTCAGTCAACTCAGAGCCTTCCTTGTCGTCAATGAACTCGGAGAAAACACGACCTAATTGGAAAAAGTACTCGTAGTTCAACTCCAATTTGAATGTGACGTCATCGTCCTCCTCGGTGCCAGCCTTATTGAGCATTTCTTTGAAAGTACCCTTATGGCCAACTGGAGTGTTGTAACCCTCGCCTGGGCCCAATTCACATCCCAAGTTCTTCATGACATCGAACAATCCTGCTCTGTGAGCTTGGATCATTCCACCGTATTCCTTGATCTTATACTCACGGTAGTGGTCCTTGTACTCATCTGGAGTAGCCTTTCTAGTTCCGGTCCATCCCAATTCGACCAATTCTTCCTTGGTGACTTCCAACTTGATGTTCTTGCTGCCGAAACGGAACAACTTGATTGGATTGAACAAACCAGACCACAACACACCTAAAAGAGCAGAAACTTTGATTACGTGGAATGCAAAGAATACCAATTGACCGGTGACAGGAATTGGCGACGAAACATCATCTAAAAGGGATTTAGCAGTATCACCTTGACCATAGTAGGTAGCGATTGCGCTCAACAACTTGCTGACTTGGTTAGTCAAACAAATTCCTGGAGTTGGAGATATGAAGTCTGGCAAATCGGTGTATAACCACACCAACAAGAAGGTAATAAACGAGTACCATCCGAAACTGTTGAATTCCCAAACTGGCAAGAGCAACTGACCTGGCCACACGTGAGTACCCACCGTATCGGTAAGGTCTTTGATGCTCTTGTACTTCTTTTCGGCGTCGTAGTTGAAGAGGAAGTTACCGTCTTCGGTCAAGTACCCAGGATCGGTGCTGACTCTAAATCCGACTGGTTTGGAGCTATAGAACACGTTTGGTCTCAAGGCAATAGGCAAAGCGTCGAATACCTTGAACATATCCTTGAATTGAGTTGAGCTCTTGATCTGGAAACAGTAATCCTTTTCGATATCTTCATTGAATCTCATGTAGACATCGAAGTAGCCGGAATCGTTAGTTTCTTCGAGGTCATCCATGAGCTGTTCGTCGCTAATGTGCGAGGTCTCTTTTTCTGACATCTTTAGTGTAGAGGTCTTCTTGGTGGATTAACTAGATACAAGCGCTGATGCGTTGATGATGTGAGGTGGGACTTTCAAGACTGGATTCAATGTTGGAGCCAGAAACTACCCTTGTGCAAGATAGATAACACCACACAGAGATATTGTATCAAAAGAAGTCGTCTCCAAAAAGAGCCCATTTACAACATCCATAAAAATGGATCTGAGCTCCTTTTTAACCGCCAGCGATTGAGGATCTGCACATTTACAGCTTTTGGCGAGAAAGCAGAGATTTTCTCGGTGCGTCCACCGCGAGTAGCGTCGGTAGTGGGAGTAGCAGCGGGGTGTGTGATGAGTTAGTGGGATTAGAGAAGACGTAGCTGCAAGAGAGCTGGGTAATGTGTATTTGCATGTCTATTTGGAGATGTATTTGGAATGTCTTTGTAGGTATATTCATTGGTGTATCGGTAGATGTATGTTGCAGCATTTCCCTGTTTTATGCTAGCTCTTGTAACGACGTCTATCTGCTTCACGCCACTTAGTGGCCCCTCTTGGCCCCATGCATCGTTCTCTGGGGCAAGCGACGGAGCTCATTTCCACTGGGTGCAATTCTCGCCGTACGCACGCAGCCTCGACCACCAGACGTCGCTGGAACTTTTGGGCTGCCACCGTCACTTCTTCACCGCCGCAGGCAAAAGTGGGCATTTTTCTGGGGATGGAGCGTCAAATGAAGAAATTTTTCTGAGCCGCGGCGTGCCAAACTCAACAAATACAGATGTGGAAGTCTGTATACCGGTGAGTACAGGCAAGAGTGGAGAGCAAGTATATAATAGTACAGAGAATATGGGGGAGAAGAGTGGGGTAGAAGGTTGAAGATTAGATTGGAACGGTGTCTTTGATGGTGGAGTACGTGGGAAGTTTTCATGTCGGACTGGTGAACTAAAAAACCGATCCCACCTCCGAGATGGGGTACGATATCTCCGTTTGGGTATTGTAGTGGATCAAGTTAGAGTATTATTTCAGTGTAGATGTATTCTTTAAACTGGGGAAAATGTAAAAAGCGTTAAAATCAAGTCTCCGATCAATGAAAATAGGTATTGTGCTCAATAAAAGAAATTAAAGTAATTATACACTTTTGAGATATTGAACGATTAGAACAGAGTCCTTGACAGTAACGTGTTGATGCAAATTAAGCAAAATTGTGACCTTCCTTTAATTTTCACATATTACAACACCCCAGATACAACCCAATTATTTGAAAGACATAACTTAAAAATATTTGGTCAAATTTTGCCTTCTTGAAGAGGCGAAGTGTAAAGAGTGGGGTAGTGACAACGGATAGAACGATTTCGAAGATACTTGAAATGGAAAACACATAGAAATGTGTTTTGTGTGTCTGTTTTACGGAGGAGTAGGTATTGTAAACTCTTTTAGCTGATCTTCCCCCCACGCTGTATCGAGAAGTTCGATAAGAAATTGGTGGTATTCACCCTAGGCCATAGTAATATAGCTGGGAAACCATTTTATTCCTATCGTCTAACACGGTTCCTTCCATGGGTCTCTTGTCTTCTTGTTCGACGTGACATTCTATTTAAGGGCATCCTTTCACCATAATGTCACCTAGTCCATAACGATCCACCTCCATAGCTACCAACATTTCTCAGCCATATGCAGTAAATAACGGAGTTGTAAATTACTGGCAGCTGTAACCTCTATATTTTCCGTAAGGTGGGGTAGGTCTCGAGCTTGGTACGTCTCCGTTTCGGGTAGTGCTAAACTGGGAGAAGAGAGTAGCAGAAAATGGTGTTTTCGAAGTACCCATATCTATTTCATTAGGTTGGACTTTTTTTACCACCATGAGTGGGGGTATGGGATTCCTCGATAATTCAACGTCAAAACCGCGGACAAGGGTTTCAGCCCTGCTGGTTGGTAGGACGGTAGGCTTAGGATGTATCGCGAAATCCTCTGGAATGATATCGGAATCGGATGCGGATCTGTTTAGAGAAAGACGATTACTGTAACCAACCTAAGTCGTGTTTCATATGTAAGCCTCTGTAAATTTCCCTAATAATGGACCGCAAAGTAGCTGTTCAAAGCAGACGACCTTTAAGCTCTTGTGACCTGGCTTGCTGCCCTTCGATATTTCTTCAAATATCGTGTACTCGATATTTCAATACTTTTCGTGTAGTACTTCATAGAGATAGCAAATTAGGTATGAAAATAAACCCAGATTGCAAAATATTCAACTTCTATCGCTATTGTCATATATTGCGTTTGTCAGTTCGGTTAGCGTCAAGATCTTTACGACTTTTTACATCAGTTGACGTCTACCAGCATGGAAAATTAAATAGAGCGTTTTCATTGCTTGAAGAAGTATGCAACAGTTGCGGCAAAGCTCTCTTTCGTCCAAGTTAGCCCAAATCAATGCCATAATAAGCATAAGGAAAACATCCGGCGACTCGGGACGCTGCATTACAATACTGTCAATATGCACAGTAACATTTTCTTCCTGGATAGGCGGTCGTTTCTACGACTTCGACATAGGTGAACAATGTTGGAACCCCCAGTTCCGATCCGTATACAGCATCTTACGTCACCACCGCTTCACCACCGCGGTGGTACCGATCATCTACTGCAGTTTCTAGACATATGGTCGGATATCACTTTTGATCCATAGAGTACTCACGTGGGGAACTTCCCGAGCATTCAAACCGGAGGCACAACCTCTCTGTGCACGAACTTCGCTCGAACGAGAAGACCGTCTGATCCATGTTGGTGTTTTTGTGGAACAGGCTCCGCCCACATTCGGCGTAGGTGGGTTTTTCAGGTGAAGCCTCTTCCCAATATTCCGTATTAGTCCAATGGTCTTGGTCCACTGGTAGCTTTTGGTGGTTTGGATCCCACCCCTATATGACAGCTAAAAATTTTCATCGTGCCTTTGGGCTTTTTAGGCTTTTGGAGTAGTCGTGTAGGGGGGGTCGAAGGTGACGACCACCACATTCGAACAGTTCAAGAAACCGTGCATTGCTGAAACTCATGGCCGTGTCATGCTGAAATTTGGCAAAATCGTCACTTCGCTGTAGTCGTCTACACTAAGCGGAACCAATACTATGCCTTTGACCAGAGTCCAGTGACAAACAGCCAGCCCAACTCGGTTTGTTCGGTCGTCAGATCAGGCACGGTAGGCCGGCATGGTATGTTTATGTTTGAGCTATTTAAGGCAAATTGATCCTGTGTTGTTGTGTTTGTGTACAGTGGTATTTTGGCAGGCATTCTATAAAGGATTCGGCATTATTAGGTACATATGAAGCTTTGAGCCGGGGTTATTTGAGGTCGGAAGTTTTGGCCAAGGCAAAGAGAGTGCTGAAGTGTTGATAGTGCGTGAGACGATCTTGAGCAGTTGAGGACGTCAAATGAGTAGCCAAGAGATGATGGTGGCTGTGGGAGTGAAGAACATATGTATACAGTGAGGATGGAAAACATAGATTACGATAAGAATAGGAATGGCAGCTAAAAACTGGTTTTTACAGCGTATTACGACCGGCTCACGGCCTCCAGCCTGTGTCATGCCAGTAGTCTACGTTTCAAGTTTGATTTTTCATTCTACTCTATGGTAGGGGATTGTTTACTATGCTCGTAATATCTGCTCGTAATGCTACATATGCGAGCGAGTCCCCCAAGTGCAACCTCAAGAAATATTATCACTGATGTCGTAGAATCGCTGAAGGGACTATCGTAAGTCAATTGTCCCATCTTAATGCTGGTTCAAATTGCTTTGCTACCGCGCCAACCCCGATTCCTCTAGGTAGGCCATTTACTGTTTACTGTTATTATTTTCATTCACGGTGGAGACTTACGACCAAAATACGCAGGCTTAGCGTTTTGATCCGGTGCGTATTTTTTTCTCTCGTCGGTGCGTGTTTTGATTTCCGATCGTTTTTCCAAATTCTATCTCGATTCTGGTTAGCACCCGCCGACCACCACTATCTGTGTGCTTAGTTCCCAGGTCGTCGAATTTTCATCCCAAAACCACCCATTCCACCCCCGATTCTCGACTCTCGTCCATCGAAGCGTCTCTTTTCCCGCCCCGTCTCTCCTTCCAATCCCTTATTATCTGACCCACCACACTACCCGGTCTGCTGCAGTTTTTTCTACTAATTTTACTATTATTATTATTTACTATTCTCACTACCTTCACCAGTCCTGTTACTATTATTATTGTTTTCCCATTGCTTTTCGGTCTTCGTTATTATTAGCTCGCTCTCATACACTACCCGTAGCCTCCTATATATATAGATCCAAGTGGCAGTCAACTGAAACTAATTTTAGGCGCTCTTCTTCTTTATAGATACTATATATATATACTAGACTCTAGATTATATATCGTTACATATACTTTGTATATTGCTATCTTTCTATCTCCGTATACCGTTGTACTAGTCTCGTTTAGTATCTCGTATACCTGGTTTGTTTGGCACGTAGTTCTTCAACAAGTCGTTTATCCCGCCCGGTGACACGTTCCAAAAACCGTTCTATCGTTCATCGTCGTTTAATAGCCGTCGTTCTTTCACATAAAAACCCACAACAATGTTGTTCAAATCGCTCTTGCCTTCTATCGCCGTCTTGGCATCGGCCTTCATCTCGTCCGCCTCCGCCGCCGACCTCCCAGCCATCGAAATCGTCGGAAACAAGTTCTTCTACTCCAACAACGGATCCCAGTTCTACATCAAGGGTATTGCCTACCAACAAGACACTGCCAACACTACCTCCGACTTCGTTGATCCTTTGGCCGATGCCGACGCTTGTAAGAGAGATATTCCTTACTTGACCGCCGTTGACACCAACGTCATCAGAGTGTACGCCTTGGACATTACCGAGGACCACTCTTCTTGTATGCAACAATTGCAAGACGCTGGTATCTACGTCATTGCCGATTTATCTTCCCCAGATGAGTCCATCAACAGAGACACCCCAGCCTGGACTGTTGACTTGTTAGAAAGATATACTGGCGTCGTTGATCGCTTCCACAACTACACCAACATCTTGGGTTTCTTTGCCGGTAACGAAGTTACCAACGCTCCAAATAACACCGATGCTTCTGCTTTTGTCAAGGCTGCCGTTAGAGACACCAAGGCCTACATCAAGGCTCAAGGTTACAGATCTATTCCAGTCGGTTACTCTGCCAACGATGACATTGACATTAGAGTCGACTTGGCCGAATACTTTGCCTGTGGTTCTGACGAGGAAAGAGCTGATTTCTTCGGTATTAACATGTACGAATGGTGTGGATCTTCTTCCTTCAAGACCTCCGGTTTCCAAAACATCACTGAACAATACGCTGACTTGGGTATTCCTCTCTTCTTCTCTGAGTACGGTTGTAATGCTGTTCAACCAAGAAAGTTCCAAGAAGTCAGTGCTCTTTTCGGTGACGACATGACTGACGTGTGGTCCGGTGGTATTGTGTACATGTACTTCGAAGAAGCTAACAACTACGGTTTGGTGACTATTGAGAACGATCAGGTTTCCACTTTGGTTGACTATGGTTACTACAAGTCCGAAATCTTGCAGGTTTCTCCAAGCAGAATCCAATCTTCCGCAGCTTCGTCTGTTTCCCCAGCCTCATGTCCAACTGTCAATGCTGGTTGGAAGGCTTCCACTGACTTGCCACCAACCCCAGACAGCGATGCTTGTGACTGTGCTGCCGCTGCTGCTGGGTGTGTTGTTTCTTCCAAGGTTGATTCCGAGGATTACGCTGACTTCTTCGGTATCGTCTGTGGTTTAATTGACTGTGGTGGTATCGAGAGTAACGCAACCACTGGTAAGTACGGTGCTTTCTCTCCATGTAGCTCCGAGCAAAAGCTTAACTTCGTCTTGAACCTCTACTACCAAGAAAACGGTGCTGACAAGTCTGCTTGTGACTTCTCTGGTTCTGCTTCTGTCCAAGATGCTAAGACCGCAGCTTCTTGTTCCGCTGTTTTGAAGTCTGCCGGAGCTTCAGGAATGGGCTCTTTGTCTGGTTCTATCCACCCATCTACCAACACTGATGATTCCGACTCCGACAGCACCCAGAACGGCAGCAAGACTGGCTCTTCTTCCAAGACTTCCGAGTCATCTGACTCTAGTTCCTCTGGTAAGTCCTCCGACGGTCTCAAGAGCGTATCTGTTGACTACGCTACCAAGACTATGCTCTTCGGTGTCGCTTTCGTCTTCGGAATGGGTATGATCATGGCCTAAGCGGCAACTTCCAAAGAAAACTAAACGATTATTCTGAAAAGAGAAATTTCTAGAAATTTCCTGATGCCATATTATTATCAACTTATATTTTTGTTGCAGCAATCTTTTTGTATTTATTTGTTTAGGCGTTTGCCTTTGCTCTGCACGGGCGTATTTGTTAGGTATAATCTCTGTTAAATATTATATTCCTTACTGTAATCTCTTGTGATGTAAGAAAATGGCCAGCACAAATATTGAGCCCGATTCCTCATATAGAAATATTGTCAATTGACTTCATTTTCGAATTTATTATTTTTTCGTACTTTCGAATTTTCATCATAACAATTTTGCAATCGTAAAAAGGGCAACCACATTTATAACGGAGAAGCTAACCAAAAGGGTGGATTCACTGGGTATTTATAACACCAGCTTGGTAAATCCCTGCAGAAGAGAAAACTGACAACGGGCACATGACGATTTAGAACACATAAATACACAACTTGTATTCAGGAGTTGCAAAGGTCTTGGCCATTTCACAAGACTAAGCTTGCACTTGGCTCTAAATGCAATTGTTTGGTGGTCTTGTGCTCTAACGCGAAAGGTGTGAGATTAAGAGCAATGCTCTCTGTATTTTTCTGGGCTTGATGATTCCTGAATTTCACCCTGAACAAAACATAGCCTATATCCTCAGGTGCTCTCTGGGCATTGTGGAAATGGTTATGTTCCCAGGTACCATTCTTGAGATCCATTTTAACTTTTGTTCAAAATGGGAACTTGCAGCAGCAATTTATTCTACATACACAAAGTGAATGCTTAACGCGGGTATCATTCTCTAGTGAGACTATGCTATATATGCTACATGTGGTAACCGTACTTTCCTAAGTAGTATACAATAAATATGGTAATATGAATAGTAACTTCACTCGTTCTCTATTACCATCTTGCGGATTTCCCAATAATAATCGTGGTTCTGCAAACGATTAGATTTGGTACTAAAATCGTAAGTTTCGTTTGTGTTGAACCAATGCTGTGTCTTTTTTGTAATTTTTGCTTCTTCCTTGATGAACTTGTCAATAGACTTGGCAGAAAGTTTGAACACCTCGTCAATATCACCATCAGAACTCTCATCTGTAGTGGAAACTGTGTTCGAGACAGTTCTCTGGGTGAACTCGCTCATACCCCTTCTGATTGGAGATTGTAATTGTGATGTATGTGGCAAAACGAACGGTGAAGTAGTTGTCTTGGGTACAATAGGACGAGTCGTTATTTGTCGAGGGGGAGAAGCTAATTTGTAGGCATTTTTATTGCTACTGTTTGAAGAACTTCTTTTGTCTTCGACCAAATCATCTATATCATTGAATATGGAATCATCATCCTCTCTTAAGTTAATCCAACGCCTATTTTCGTCATCGTACACCATATGTGGATTTCTGCTATCTCTGTTCTCTGGCTTTCCGTTGCTCATCCTAAGGGTATCATTATTAGGAAGGGAATGCTTTCCAAGAGACCGTGGATCTTGTATTTCATCCAACGTTACAAGTGACGGCTTATTTAAGCTGTCAAATCTAAGTAAATCGTAATCATTTCCTTCCCATCTTTGCAGTGTAGCATTATATTTCATTATTTTATTTGTGGGTATATTTGGATTCCGTATCACGGAATTCGTATTAAGGTATTTGACCAAACCGATCTTGGGCTTGTCTTGTTCATTAACGCCTTTACTTAGTTGTCGTTTCATCCTATTCTTTTCTTTTTGTGCAAGTGCTTTTTCTTGGTATTTTCCTAGTATCTGACTCTTTCTGTGCATAGTCTCTGGTCCCCTTGAGTTGTTGTTGTAAAATGAAGGTATACGATCCAATTTACGAATGACATTGTTGTTGTAATTGAAGCCAGGTCCGACTTCATTGTCTAATTGGTCATCTTCGTCCAATTCATCCAAATTTGTGCCATAAAGATTGGCTATATCCATATTCGATTTGAACCTACGCATCAGCGAAGAGTTATTTCTGCCTAAAATGGGCATTGAGCTCTTAGTTCTAATGCTATTTCCAGCAATGTTATTGCTGCTATTTCTTGCTCTATTACTATTTCCTCTTCTCAAGTTGTTTTCCAAATCGTCATCGAAGCCATCTTCAAACTCGTCAAAGTCATCTCGCGTATACTCATAGTTTACTGTCCTCTCGTTTTCCAACAGATCTAATATACTCAAGTTGCGAGAAGTGAGATTCTTTGGAGGGTCGTTCTGGAACTGGTTGAAGTCCTTAATCTTTAAAGTCACGTTAGCATCCTGGTGTGTATGATTTCTAAGTTCCTGCTGTCTTTCTATCTGATTTAGCAAATCAGCTTCTTCCTTATCAGCCTGTCTCTGCAATATCAGTTTCTTGTCCACGAGGATTTTGTTCATCTTGTCGTATATACCACTTTCTTCAGCTCCAAAGATGTTATCTAGATCCTCGAAATCTTCATCATTCATTTGCGACGTTATATCTGTATCGTCTCCTTCACTGAACTCACTTAATGACTCTTTGGTTACTCTCACTCTCTCATATCGTGGTCGTTCAGCTTGGTTAGAAAAAACATCATTATGTCCGCTTTCTGGTGTGAACACCGACTGTTTTGGCGACGATGTTGACATTGAATTGAACAGAGAACGTCCCAAATTCACAAAGTCATTCTCGTTGAAGTCTTGTAGGTCATCCTCAAACTTAATGGACTTTTTACTATCTGTCTGGCTGATTTGATGTGATTGTCTAAGGGTTTCAAGCTCCTTTGATCCTATCTTCAATGTCTTGAAATTGTCATCCAAGTCAAAGTCTGGTTCTTCATCAGCACCAAAGATGTCATCGCTATTTCTACGAGGATTTTCTTGGAATCTTTTAAGCAAATCTTCCTTGCTAGCCTTCTGTTCTTGTCTGGATGAGGATGCTATATTTGGAAAACCTGGAGAAGGTGTTGATATCTTTCGAGATAATTGGTTCGGTTTTCGGCTCGCTGGATTCATAGCAAATTACGTTTATTTGGCTACAAACAGTACATCAGGTTGTTTAGTTATACGCCAGCAATATTCTGACCTATTGTTGGCCCAGTTAGTTAATTTTCAGTCTATAGATCAATGCCTTTAAGGATTCATCCAGTGGATCAAATAACAACAAACCGCTATGATAATAGAGTATAGTACCAGATCGAGAATTCTCACGTGACAAATTTCAGTACACTGTCCGCATTGGGATGATTTGCGGCTTGGCTCGAGGAATATACGGAGGAGCATTCTCTTCTCCGGTATCATTGTTGTCCTGGTGGTTAGGTTGGATGAGATGGGCTATCTCCTCGGAGACAAAAGCTCGTATATCGGGGACATAGTTTTTCAAGAAATAGGGGGCGAGAATGAACCCGAAGAAAAGAGCCATGAAGAAAAAGTATTGTACGCCATACGTGAAAATCCTGCGTCTCCGCTGGCGTCTCTGTTTCTTGGAATAGAGACGGCCACGGAACTTTTTAGAGGGCTTGAGCCAGAAAAGCATACTGGTATGCAACTTGTCAATCATGGGGATAAAAATTATGGGGGTCATAGCAAACAAAAGACAATGTCCCACAATGAAGTCATGTGTGAACGCATTGAGCTCAAAAATCTTGACTGCGAATTCTCGAAACGGCTGGGTAAGCACTCGGAATCCCAAACTATATCTCAACCAGCTACCTGACCACCATGCCATATTTGGTCCATCTGATGCTAATTCGCTAGTCACAAACAAAATTAATATGGAATGAAAGATCATTTTCTGGAAACTGAATATGAATATCATTCCACACAATGCCCTCGGAAAACTGAACCCCTCCAAAAAGAGGAATGTTTCGAGGACTACAATGTTTGACAAAAGTGAAGAAAAGTGTGCAAAGGCGGCGATTGTAGAACTCGCTTTTATGCAACAAAACCGGAGAATTGGGATTAGAAATATGGAAATGGGAAACAACACGGCAAGAATAATTAAATTCGCGAGTAGTGGTAAAATAGCTATTATGAGGATTCGGAACAATGGATTCACTTTGTGAGGGTTGCTTACTCCATTCTGTGAATTTATGAACATGTAGGGGATGAAGTAAAGAAAACACTCAACAACTCTCATGAGTACCTCACTAATAAATGAACTCACTCGTGAGGACTTTTGGTCAACTTTGATACCATTGAGAATGGATTTCTTCACTCCTGTAAACTTGGAACGATACGCTTTGGTGAATTCAATCCAAGAACCTTTAGTTGTTGTATTATTTCCCCGAGAAAGCCAATGAATGAACTCCCTGTAATCTAAGAAGAATTCGCCCATTTCAAATTGATGGGGATTAAAAATGAACGGTGCCAAGCACAATGAAACTATCGTTACCCAAAACCAAAGAAGTGAAACTTGCCACATAGTAATCGTTGCAAACACTATTGTTAGGAATATTTTAACACCTGCTTCTATTGAAATACTCATGTATCTTGAATATAAAGAGCAGAATGAGATTCTGGATATGGCGAAACCTCTTCCGGTCGCTACATATCTAGCACCACCGAAAATGAGGTTATTCCTCAAGGACTTTGCATAGACTTGGCATACAAAAACCTCGAAAAGAGGAGCCATAGAAAAGAAATGGTGGACAACTCTGTGTATTGCCTTGACTATACCCTTCTCTATAATCTCTTGTATGATCAAAGGCATAAATGAGATGAAAAAACAAATGAATACCGACAAGACAAACCGGCTAATCCAATTGATCACTGGCTGCAAATTGTAACAACCTAAGGGTTGCTGAATGTCAGTGAATGGCACAGAAGCGTTGAAACTGCAGATTACTGATTCGTGTTTGAGGGCTCCCAAATTGATAAGAAATAGCATGAATAACTGGACAGATAGCATGATGAAGACATTATTAATATGGAAACCGACGTGAGCATAATAAAAGGATAGGAATCTATCTATGGGTAGTCGTGTTCCCAAATAAAAATATTCTCTTGATAGAATTTGTTCTCCCATTCCTGCTCCTATTTTGGTAGTGAAGTTAAGAATGGTTCCAAATCCAAGGTCTCTTCCTTTTCCGCATTGGTAATAATCACAATGCTTTATTCTTCCGCCTCTACAACAAGCAGTCATTCCAGCATAAATATCTTCATTAAGATGCAATCCCTTTTGTGCCTTTGACAACCCACCTCTTGTTGTCATAAATATTGAATTTAAAAAGTCCGGATGCCCATAGTGTAGCTTTCCACCAATTTCTGCTAATGTCCTTGAAAACAAGGTCCCAAATGTTTGCTCTTTCCCAGCTGCTATGTCTCCCAAAATTCCGATGTTTTCCGAAAATATATACTCTCTTGTACCAACTATTGCTATGGGACTTTTAGAATCATCAGAGACTATTCCTGGGATATATTCAGATGAGGGATCTGTTTCCATTTGCTCGAACTCAGATAGAACAGATTTTATTTTTAAGCATTCCTCTAGGTAGTTGTCTTGGTTAGCATCTATTACTTGAATATACTCTCCTCTAGTGAAGATCAAAGAATTATTTTGGTTGTCTGACTTTCCATCGCCTAATATCGGATTTCCCGAGAGTCTAATTCGATACTTGAAATTGGCAATCTTATCGTTCAGATCATTGGATACATCTAATAAACTGGAGTAGTACAAAACTTTACCATCATTACCGGTTTCTTCCTCTAGAAAAGACACTTTAATTGAAGGGTATGATTTGAAAAGTAATTTTGCAGCTTCTATTTCTTCTTCGGAGAACTTCTGATATCTTTGCATTGAGATTAACAACTTGAATTTTCTACTAACAAACTTGTTCAATTCAAATTCTAACTCTTCTGGAGAGTAGTAACACTTAATCAACTCATCATTGTTTTCCAATCTATATAGTAATTTTATTGCCGTTTCGTAATTCATAAATCCAGAAACTGTTCTGTACAACGTTTGACATCTTAGTGAAGACCAAATCCTTGTTCGAAAAGTGTATTCTGGAGATGTATCCTTGAAACCAAGACAATAGAACGGTAAATCATCTATGTGGTTTCTAATGTAGTCTTTTTCTGGCTCAAATTGAATAGACTTATTGTTCAAATTTAGTTTCAAAGGTTCTTCATCTTCAGGATTTGAGGACGAAACTAGGTGTAAAACTTTGGTGTCTTTGACAAAAGCTTCCCAATCAGTGGAATTAAGCTGTTTCAAGTACTCTAAGAGAGAAAGTTTCGAGTTCTTGTCTTCTTTGATAATTTCTTTCAATCCTAATATTATCTTCTCCGAAAAGTGGGGTATCAATACCGTAAATGAAGGAAGTGCCTCTGTGGGAAATGGATCAGGAAGAGGAGTTGACAATGACTGAGCGAAGAAAGAGATACGTCTTTCCGCTTCTCTTCCAGGAGTAAAAAACTGGCCCATGTTAAAAGAGTTATCATCCTGATATATAAAAAACAATGGTGAAAGAATGTTTCCTGTTTCATAGTCCTCAAGCTGCGCCTGTTGATAAATTAGCTTGTTTACTTGCTCTATTGATAGTAGGTGTTCACGGTACATTGATATTATGATACTATTCCATATGTGTGATATGAGCACTATCTTGCTGCTCTTGTTTTCTGGTCTTGAATATACTAGCTTGGCTGCGATTCTTTCAGGTAACCTTGAAAAGATGTTTCTCCAGGGTGTAAAAATAGAATTACCTAAGGAAAATGACAAGCTTACTGAAAAGATACAGTTACATACAATGTACCAAAGATACGTATCCAAGAAAAACAAGACCATGTCAGTGCTGTAAAGAAGTATTAGAGTAATTTTTGCATGGTGTCTGCATAAAAATTTTCCAAATATTACATCTCCAATACATCTTGTCATATCCATAGTTGACAATACTCTTATAGGGTCCCTCAATGATAGTGTCAAAAAAAAGTAAGACTCTGAGAATTTCGCAGCAAAAACGCATATCCAAAGAAGATAAGAAAATAATTGACTTCTATTTCTCAAAAGTGGAAAAGTTGAAGTGAATGTGCCATATCTGTTGAAGTCATAGTTGCTAAAAAGCTTGCTAGGCGATTCAATGGCCAAGTATAATGTTGTTAGAATTGACACAACAAATTGGACTATTGCTATTATTGTTCCGTGCCTGGAAGTTGCATCTAACGGAGTGAAATAGAGAATATAACATGTAGGTAGAAAGTTCAAGGTAGTGAGTATTATGGTACATAATAATCTTGAAAAGATAGGTTGAGCACCTGGAAACTTCCTTGGAGAAAATCGCCACTCCGAGGCAGTTGCAAATATTGTAATCAAGCAGGAAATTGTTCCACCAAAAGATACGGCTGAAATCATAATTTGAGAGGGTGGTTGATTATCGAGCAATTGGTCATAATTCTTGGTGAATAGTGTGGGAGAATTAAAACATGTGTAATACCAAAACATTGAAAAATGGATTATCCAGACTCTACTGAAGTTGGTAAAAACGTGAACCCACGTTCTACTTTCCCTGTAAGTCTTGTAAAAAGAACTGCTCCAATCTACGGAGTGAAGGTGGAGGTATCTCACCTCTTTGGGAAAATCAAGGAGTCTCTTACCATCAATTACTTTCAACCTCCTTAGGTCTTCTGTAAACCAGAAAAACTGATTTATATCATCGTATCCGATAACTTCATTGTGGTCTTTCTGGTTTCTTTTCCATTCTCCATCTTTCATTTCATACAATTGACTCCTCATATAACAGTAGATCGGAGTGATGATTTGATCAAGGAACTGGAACTCATTTGCTTTTGGTTTTACATCCATGTTTTTGATAGAACTGTAATAATCGAAAGCAACCTTATACAAAAAGGATATGCATTCTGGCATGAATCTAACATTATTGGCCTCTCCCCAAATCAATAGATAAAGCGCCAACTGATACACATGGTCTTTTTCTGTGTACTCTGACATTAGTTTCTTCCACTTGTACTCTAATCCTAGCAAGCTATTCTCGTCACTCAAGTCATCTAAAGTATATGGAACCCCTCGATACAAGTGACCCTTTCTGATCTTTCTACAGTCTTTCCATTTCTTCCCTTTTTTGGCATCATCCTCTATATCTACCTGGCAACAAAAATACCACTTCTTGTAGTTGGAGTTGCTACCGCCGATGTAATCAACATGCAATGATAAGAGAGCAGCAGTGCAGTCCATTCGGCAAGATCTTGAGTCAAGGAGAACCATAAAGTAATCGAACATATTCCTTACATTATCTTCTTGAAATCCAAATATTGTCCGAAGTTCTTCAAATGCTGCCTTTATCTCTTCAGAAGATATCGGAGCATTGTTTTCGATACACCATGAGGCATATTGGTTTTCCTCTGGGGAGAATTCTGAATACTCTGGAGATTCAAAGACGTACTCATCTACAGGGGCTGTTGCTGTGGGAATTGGATCCTGAAACGATTGGTATATCTGGTAGTCTGTTAAGACATTATCAGATCGTTGCATATTGCTATGGAGTGTTTCATATTACCAATGTTAAAGAAATAAGCGCTCATTAAATAGCTGCAAAATTTCTCAACTACGACACAATAACACCAGATGTGCCATATATTAACCATACATTGAGGTCTAATCCAAACACCTTGGGGATCATAGATATCGGGTCTCTGAGGCGTTAAGCTGTAGGGAATTAGTTTGTATGCTTCATAGAGGTACAAAAAATAAATGCCTTCAGCCAGAGTCGAACTGACGATCTCCTCATTACTAGTGAGGTGCCTTACCAACTTGGCCATAAAGGCAAATTTCCTTGCCAAGTTTTCCTTTTGGTAATTCGGATTCGGTCCTTTTTGGTCACGTGACCAAAAAAAGTAATTTCCTCAGCCGGAGAGTTTTGCTCTAGTCTACTCTAGTTTCTCTCCGTACTAATCTCCTTCATCAACTGATTTATAGTACCTCTCATTAGCTAGTGGGTTCAATAGTACCCAGTCTGTAACATGATAGGAATATACATCCACCATAAAAAAAAAAAATCCGCAAATTTTGCCGGAGTGCACATAAATCGGCATATTCCTCTATATAATCTAAGTCAGGAACATACGATATTTGATCAAAATTCATGAAGAGCTCATTGATTCATTTAAATGAAGAAGCCTCATAGTTCGTAGACTGGAGCACGAATACATCTTAGGTAAAATTTATAATTCATATTCCAAAAAAAGTAGAAGCTCCGATACCGGGAGTCGAACCCGGGTCTGCTCGGTGAGAGCGAACTGTGCTAGCCGTTACACCATATCGGATTTTTATGTTTAGTTTTGACCCTGGTTTATGGTGTCAATTTTAAATCACGTGTTTAAACGCACGGGTTTATCAAAAACAGGACTTAATTACATCATATATGCCCTCAAAAATGTCGGCTGAAGCTAACGATTGATTTCAGACCATCAGCCGTACATGATATATCTTTTATCTTGTTAATAGAGTTCTTTCTTATAAGCTACTTTATTTTTACTCCCGCTTAATAATCTTCCAAGTATATACTTAAAATCCTAATGCAATGCTCAATTTTAATTTTTGATACATTTCAAAAAAAAATACAATAATATGTAAAATCAGAAAGCAAGACCATTTTATTCAAGAGAATGCTAATAAAAGAGCAATTCTGAGACATTTCACAATCCGTGGTTTCTCTAAAGAATTGTTGTTAATTAGAACACTCGTTCAATCCTTGTAAAAACATAATGGCAGCACTTCAATTAATGAAAATGCAAAAAACAAATTGAAGAACTCCGATACCGGGAGTCGAACCCGGGTCTGCTCGGTGAGAGCGAACTGTGCTAGCCGTTACACCATATCGGATTTTGTTGTTGGAAATTGTACCTGATTCATGGTGTGCAACAAGAGCACGTGATTTGTCACGTGCCGCAAAAAAGTCGTACAAATTTCCCCTATCCTCTGATTTATATTGCCTTTCAATAGCTAGTGGGTTCAACCGTATCCAGTCTGGAACATGATAGGATTATACATCCACCTTAAAAAAAAGACCTAATTTTTTTTAAGTCTGGGCTTTAACATGCTAGTAAGTCCCACTCAAAGATATATTGTCTTCGTTTTCTGTCTGCCTTGTTGCAGATACAGAATTTGTAAAAAATGCAAGACAGGTTGAAAATGTCGGAAAAATCTTTCGCTAAAAATTGAAATGCTGAATTGTTCCGGTACCAAATATTTAGAAGCACGAGATAGATGCTTGAGGCCCTCAGAAGGAATCGTTGAAGGCATTCTTTGTTCTTAGTTGTTCTTTGAGTACAAATCAAATATACCTTTGTTCTGATAATACAGCAATAGTGTGAATCCTAGCAACATTTTAGTACGAGATTTTTTATGGCTGGAGTGCTTCTAAAAAAAAAGTTCGCACAGCTTTCCATTTTTCGCTAGCCTAAATAGATATTCGTTACAAATTCTTCAACTTAATAGCTACTGTTTAACCAAATTGTATATATCTTATCATGAATAATAGAAGGCAAAAAGAAAATTTACTCCGATACCGGGAGTCGAACCCGGGTCTGCTCGGTGAGAGCGAACTGTGCTAGCCGTTACACCATATCGGATTTTGATGTCCAGATTTACTCCTAGTATACCACCTCTTCAAACAATCACGTGATATCCACCTTAAAAAAAGGCAAAAAACTGGGCAAGAGTCTTCAACGCCTTATTGCATAGCAAATCAGACGGTGTTGGCAGTGGTATCCAAAAGTAGATCATAACATTTAACTATGCAACTACGTGAGCTTAGTTAAAAGCATTAATAAATTAACTCTTAGGAGCTCGAGTGGCTGGCAAAGCCACCCTAAAACGACCAGCTGCGAAATCCCAAGTTCATCGTACTTTTCAATGCTAACATTCGGGAAAGATCTTCATCAATTTCAAAGTACTGAATCACGGCCCGAACTTTGAAATCCCTCGACTACAGCTTGTCGCCTCTAATGTGTCTTTCACCGCAACCGACGCCGAAACGGTCAGGAACTGTTTGCTAAATAGAGAGGCGCAACCTACGTTTAGACACTAAAATGTATTTTCATGTCTGTGCAGAACACTACACAGGATACTGGCAGTGATGTAATTGTCTACTTTGCTATGTCTGCTGGAGAAAAAAAGCTAAGCAATATCGGCCTATAAACTACATGAATCTCTTGTGAAACCTCAAATCACAGTAGTCGAACCAATGGGACCCTCTTCCTTCCGTTTGTTCACACAATTAGCTAATATTCTTCCATCACTGCCCTTACTTCACCATCATTCATCGCCTGCAGAGTGCAAAATTATCCCAGTTCCATACCGTCATAAATGCAGGTGAAATTTCCCATCGCATGCCCCCAATGCCATATACAGTCCCGTGCACGGTTTAGCCGTCTCCCGAGTCTCTTTATAAATAATGGCCTATTTCATGTTGTCTACTATGGCAAGTAGAAGTGTTGTTTTTTCTGCTTAGCTACAATATCTGTACGAGTTACATCCATAGAGTTACTGCTTCACTCGGAAGTTTGCCATTGACCTAACTGTAGACGTTGTTGCCTTAGGTTCAAAAGTTCTTCACTCACAGATTGACATATTTTCTGCGGACTCCACAAACACAAACATAAGCCATCGAGATCCAGCCGTGTTAGCTAGCAGTTAACAAGTTTGCACTTTCCTATATAATTCATCACAATAATACGATGAGTTACTCGAACAACAATTACGGTCCACCAGACTATCCTCCTCCACCAAAGAGCAGCGAATATGCTAGTCCAGAGCAAGATAACGTATACCATGTTCAACCAAACTTAGAAACACAGCAATACAACGGTCAAGGATATCAAGAAAAGCCAGTACCTGCTGGAACATTTGAAGAGAGTTTCAAGATTGAAAAGCCAAAGTGGAATGATTGGCCATTTACTGTATTCTTTTTGTTGGTTGTAGCCGGCTTTGTAGCAATTGCTGGTATTACCTTGAACGCATTGAGATCCACTTTTGGCTTCCAGGGAACTTCCATCTACAACTCAGCCAACACTTTCACTTTAAACACCAATACTGTCATTTTATTTGCCTTTATTATTGTGTTGTCCATTGTCTTATCAGTTTTGATCATAGTGTATGCTAGACTTGCACCAAAGACTTTCATTATCACTGGTTTGATTTTGAATGTTGTTTTGGGTATTGGTACTGCTATCTACTATTTTGTTGTCGGATACTACTCTGCAGCAGTTGTCTTTTTGGTATTTGCTTTGATTGGTGCATGGTGCTACTGGAGTTGCCGTAGCAGAATTCCATTCAGTGCAACTGTATTGGAAATCACTATCGATGTTATGAAGTCATACCCTTCAACTTTAATCACATCTTTCATTGGTATCATCGTATCTGGTGCCTTTTCTGTCTTATTCAGTGTCGTTGTGGTTGCCACATATGTTAAGTTTGACCCTAACAACAGCAATGAAGGTTGTGACGTCAGCGGCGGAGGTTGTTCTCAAGCCAAGTTAATTGGTGTATTAGTTTTCGTGTTCTTTGCCGGATACTACATATCTGAAGTTTTCAGAAATATTATCCACGTTGTTATTGCTGGTATTTTCGGTACATGGTACTACTTAGCTGGTTCTGACGAAGGTGCTCCAAAGCACGCTGCTTTGGGATCATTGAAGAGAGCATTGACATATTGTTTTGGTTCGATTTGTTTTGGATCCTTGATCGTCTCATTGATCCAATTGCTCAGATCATTTATTCAAATTTTGAAATCTAATGCTTTTGCTGCTGGAGACAATTGTGCTGGTTGTGCCTTCTTGATTTTGGACATGATTATTGGTTTCTTTGACTGGTTGGTGAGTTACTTCAACCACTATGCGTACTGTTATGTTGCTTTGTATGGTAAGAGTTACATCAGATCGGCCAGAGACACTTTTGACTTGGTTCGTTTCAAGGGAATGGATGCTTTGATCAATGACTGTTTCATCAACACTTCTTTGAACTTGTACTCTTTGTTTGTTGCTTACTTGGTCGCTCTCTTATCGTTCCTTTACTTGAGATTCACTAAGCCAGAATACAACTCCGATGGTACATACTATGCTCCTGTGATTGCTTTCGCCTTCTTGATTGCAGGCCAAATCACTCGTGTTGCTCTTGTTGTTATCGAGTCTGGTATTTCCACATTTTTTGTTGCTTTGGCCAAGGATCCTGAGGTTTTCCAAATGACCAACAGAAACAGATTTGATGAGATTTTCAGAAACTACCCACAGGTTTTGCAAAAGCTTACTGGTGACCACTAAAGGAGATGGTGAAAGGAAATGTGGTACAGTACATAAAATATATTTCTTCCTTTGCTTCTTGAGTATTGCATGTTGCCATACTAATTGTTCCAGGGTGTTGATTGCAATTGTATTTTATCTATTTATTAAATTTATTGCTAGTAATAGTATAATCTGAATGAAGTGTTGTAGTATAGGGACAAGAGAAATGGTAGTATCTGATCCGCAGAACTACTATAGATCAATAGTATTCCTATGTTAAATTGCAACCTATAAGAATCTTTCTCTTATATATCATGTCATTTGCAGCATATTACCAACCAAACGAGCATTTCGCAGCAATAGCTCACATAGTGAGAATGTGGTGGTGAAAGCCAGGCAATGATGATAAAGTTGATAAATACCAGAAACTCTAAAAACTAATAAATTCCCTTTATAATGTAGCTACTCACTTCTTATATACGTGACAACTCATACATATTCCCTACAAACCTTCCTTTCCCTATATCACGCCTCCAACTAAGCTATCTTGGTACCGCCCCTTGTACACAGGAACATATTATCACTATCAATCTCCTTTTCGTTGTCGTTAAGCGCTTAAGTTCAGAATGACAATGTGATTGTTCTAGTCTCTTCTTCTATTTGAGTAGGAATAATATAGGTTATAATACTGTTGATCTTTTGATACCCGAACCATATCAGCAAGGTTGACTAGGTTGCTTTTTTTGCAGAAATTTCAACGTTTAACTTCCATTCTACACACCATGTTGACGCTAGCGATTGGGGACTTGTACATCCCCGAAAGAGCCATAGATTTGCCATTCAAGTTCAGAAAACTCTTGTGTCCAGAGCCTAATTCCATACCCACCAACAGCAAGATAGCAAATGTCATTTGTCTCGGAAATATCATCAATTCGGCAGAAACTTTAAAGTTCTTATACACACTTTCGCCTTCGCTACACTTGGTGAAAGGAGAATTCGATGATTCTCAAATATTATCCCAGCAATTGCTTTCATTAAGTAATAAGGAACAGTCAATTCCGTACTATAACGTCATAACGCATGATAACTTGAGAATTGGCTTCACAAATGGGTTCCAGATTGTCCCTAAGAACGATCCCTTAGCTTTGCTGACTTTAGCCAGAGAATTGGATGTAGATGTGTTGATATGGGGCGGAACTCATAAAGTTGAGGCTTATACATTGGACGGTAAATTCTTCGTCAACCCAGGAAGTGCTACTGGAGCATACAGTTTTGACTGGCCTGAGTATTTTGAAGAAGACGAAGAAGAAATTGAAGAAGGCGAAGCAAATAACGAGAAGGAGGAATCTAAAGAGGAATCGAAGGATGAGGTATCTACAGTCGAAGATGACAAAGATATCTCCAAGGAAGCAACAAAGTCCGATGAAGTTGCTGAATCACAGGAGGCAGACACAGAAAAAATAGGAACCACAACCAAGCAAAGTCTCTTCGGAGAAGAAGATGATGAAGAAAAACAGGAGAAAGCTCACAGTAAAGAAGATGGTAATCCTTTATCACTGGATGTTAATGCAAATGCTATAGATGAGGCCGTATTGAACGAAGTTACCGAGTTGAACTCAATTATTCCTTCGTTCTGTCTTTTAGATACCCACGGTTCAACATGTACGCTATACATATACACTTACTTGAATGGGGAAGTTAAAGTGGACAAGGTGACATTCACCAAAGAGTGATTAATAGAAAGACGAAAAGCTGTATTTCATCACTCCACCAATACTCTAAAAGACGTATGATAGAATCTGTATAGGTTGAAAACTAAATATATCAACCTATGAGACAAATGATTAGAAGAAGATCTTGTATATGAAGATGAGTATTGATTCAGCCAGACTGTACACTCTTGACAGCGCACGGGATAAACCTTTGCACATCCGTTTACAAAGCACTTACGAAGATTATATGTACATTTACAATAAAATACAATGCCCTTATTCTACATCCTTGTGAGCCTATTCGATCTTTCATCTTCAATGTTTCACTTCAACAAATGCACTTCGTCCCTCTAAGCCTGGACGGACGAGTAGTGTAGTACGAACTCCTTTTTAATTTTCTCCCAATTATGAGGATCAAAGAATATGTATACGCCCTTTTCCACATCTTGACTAATCAATACTGGCTCCACATTACTATCCTTGGTAAGCCATACCTGTATGTCCTTATGGTATCTCCAATTTCTGGCAACCAACTCACGCGCTGCGTACTCTTGCAATGTGTCTCGAGGCTTCATGTAGAATATGTAGAAGAGAGTTTCGTCGGTAAATGACTGGATTTTGTTGTCACAAGGACCTGGCGGAGGTACTATGTTCTCTGCAAGAATTGACTGGGGAAGTGTGAAGAACGGCTCGACCTCTGATCTTGAGGTTTCTGCCCATGGCGATGCTAGATTCTTGAGAATTGTCGAGTCTTTGCCCAAATCAAACCCAAGTTTGGAGATGTCCTGGCCTATGGCGAAGGTGGTGTAATCTGACTGGTCCATTTTGATCAAGGACGAGAGTCCTGCCATACCGTATTTAGCCATGGAATCTGAGTCTTCACTAGAAGTAGTATTGGATTCCGCTGCTTGACCAGCACCGCTGATGTTATTATTATTATTGTTGTTATTGTTATTACTGCTGGCAGGTAATCCTGGCGGTAATGTCGCTGCATTTGGTAGTTAGTAGATGTTTGGCTGTAAATACAGTATAATGAGAGTTCGTAGGTACGTATTAAGGATGCAAAAACACCCAAAAAGTATCGTCCTGGTCCCGTTGAAAAGACATACGCATTATTCAAGAGTCTCTGAATGTAATTTTCCTGAAAAAACTAAGAATTGTTCATGTGAATACAGATAGTTATGGTGGTATGTCCCATCTTACTTCTGTATTCTTATGCTAACCAACAAGAAATTGGTTTTTGGAGCTACTGGAGATATTGGGTTAGAGACACGACCCGCGAGTGTGGAACTGGGGTATGGATGTTTTGAATGAATTGACAATAATAGATTGTAACTAGTCGTAGTTAGGCTTTGGGATGAAGTGAAGTTTCTCAAATATGTGGAGCGGTACGGTTATAGAGATTGAAGGGTAGACTCAATCTATAGTGTCTTCATTTATTTGACTCTTCTGGTGTTCCACCACAAACCCTTATTTTACATTCAGCATACTACAGCAGAGGTGTTTGGGCCACGCACGACTCGAGAAGCAATTTGCAACTATTATCTACTAGTATATGGGGTATCACCAGGCAGCGGATTCTTGTATTTGCATTTAGTTGCGAAAATAGGAAATTTCACCAATTGAGATTCCCCTTTACGTAATGCTGTTCGAAAGTACATTATTCTTCTAGCAGAGTAGTGGAAATAGAGCAAACTTTCTGACAATTGATTCGAATTATGGAAAATAGATCAAAGATCGTAGAGTCGACATAGCCACTATTGTGTACCAGAACTTCAATTCCAGGATAGAAAAGATTAAAGGTACAAGCTAAAATCAATAAATCGGTTCAAGTAACTTGATTATTTCACGAGTCTCCAATGAAACACAAATATTTTTTAATGGTTGCAATAAAAACTGTCCTTGCAATTGAATACATACAAATAACTTACTGTACTATTTGGTACCATATCATAATATCAATTCTGAACTATTGGTAGATACCGCAGTGATACTACCTTCAATATTCCGACCACCGACCTTCCTTTCATCAGTCTTTTCCCACTGCTTCTTGACTCCACCTTCTATCTTCCTGCTTCCCCATAAAAAGCAGCTGGTTTGCGCACTACCCCAATATCAATTTTCACTTTTTGCAATTACTGAAGCTGAAGACCAAGACATTGGCCATGAGTTCTTGATTTACCAGCAAATACTGGACTTAAAGGAACCAAAAACTATAGTATCATAGACTAATAGACCATGTCTAGAAGATACATTCCAAACATTATCATTACAGGAACTCCGGGATGTGGAAAAACATCCCATGCTGAGAACTTGGCATCGCAACTTAACGAAGAAAGAAGCGATGAGCAGACCAAGTTCCAGCATTTCTCTATTAGTGACATCGCCAAGGAGCGCAGATGTATCGAGAGCTATGATAAGGTGTTCGATACATCAGTTGTGGACGAAGACAAACTCTTGGACTCGTTGGAGCCAGACTTGGAAAAGGGAGGTATACTTGTAGATTGGCATTGTTGCGACATCTTTCCAGAGAGATTGATAGATTTGGTGGTAGTATTGAGAACCGACAACTCTTTGTTATTTGAGCGTTTAAAGAAGAGAGGCTACAAGGATAACAAGATCCAGGAGAATATCGATTGTGAGATTATGGAGATAATTGCCCAAGATGCTAGAGAATCATATATTCCTGAGATTGTAATTGAGTTGAGTTCCAACTCGGTCGAAGAGATGGAGGAGAATGTTGAAAGAATTGCATCCTGGACAGCCAATTGGCTCAAAGACCACCCAAACGGTGTGACCAATGAATTGGACCCTGAAATAGCTGCAGTTGCGGCAGCAGCACAACAAGATGCAGAGATGGACGAGGACGACGAAGATGAAGATGAAGATGACGAGGATTTCGGAGAAGACGAAGATGAAGATGACGAAGAGGAAGAAGAAGCGGATGAAGAGGAGAAAGATGAAGATTAAAACCCGATCTTTAATGACATTGTATGACTTGTGTATTCTTTGTAGTTAGATCATGATTTCGCATAAATGAATTAGATATATATAAATTAGTCTCCTATTCTATATTTTATGGTATAGATCTAATAGGAGTAAATCCATAACGATACTAGAGAGTCAGGTTGACCTATGGTTAGAAAGCTCAAGAACCAGAATTATGAATTGGTATTAATTTTGACAAAATTTTGGTGACATTTTGAACATCATTATAAATCTATCCACTGGTTGTACGAAAATACTACAACTGAAATTAAACCAAAATATTTAGTTATAATTAGACTAATATACATATAAAAACTAAAAAGGAACCATGCTACTATTATAACCGAGGTGAAAAATGAAACCAATCACATTCATTTTCCAGAAACAAAATGCAAAAAGGAGGCAAACAACTCGTATGCTACTAAGTGGATATACGTATCTGCCCAAGAAACAGGAACAGATATTGCAAAAAGGAGGAAATACCACCTAAAGGAATTGTTGCAAAAGTCTTCTGATGTATACCAATGAAAGAAGAGCAAGAACAGCCAATGCGACGTAGTATCCCTTCGATACAGCAATGTAAGTCCAGTTGTTTCTCAATCTCAGCAAATTGTGAGTTTCCAACTCACTGATGCATTTGGCATTTTGCTCAAAGATGTACTTGGACTCTTCGATGATTTCCAATTTTTGTTCCTCAGTAAGACCATTTCTTGTCACAAGCTCATAATCACGCTTGTATATCATTCTGAGCAAGTTTTCGTCAGCAACATCAAACGTAAAAAAGTTTGTTCCCAACTTGACGATATCCTCGTGCTTCAAACCGTTCTTGTGTGGGAATAAACCAGTAGCTTTAGCGAAAGAAGATCTCATTATTCTTCCACCAGCAAACAAAGCTAAGTACATAACGTGCAAGTAAGCAAAAAGCAAGTATGGCTTTTCCTTAGTACCCTCAAGAATGTGGTTAGCAAATGCAATCTGTTCAGGCATGATAGGGTTGACGAATTTCTCCTTTCTGTCGTCGTAGTAGAAGAGCAAGTCTTGTTCGGCTTTCTCTCTTCTTGCGATTTCTGGCTTCCAGACGCTCTTCAACATTGGTGTCCACTCGTTGTCAACGTCCTCAAATTGAGCGTACAAGCTCTTCTCTATGGATGCAAAAACGTGGTAGAATGACTGAAGACCTTGACGGTAGATCTTACCGTCTCTAAGGGCAAGAGCCATTTTGAGGGTAACCATCTTGTCAACCTTGTCATGGAGACTTCTGGTTTCGAGGTTAATTCTGTTGGCTAAAGCACCGACGTCATTTTTGTCAGGGAGAATCTCCAGCTGGCTGAGTTTGGTGGTGGCACCGATAGTTTGAACCTTGGACATTGTGTGTAGATATAGCGTATTTGGGGTATATTGTAGTATAGAACTAGTTATGTAACTTTCGAGTGTCTGAACGGTACCGTCTTATTTGGTGCAAATAAACGATCGACTATACTTTCGAGCTTATAAGATAAGATTACTATTACTATAATTACTGTTTCCAATACAAAACAAACTACAAAACAGGATTCTGGTTCTTTATATATTTCACAGCCACATACTGCGATAAGTCCGAATCGCAGCGGCAATCTCTTACCACGGGTCTTTGTGTAATGGCTTTCGCATTTATCGGAAAGTACGTGTTTTCTAGTTTTTCTTGTTTTCTTGATAGGTCTGTGTGGTCACGTGGAAAAACAGTCTTGGAAACGGAGTCCGAGTCGGGCTGAGGCGAGGGGAGATAACTAATGCGGCATGGATTTGTGTTGGGACTCTGGAGGAATATACTTCAGTTCCATCAGTTAAGTATTGTTACATTTGGTTTGTTATTGTTGGGCGGATTGGGGACAGGAAATTCGGAGCCAATCTGTTGTTAAAACGCGTCACTTCTCGTGTTTCGGGTGAGTGGTGAGGCTGAAGGTGAAATTGACGTGTGTTATGATGCTGTTCAGGGGTTCTGTAAGTGCATTCTGTGCGTTTGTGGAGTGCCGATTCGGTAGATAGTGGGGTTTGATAGCTTTGGTGGTGTATTTTTGTTGTCTTCTTGAAGATATAAATACACTTTCTAGGCTGCCGAAGGGATTTGAATTATAAACAACACGGATATCGGGTTTGTTTAATGTCATTGGGGATGTACCTATATGACAGAGACTGATGTGTGTGGGGTGCAAAATATCGGTCTTATCTGATGTGCGAAACATGGAAACACCAAGAAAGTGTTTAGAGTAAGGTCCCTCAACGTAATCTACTTTGAACGCTCTATGCTGTGGGGAAATATTTGATGACTTCTACCATGTTTTCTGCATAACCAATAATGGTAATGATAGCTATTTTGCCGGTTCCGAATGAAAGCAGAGGGTGCTACTATTCACAGATAGGCACAAAAACGACATTTAACAGGAAACTATGTCGCAAAAAAGAATAGTACAATATTTATTGGCGACATTCTATGAAGCTTAAAGGTTGACAGAAAAAGATCCGTGCCGCAACGATATTCTGCTTGGGTATGTACGAACTTTATTATTGAAACCATCTCTCTGCCACATTCCCTTGCAAAAAATAGAGGTATAAATATACGGCTATTCAGAGTACGAAATTAACTACTAATGCATTCTTTTGTAGAGGGCCGATCTAATTACGTTGACCTCACTGCATCAATTGCAGACACTGAAAAGTCGGTATGCTGCATTGCAGCAATTGTCTGTTTCTTACAGAAGTCTTTTGGAATAATCCACGAAAAAGTTGTTGGGCACCTCCAACCAGCCTGCAATAATATGAAACCCTGGTTCGTATACTCGTCCGCATTCTCTAGTCTCCTCACGAATAGCCATTGAAAAATGGCACAACCGTATGTATTTAGTGAGCGAACCCTCCTGTAAATTTACCAAACCGCACATCAACATCTAACTATTCCCAATCGGTACCTCCGCCGTCACCAGAGGAACGGCGCAAACAGCAAACTAATATCGTTCCTAAATCTTCTCTCAATTTATTTCCTAGCGGAAGTGAATCATATCGCCGTTTCCTGAATTACGCTTTTATGTATATTGCCCCATTCTGGTTATAATCTCTGGTCATTCTGCGCTTGATGCACCAATATTTTTTTCTGCAACATTTTTTGCACCTATATTTGTGAAGTCAAAACAAAACAGACGAAGAGCAAGGGAAGTAGAAGCAAGTTTAGAAAACAATGTAGATGCGAGGCGATTTACTGAGCGAACTTGGATTAAGCCTCCAGTGGTAGGTTCAGTAGGATAGGTAATATCTAAAGCGTATTTTTAGATTGTTTTGAGCAATAGTGTTCGACTGTTCAATGTAATATGAAAGAGTAGGATTCATCAATTGATCTTCTACAAGTTAAAACTATTAGATAAAGATGAAATATATTATAATAACTATGAAGAGATCATATTTACATCCAAATTAGCAAATTCAAACAAATTTATTACATTCGACAAAAAACCTGCGTATTAAAAGGAATTGAAACACAATTATTTTGTGGAGCTAGGTATGTTCAGAATCTTAAACTCTGGAAGCAACCTTCTCGCTGTTGTCGAAACTACCGTCTTCAAGGTGCTCAACTTGGGACTTCTCGACTGGAGAAGAAAGGTCGTGCAAAGCAGTAGTGGCATCATCACCGAAGACAACGGCGACTTCTTCCAAAGTGTAACCATAAGTCTCAATGAAGAAGAAGAACACGATAACCAATTCAAAAGCCAAGAAACAACACCAAACAATGTAGTACTTCCATTGAATATGCTCCATGGCAATTGGATTGACGTAACCATTGTAGACAAGGGTAAGCAATTGAGTGAAGTACATCAAGTTCAAACCCTTTGCTCTGTGAGTATATGGCAAGACTTCAGTGGCGTACAAGAATGGTAAACCGTTAGCACCGATATCGTAACATCCGTAGAACAAGAAGATCATACCAAGAACACCCTTACCCAAAGCCTTGTCAGTGAAGTTACGTTGTTGATTAATAGCCGAAAGAATGGTCCAAATGACGTAACAGATAAGCATACCAGAAATGGATGTCAAAAACAAGGTTCTTCTTCTGAACAAGTGACAGATAAAGGCGACAAAGACACAAATAACAAAATTGTAGATAGTTAAACAACCGTTAATAACCAATTGTTCCTTTTGTGAGGTAATACCAATAGAATTCAAAACCAAGACAAGGTAGTAAGAGACCAAACCGTTACCAGATAATTGCATAATACAAGCAGTGAAACAGACCAAGAATAATCTCTTTCTGTAAGACTTGATATTAATGAAATCGATGTACCTAGAACTGGTAGTAATCTTTTCTAACTCCAAAGCAGCTTTAATTTCTCTGATTTCGAATTCGACCAACTTAACAGCTCTCTCATCTTCAGAACCACCAGTGTGGTATCTGAAAAGGATACCTCTTGCCTTCTCAAGCTGACCGTGGTCAATCAACCATCTTGGAGATTCTGGACACCACCACATAGTCAAAATTTGGATAGCTGGCATAACCATTTGCAAGTAAGATGGAACTCTCCAAGATTTATCACCAGCCAAGTGAAGTCTAGTACCGTAAGTAACCCAAGCAGCAATAATAGAACCCAAGTTCCATAAAGTATTGTAGACAGCAGTACATTGAGATCTATAGGTAGGGTGAGAAAGCTCTGCGATTAAAGCTGGAGCAGCAGTACAAGCAATACCAACACCGAAACCAAGAATGATTCTGGCAACCAAGAAAAAAGCGTAGTCAGTAGAAGCACCCTGTAAGATACCACCAATAACAGCAATACCAGAGCCGATAAGAACGGTCTTCTTTCTACCGGCTTTGTCAGTTAAAATAGAAGCAACAGTAACAGCGAGAATGGAACCGAACATGGTACCATTAGCAAGGGAACCCAACTTGTAACCGGTTGGGTGTCCCATGGTATCTTGCCAAGCTGGAAGAACTTGCAAACCGTTCAACATGGAACCATCGTAACCATTGTTAGTTGAAGCCAAAGTAATGATGAAAACGAACATGTGCAATAATCTTAAGTGACCATACTTCCACCAATGATCATTTTGGAAAAGGTAGTCGTCGATTTCCTCAGAGTTCAAGATGTTCTCTTGCATCTCGATCTTGTCGGTCATCGAGATGGAATCGGTTTGATCCTTAATGTGGGTTTCTTTGAGATCGGACATTTTGTAGCAATTTTTCTTTCCACTAGTTGTTTATTGTTAGATCGACCAGCGATAGAAGCTAAAGTATTGAACTAGAGAATGGAATCTGATAATAAGAATTTAAAAGTATTTGCTTAGCAGATGGGAGATCTAAGTGTATTTATACAAATCCTGGAGGCTGGATGGCCCCAAAATCGAGCTTGACTAAAAACTGTAGAAGCGCCATTAAACTTCTGCATGTTAAAGAAAGAATTCTGTTGATAGTCCGCTATTTCTTTTTGTGAACTATGGGTTCAGACAATGGGGCATGCATGATAAAAAATAATATAATGGAGCGGGCACAATAACAGTATTCAGACAGACAGACGGGGCAGTAAACTAAAATTAATAAATGTTAAAAATAATTGTGCGCTGCTGCAGAAACCTATCTTTTACGACCTTCCAAGAGGGATATTTTCTGGGGAGTAAAGGAAGGTGAAAAGAACAAGATTGCAGTTTTGCCAGCACCAGAGGTTGTTGCAAAATCCCCGCTGGTAGATATTTAGCAACAAGGTCTTGACTTTCACGACTAGTATATTCAATGTGTCACATCCTCAATTTAGGGTCCTTCTTGGCACTTTCCTGGCTGAGGATATGGTTACTGCGAGATCCATTAATGTACCTAAGGCAATCTCATGTTCCAGGTGTAACCCCATGTAGATGTGGACAATTTCTCTGGCCCAAACCGTAAATAATTTTCTCAGTCACACGGAACAGAAATTTCGTGAAACTGTCACACACCACACAAAAGTTGCATTTGCCAGTAGTTGTTCTCCATATTTTTTGCAATATTTTCTGTCTGATGAATTGTTTGAGATTGCAGGTTAGCAAATTAGCGTTGAATGCATATTCTTATTGCATCCAATTTTACCCCTTCTGTCTGGGTTGCCCTTCCCTCAGGCTGTCACTTAAATGCTAACGATGGGGCATTTTGCTATTTTAGCTGCAAGAGGCATTTCTTTTCAGGCTAACTAGATTGCCGTTATTTTGGAGACCATTTCATTGAATCACCGCTACGGAGAAGTCTGGAGCCGACCCTGACCATTATCCGTATTCAGGCGGGAACAGGCGGAAATCAGGCAAATAGAAATCCAATCAGACGGGTTGTACGATACGAAAGTGGCTGATACTCTTCTTCTCCACAGACCTCAGTAAACGAAGCGCATGTACTATCGCATCATACATCAAGAGCTGGCAAAGGAGGGGGGCAAATCACCTTACGTTCAATATTATTCTCAACTGATAACATGTCCCTACAAATGAGATACCCCACTACGTACTAATAGAGTAATCCTACCATGAAATAAAGTTTCCTTCAATGGTAAGGCTAGGTTTAACCACCAAATTCCTTTCTTCGGTGTAGTAGAAGGCTCACACTCGACAGATTTGATGGAAAGTTGATCCTGAGCCAATTTAATTTGGCCACAAAAAAGATTTATGTCTGCAGCAAGATTTACAGGTTGGGTGGTGTCCACAGGTCCGCCCACAATAATATGTATTGGGAAATTCGTATTTTCGCACTCTTTATGGGGTAGCATCTTGGGGTAATGCACTAATTGCATACACCAATTTTGAAGGTATTCCCGTACCTTTTTGCTTTAGTAAAGAATCAAGATTGTGTGAGTGAATAAACACTGAATTTACATGATTGGGGAACTCACGTACCCCACTACGGGGCTCGGGTACACATAACGAATATGGAAGTGGTCCACTACGATTGTTAATCGTCAACTGTTTAGATAGAAAACGGCTGACGACTACCACGCATGTGACCACGACACCACGACATTCGCACACATTAGGAACCATCACCAGACTAGTTTATTGACTATAATTAGCTATTTACTGGAACAGGTGAGGTTTTGCTCCACAAATGCGTGGAGAATATGGGGTTGAGAATACCTGCTTAAGCCCACCCATTTCTAGACCAACCGAATTCCAATTCGAACCGAACCCCAACTTGACAGAATGTCCCCTTGGGCTCTACTCGTCCCCAGAAACGCACCATTCAAATTTTGCAATGGTTAGACCTTTTCACACTAACCTGATAATATGGTGGAAGGTCTTTCCTGAAACCATTATTTTTTTAATTTTTGTCCATTTCTTTTCGCTGAGACCTTTTTTACTGTTTTAGACCACTTCAAGAAAGAGGCTGCAGTTTCTGCACACAGGATCGGTCACAACTCTGAATTCGCACTCTGGTTCCACAAGATTTTCCATAACCGCAATCACGAGCCTTACCAACGTTTCCTAAAATATTGACGGTCAAATACGCATACGTCCTGCATTACGAGAAGTGGAAGCTCTTTCCCTCTCGATCGAGTATTGTCTCCAGAGTGAGTATTTTCATTTTACGAACTCGAACTAATACGTGACTGGTTTACATGGCAGTTTTGCTGTTATTGGCCGGCTGGAATGGATACTCTGGTCCGATACTTGCGCTATTTCTTTAAATATCGTACTCTCTCCTGACTCAAAGAACAAAGTGAGCATGAAAAGCCGGCTGTTTTCTATGAACGCCTGGGTGTCCCTTAAACTTGGATCTGGTGAGTGACAGCATCTTGTTCCAGCCCTTTCCTTGTCCATATGCCACTATCACTCCACAGCGTACCAGGATTCACCGTCTTTTCTCCATTCCTGCATCCTCAACAATACTTACTCCACTTTCACCCCCTCCTCTCCATCATGGATGGACTTACTATATTATCGTGTAAATAATCGTATCAAAGCCCAATTTCGCTTATCCACCGGACAAATTACCCGAAACAGAAATGCGTCCGCATTGCAGCACATACAGTCTCTATTGAACCTGCAGGAACGACAGGATGGACCTCCGCCAAATAAAATTTCGCGCTATTAGCTTCCTCTGATTTCTGGGGTATAGCAACGCCCACCTGGTTTTGAATCATGAGAGGGACCGTAAGGTGGTTCCTGGGGTGGGTGAGAACGAACCGTGGAGAGACGTTCACTAAGTTGAGCATAGTTTTGATGAAAATGGTATCTGGGGGTGCGAAGCTCCCAGGCGGTATGGGTGCAAACTGGCCCGACAGTTAGGTACAAGCGTCGATCTGGGGCATTTCCCCATACTTTTTATACAAAGGATGGTGGTGCCTTTGGCTGCGAGTTGTAGGTGACAAGGCCTGTTGAAATACTCGGAAAGATTCGATTTTTCAGCACTTTGACTTAATTTTACCGGTCTTTTCTCCTATATCTTCAGGGTATATAAGGATAGCGTATCCTTTTGGCATTAAACGTTGTTAGTTATTCCTCTTTTAATCATAACAGAGTTTGCTAGAATTGTACTCACACTAATAGTAACCTTTATTTCAACCTCTAACACACATCATGTCTACTGGATTCTTAACTACCAAAGACACTAAGATCGTCGATGCCGAAGGCAAGCCAGTCGTTCTTGTCGGTACTGCCATTGGTGGTCACCTTAACATGGAGAACTTCATCACTGGTTACCCAGGTCACGAAACCGAGCACAAGAAGGTTCTTAAGAAGAAGATCGGTGCTGAGAAGTTCGACTTTTTCTTTGACAAGTTCTACGAGTACTTCTGGACTGAGAAGGATGCTGACTTCTACAAGAACGAGTTGGGTTTCAACTGTTTGAGAATTCCATTCAACTACCGTCATTTCATTGACGATGAGGATGACTTGTTCAAGATCCTTCCAAAGGGTTTCGAGAGATTAGACAGAGTTGTTGATATCTGTTCTAAGTACGGTATCTACACCATTTTGGATCTTCATGCCACCCCAGGTGGACAAAACCAGGACTGGCACGCTGATTCTGGAATCCACAAGTCTATCTTCTGGGACTTCAAGGTTTTCCAGGACTCCATGGTAAACCTTTGGATTGAGCTTGCCAAGCACTACAAGGACAACGCTTGGGTTGCTGGTTACAACCCATTGAACGAGCCAGCTTCTCCAGACCACTACAAGTTAGTTGATTTCTACAAGAGATTGGACAAGGAAGTTAGAAAGGTTGATCCTAACCACATATTCTTCCTTGATGGTAACACCTACTCGATGGACTTCACACAATTCCCAGCTCCATCTGAGTTCATCAAGAACGCTGTTTACTCCATTCACGATTACTCTACCTTCGGTTTCCCAAACATCGCTGGTACTCTTTACGAAGGTACCGAGGCTCAGAAGGCCAAGTTGCAATCCCAATATGAGAGAAAGATTGAGTACCAAAAGAAATATAACGTCCCAGTTTGGAACGGTGAGTTCGGTCCAGTCTTCGCTTCTAAGGAAAGAGGTGACAAGGACCCAGAAACCATTAACAGAGCTCGTTACAACGTCTTGAAGGATCAATTGGCTGTCTACGCCAAGGGTGACCCATCTGGTGACAATTCTCCAATCTCCTGGTCTATCTGGTTATACAAGGACATTGGATACCAAGGTTTGACTTACGTTTCTCCAGACTCCAAGTGGTACAAGGTCTTCGGAGCTTGGTTATTGAAGAAGAAGAAGTTAGGTTTGGACAGATGGGGTAATGATATCGACCCAGCTTACAACAAGTTGTACCAAGACTTGATTAAGCACGTCCATGACAACACCCCAGAGAAGTACCACAAGGCCTTGTATCCACACGGTTGGACTGTTCAAGATTACTTGTTCAGAGTCACCAAGGACATGTTGTTCTCTCAAATTGCTCAACACGAGTACGCTGACTTGTTCGACGGCTTGAGTTTCGAGGAATTAGACGAATTGGCCGCTTCATTCAAGTTTGAGAACATCAAGCAAAGAGAGGAGTTGAACCAAATCTTGAAGGAGTACTAAAGGTTTTAAAATCATGAATATTATAGAATATTAGAGAAATTGGCAAAAAGGTTAAAATGATGGTTTATAGAGACTTAACTTCGCTTATCCTGTTTTGCTGTTTGCCGATCGTGTTGACAGATGGTATCGTTTATGATACTTAAATAGACGATCTGACGAAAAAGTAGAATTTTCAACCATTACGGTATTGGATTTGGTTGATGGGTAGTTCGGTATGTTTGCTATGGACATCGTTATATTATTATAGAATATACAGTTTTTCTTATAATCGTGTCATTTTGTACCCGTGTCATTTTGTAATCTCATCTCATCTCATCGCAGGGTCACAATTCCTGTGTTTATGGTTGCAAAATAATCTAGACTATGGTTGAGAAGTCACTTTTGTAGCGCTTTCTCTGTGTTTCCTCTAGTTTGTTGTGATTTCGAATGGAGCGGATTCGTTCTGACGTTGGTTTCGTTCAACAGTCACGTCTATGTTCTTCTAATTACGACAGTCTATATTTAAAACAACTAACCACCTACGATAACCACTGATACTACACGGGGATGTGTGAAATTCTGCGTGTACGGCTCCATTTTGGGAAGCTGGTCCGCAGCGTGCAGTGCCAACATGCAAAGGCCCCACCTGGGCTCAATTTACTGGTTGGAATCTACCCCACTTACCCCAGGATTAATTGAGGTGCGCTTAAAAAATAAAGCAAAATTCGTGTGGTACTTCAGTTTAGGAAATGGGTCCGAATGGGATCTAGCTAGCAAGCCCAACAAGTCCGATGGATTAGCCATTTAGCTCAAGACTAGGACTTCACCGCTAAGGAACATTTATGAGTGTTGTCCAACAGTTACAAACAATGAAGGCTTTGATAAGCGGCTTTGGTGGTGCTTTTCTGTCATGAATATTTTGTATCCGCCCTTGGGCCAATTTTGAGCAATGGGATAGCTCAATTTGGTTGCAGATAAGGGCTTTAATCGCTCTCCTGGAACCAAAGGATCGTTCCCCAACTTCTTGCTCTAGCTTCCCCAGGTAATAGTTGTATCCTTGCTGTACTCCGCATTGATAAATTTTACGTAAGTTAGATCCTTTGAATACTCACAAAGCGCTCCTGACGAGGATAACAGCTGTTGGATTGTTTTCGGGTTCACTTGCCTAGTGGCCTGCGGAAGGTCCAGGCTCGTTTCTGCACAAAACATATTTGGCACCTCTAAACTGTGAATGATGCTAGTGTACAAAATTTGAGTATGGTAGCGAAAACTCGGATGCCCGAGGGTAATCCCTTAGTTCGCTAAGCATCGGAATAACAAACAAACAAACAGAATTCTCCATCTAGGTGACAATGCAACTGTATAGCAAACGTACAGCGAACACGACTGAATTTCGATTACAATGCTGACGGGTCATCTACCTAAGAGCTTATTTCATGACCCAATCGTAAAACATAAACCTGGAGATGTTGCTTTCAAAGGATAGTTTCACACCCAATATGACTAATACGGCACTTTTGCCTCTTCGCATTTTTTGTTAGTTTTCAACCACCAGGTAGCAATTGGTACATGTTTCACTTACCTTCGGTGAAGCACTCCAAAAATTGTAACAATCAGTACCCCATATTTCCTGCCCATGGTAAAGGTAGAAGAGAGACCTACCCGCAGCATCCCCAGAGGTCCCCCTCTTGCCCCCCTCCTTTCATCAATTTAGCTTATATCATATTTTTTACGCGCAGTTTAAAATGCAAACCATAAAATAGCACTTTGTAATTCAGACATTTTTTCCGCCGCCGCCAGACATTTTCTCAGTTTGCAGGTTCCTGTGGTTGCTCTGTGCATGCTGGATTCAGCTTCCGTCCCGGTTGTTTGTGGTTGCCCTCCCAATTTTGCAATAATTTTGTGTCACATACTCAACCACCTAAAACTCGGTAGTTAACTGTCGAAGTCAAAACTAAACCGATCATCCCACCCTCCCCACTATGTTCCCCAAGAACTGGAGATTCTTCCGCAAGCGGAACCGAATCCATTAGCAGCTATTCGTGCTACGGGATCCTATCCAAATGAGGTAATACATCCGCTTCGTATCGAAGATTTCTTTAACGTTTTCTTGGAACGGGTACGTATAGGATGGAACACAAGTCTGGGGATGGGTATGACGCCAAATGGAACCGTAAGTAACTCGAGAAACACTTGATAGGACCATTGTTGCAACTAAAAATAACCCAACTTTCTCTTGTCTTGAACCCTCGAGGATGCTTTCAACAATGCTTTGATGTCAAGGTTGGGTGATGTGCTAATGGTGAACATTCACGCATATGTCTTCAAGTCCTATATTTGCAAACCTTGATTAACCATTATGCCAGACCACCCGATGGCTGGTACAGAAGTACAATGGGTGAGTTTCCCTATTTAGCTGTAGGTATATATAAACGTCTACTCGCTGAGTGCAATTGAAATTTTCAATTTTCTTCTCGTCTCTTCGTTACGCAACCATATTTTAATCAATTGTAACTATGGGTGTACAAGAATTAGACATCGATCTCTTGATCGAAGAGTTGACCATTCCCGAGAAAATCTCGTTATTAGCCGGTAAGGACTTTTGGCACACGGTGCCAATCCCTCGATTGAACATCCCATCAATAAGAGTATCTGATGGGCCAAACGGTATTAGAGGTACGAAATTTTTCGATTCCGTTCCGTCGAACTGCTTCCCTTGTGGAACTGGTTTGGCTGCCACTTTTAACAAGGACCTCTGGGTTGAAGCCGGTGAACTCATGGGAAAAGAGGCCAAGATGAAGGGTGCCCACGTTATTTTGGGCCCAACCTCTAACATCGTGAGATCTCCCTTAGGAGGACGTTCTTTCGAGTCTTATTCGGAAGATCCCCTCTTATCAGGGCATGCTGCTTCTCATATTATTAAAGGAATGCAAAACGAAAAGGTTGTAGCTTGTCTCAAGCATTTCGTGTGTAATGATCAGGAGGATGATAGAAGAGGTGTCGATACGTTGCTCACGGACCGTGCGTTCAGAGAAATTTACTTGAAGCCATTCCAAATTGCCTTGAGAGACGCTGATCCTGGTGCTTTAATGACTGCTTATAATAAGATCAACGGCACTCATGTCGCAGAATCTAAGGAGATTTTGACCGATATTTTGAGAAAGGAATGGAAGTATGAAGGCGCTACTTTGTCCGACTGGTTCGGAACGTATTCTACAAAGCAGGCTTTGGAAGCTGGATTGAATTTGGAGATGCCAGGTCCAACAAGATTCAGATTGGGTCTCCAGACTCTTCATGATGTCCAGTCCAACAGAATCAACACGTCTGTGATTGATGAAAACGTCAGATACGTGTTGAAATTGGTAAACAGAGCTTTGAAAGCTGATATTCCGGAGGATGTTGTTGAAAGTGCCAACGAAGACCCCAGCGCCAGTGCAACTTTGAGAAAGGTCGGAGCTGAGTCAATTGTTTTATTGAAAAACGAAGGAAACATCTTACCCTTGTCAAAGACCGCCGTTAAGGGACAGGAGAAGATTGCTGTAATTGGTCCTAATGTGAAGGTTGCCCAGGATTCTGGTGGTGGTTCTGCTTCTCTTACCACACGTTACAAGATTACACCTTGGGAAGGTATAAAAAATAAGATCGAAGAGGGTGGAAACACGGTCACCTTGGACTACGCTTTGGGTGCGTTCTTAGACAAATGTTTGCCAGATGTTGGTGACATTTTGGTGAACGAAAAGGGTGAAAAAGGTGTCACTGCCAAGTTTTACAAACACGCCCCAGGTATAGAAGACAGAGAGTTGGTAGATGAGTATTTGCTCAAAACATCCAAGCTTTTCCTCTCAGATTTTACCAGTGCTAATTTACCAACAGGCCAATTGTTGTTTTATGCTGACTTTTCTGGTTACTTCACTCCAGATGAGTCTGCTAACTATGACTTTGGAGCATCCTGCTTGGGCACTGCTCAAATCTTTGTAGATGGCAAGTTGGTTGCCGACAATAAGACCAAGCAGACCAAGGGTGATGCCTTCTTCCTAGGTTTGGGTACTCGTGAAGAGAAAGGAACCATCTTCTTGGAAAAGGGTAGAAAGTACCATGTTGTCTGTGAATTTGGTTCTTCTCCTACTTACACATTGGACGATACCTGTCAAGAAATTGGTGGTGTTTTTTTCGGTTTCGGAATCAACTCTTCCGATGAAGTTGAAATCAAGAAGGCCGTCGAAGTAGCCAAATCTGTTGACAAGGTCATCTTGGTTGTGGGTCTTTCAAAAGAATGGGAATCCGAAGGTTTCGACCGTCCAGATATGGACATTCCAGGTTCTACGAACGAATTGGTTGAGGAAGTCTTAAAAGTTAATAAGAATGTTGTTGTCGTTAATCAATCTGGTTCACCAGTAACTTTGCCATGGGTCGACAAGGTCCCAGCCTTAGTACATGCTTGGTACGGTGGTAACGAAGTGGGTAACACGATTGCTGATGTTTTATTTGGTGATGTGAACCCTTCAGGTAAGTTGTCTATGTCTTTCCCAAAGAAGATCCAAGACAACCCATCTTATCTTAACTTTGGCTCCAACAAGGGTCAAGTTTGGTACGGTGAAGATGTATTTGTCGGTTACAGATACTACGAAAAGATTGGAAAGGATGTCTTATTCCCCTTCGGATTCGGTTTATCCTACACTACATTTGAATTTAAGGACTTGGTTGTAAGGGCCGATGATCAAAACGTCTCCGTTTCTGTTAAAGTGACCAACACCGGTAAGGTGGCTGGTTCCGAGACTGTTCAAGTTTACATTCAAGAGGAGAATCCAAGTATCAACAGACCTGTAAAAGAATTGAAGGACTTCGGAAAAGTATTTGTCAAGCCCGGCGAGACTAAATCTGTCGACTTGACAATCTCAATCAAGGAAGCCACTTCTTTCTGGAATGGTTACCACAGTAAATGGGAATCTTCTAAGGGAACATACAATGTTTTGGTAGGTAACAGCTCTGACAACATCACCAACGAAGGAAAATTTGCCACCTCTAAGACCTTCTATTGGTTGGGATTATAAATGGGTGCAAAACAGTTTTAGAGTTAGATATAGATTGTTTCTTAAGGAGTAGCTAGTTTAATCAATGCTTTTGGAATATAGCAGCCAATTGGAAATTGACCTATCCAGAGTTAAGTTCGAAGGATATGCTAACTTCTTTTTATGTTATTTCGCACTGTAAAGGTAAAATGTCTGTATGATACATTTCTAACCAAATATAATATAATGTAACATAAAGTGTTCTATGTTAGCAGTGAATATGGATGCTATGAAGCTAAAATCACGTGACAAAAATAAGGTTTAACTGCAAATGTCGGAATTTGTCGCAAATATCCTAAATGTCTCAGGTACATACGTCCTGTATTTTGCTGTACTTACTTCCTGCACACATTCCATCCATAATGGTACTGAAAAAAGACATAGCAATTGGTAGGATGATTCACTGCTTCATTACTTAATATCATTCCCTAAAATGATGAGACGATTCTCAACTATACCCCGGTTGTATTTAGCAGGTACAATACCAGCTAGGAATGCCATAATACCACCGAAAAACTCCAAGCTCAGCTCAAGGTTCGCAAATGCCTTGCCATTAGAAGAGTTCCTCTTCAGACAGCGAGTTAAAGGTATATATAGAGATCTACTTAGAATAGTATATCGTAGCCACGAGAAACAGGATTTGCTAAGTTTTGTGAGAGATGAATTCAAAATTAATGGCACGGAAACAGATCTAAACCATAGGCGGTACCTCCTAAACCTAGGACTTAAGAGAACCAACGAAATGATTACTATGTTGGGTATACCCTCTGCTGAATTCCAATAAAACTTGAAATGAAAAACTAAGGAAATGGAATTAAGCAGTCAATCTACAGAGTATACGTAGAGACAATACATGACTACTAAGAGTCCGAACTACAGAATTGAAATGCACCTACGGACAGCCAAAAATAGAATCATTCGTTATATTAGGACACAGCTACGATTTTAGCATGTTATAAGACTATACATGGTTAGGGTTTACAAGTTCTTAAGGAAAGAAACAGTCGACTCCTCGATTGAATCATTCAACAATTTAATGGTTTCGTCAACTTTCACGCCGTCAAATTCTGTAACTTGTATTGTTGAGTAAATACTCTCGAGCTCCTTCAACTCAGCACTAACAACATTGACTTTCTTTAAATCCTTAACCAACCGGTCAAGACAAGGTTTCAATTGCTGGTTGAATGAGTTTCCTGGGGTACGTTTGGATAAGTAACTCACAATCTTTACGAACTCGGCGAGGTTGATGAGGTTATGATTCAATTCCCATGACAATAAACTGGAAGGAATCAAAATGGACTTGATCTTATCAAACTTCAAATTCTTCAATAAATAGTTCAAAATAGACTGTTGCTCATTTGCATTCAAGTTAGATCTCTGCTTGAATAGTTTTAAGATATTCAAATTGAGCTTTTGTAATAACGCATCGAACTGTAACTCAGGCTTGTAATTGGAAACAATCTTGTTGTATTGTTTCATGTATTTGTTTGTTAACTCTTCTTTATCTTCGAAGATGATTAAATACTTCAAAACATCCAATTTGATCAGGGAGTCGTTGGTTCGAGAAGGACTTTGAGGGGTACTCAACAAACCCTGGTCAAAATATTGACCCTCTCCCGCCAAACCAAATTTCCATTCACTAGTGTAATCTCTATTATCAATGAACTCTTTTTGGGATAATATTCTGTTCGCACTGTTCCTGAGTTGGTTAGTGAAGTAATTCAAATAATTATGGTCTCCCAATACGAAGGAGAATCTTATAATGCATAAAATGATCTGGTATTTTGATATTGAATCAGCAAGTCTAGTACCGAAGTTGATAAAACTTTCTAGTTTATTGAAGACACCCTTCTCAAAACCCAAAACAACGCTTGATCTCACTTCTTCATTAGAAGTTAAGTAGAACCGGTAGATATTTACAAAGTCGGTCAAATGCTGCTTGGATGGATTTACGGTGTATAGGTAGTGACTGAGTGTCTCATGTTGTATCATCTTTATCTTCATTTTTTGGTAGTTGAATATGATCAAGTTAGTTGCGTTGAGATTAGCATACAATTTCATGAGCCATAACTTTAATTTATGGTTATATGTATCGTTGACTAATAAATGCTCGATTATTGCTATGTTTTTTATGATATTTGCAAAGGAGGGATTAAGGGACAAATCGATTATAATAGTTGTTAATGTCAATTCATTAATTGGGTTGTTATCAAATTCTCCTCCACGTATATTCTTATTATCTTTGAATATATTGTAAATCTTCCAATTGGTAGAGATGTAGTCCTTGATATCAATGTTCTCTTTGCTTAATAAGAACAAAAATTTTTGGTTGTTAACCAAGGAAATGAGATCATTCGTGGTAGAAGGAGTGCTTGAGAGTATTGTATCTGTCGACTTCTTTACCAATTCTAGAAACGCTTTGTGATCAATTTTATCAATGTAGTTCTTTAAGTCAAAGAAACAACACAACTTTCTATTGAAGTTTTCGTAATAGATTTTAACTGCTTCAAACACTATTCCATCGTCATATAATAATGCTAATTCAACCAGAGCCAAAAGAGAGTTTCGAGTCATTTTCTGGGATTCTATGATGTCAGATTTCACAGCTTCATATTTCAAGCCCAAGATCTTAGAAGCACTCAATAAACGCTTCCAGGTATTGAAATCGTTAAAGTCTTCTTCTGTAATTAGTTTTCTGGAGTACTCAAACAACTTTTGCCAGCTTTCACTCTCACTCAACGCTTCTAAGTAGATGAGTTTGAGGTCCAAATCTAGGTTAAACAATAATTCACTTTCTATAAGTTGAATTATGCCAGCAAAATCCTCCTTTGTTCTCAACAAGCTGACATACACGAATAGTTCCTGTGTATTCTGGAAAGGTTTCAATTCTTCTATTACTCTGGTTCCGAGTGACTTGAACAATTCTACTTCTTTCTCAATGAGACCAGCCTTAGAGCTATTCGATATTAACAAAACGTAGCTGAAGGCATACCAGAATTTGTATAAACGAGAGTTTTTATCGCTTTTGCTCAAATTGAGGAAGATTCGGTTATACAAACGTAAGTCGAATTTGTCAATGGTAGTTTCAAACCATTCAACAATCAAAGAGGTATTGTTCGGATAACGTTTGATTACATTCTCATAAACCAAGCTGGCTTCTCTCTCCAATCCAATTTCAGAGAAGTATTCATTCAAAAGCGAAATAGTTTGAGGGTCATTTGGGTACTTTTCCATTAATTTGGTATTGTTTTCAAGGGCTTGGCTCGTCTTGCCTAGTTTGTGAAGTATCTTATTGTTCAAAGCATAGTAGTAGGATCTCTGCGGGAACTTCTTGATTTTTTTCGCTATCAACGATTGGGCATACGAGTATGATCCTTGATCAATCAATTCAAGGATATCGCTATCGGAAGAGTCTGACATACCGTATTGACTAATAAGAGAGAAAGACAAGCAATCATTTCATCTTCAATTGACAATTTCATTTTCAGATACGAATTTTTCAGATTCGAAAATTTTTTTTCGCGCGAGATCCTTTTTTAAGGCGGCTTTTGAGGGTGGAAATATGCGGGCTATTATCGTACTTTAGGGTGGAGTGCTATCAAGAAAATAGAAGTTGGGTAGTGCTGCCCCAGAGTATGGTCAGATAGATCCTATAAAGAACGGCAAAAACCTGTGATTAGTGTATGATTATTTTTCAGTTGGTGTAGGTTTAACTCTTGTTCGAGATTATAGGAGACTAATATCAAATGCCTCCAAAGGAACATTTATACACGATAAAGTCTTATTAAATCACTACTTTTATGAAGTGCCCCATTGAATTGTCAATGCAGCAAATTTGAATCTCAGTTTACCTATCTGAACAAATAGCGTAGGAGAATTAATAGTATTTATGTGAATTCTGCTAGTCTAATGGGAGCGAGGGCATTTCAAGATTTGGAACCATTAGCTCTCCCGTTGTCATCGTGACACAACGATATCCACAATTAGTTATGATTCAGCACTCATAAAACAATGATGGGCCATACTCTGCAGCAAAGTAGACGTAGGATAAATTTGTGGCAGAAGGTTGCGTGTGCATCAAATAATGGAAATATGGATCACGGTTTGATTAATAGCACAATAATGATATCTAGATTGCATTGAAAGCAGAATTGTTTTATGCTAGTAGTTCGTATTATTTGTTGTTCAAGGGTATTCTAGAGAATCCGAAAGCAAGAGTGACAAGTTGGAGGAGACATCAAACGTCAAAAATTATAAATACCCAGACTAAGAACTTATATTATTTTGGAGTGCAGAATAAGTAAAAATTTCATTATTGTTACTTGATTCTGAGCTTAAAAAAGCCTCTAACGTGCCTCTCGCAATAGATGCGCATACAAAAGGGCATTCGACTACTCTTGAAGCTCAAGTTTAATCTCAATTACGAAGATTGAATAACAGCACAGCCTTTATCCTACTTTTGCATCTGGGCTGAGTCCCGTGCATCGTATTTTATATCTTGTTTATGGTGCAGGACTCCACACACTACTCGGAGAACTCCCAACTATTTCCACTTCTCACTGGACGTTATTAGTTATTTTTTTTTACTTGAAAGATGCCAAGAGGCCCAGCTTACTTGACAGCTGGATTGAGGCGTTTCTTATACTATTCAGTAAGAACTAGGAAATCGTATCGAATCTTCTATTTACCTGACAATACAGTGCATGACATGTGGGCATTTGGCAGTGGCTGAACCGTCACAAGTGACAAAACCTAATCGGTTCGAAGAGCCCCTCCTCTGTATGCGCCTCTCTTCTGTGGGGTAGTGTGGGGCAAAGACATTATGTAAATCGATTATTAATAGAGGTGCTATTCCTACTATGAAGAAAGAAAGGAAGTTGAATGGTGTAAGAGATCTTGCCAGTCAATTAATTGCTTGGATTTTCTAAGAATGGTGGACATACCGAGAAATGCCTTTATTAAAGTACTTGAATCGGCCGAGGAAAAGTCCTATGCCAATGTCAGATACGTGAACAATTTGGACCAGGCCCGATTGTTAAGCGATAAAGAGTACCAAAAGCAGAAAATTGAATTTGGAGATCACATTCCTTCAATTGCTGATTCTATTAGCCATTTGAAGTTATTGAAGGCTTTTTCCGTACTAAAGAAGAAGATAACCAAGGGAAAACTGGATGCATATGCCATTAAAAATTGGCAAGTGTTCGTTACAAATGCTGCAAGAAGGTTCGTAGTATTCATGACAGCATTGAAGTATTATCTCAGAGAAGATCGTACATCTCCCAACGATGAGTTCGCTATCTTCAACAAAGGATTCCGTAGAAATGAACATATCATCAGTACTCTCGACAACTTGCTTCCACCATTAGACGTCATAATGGTATGGCATGCATTCTTGTTGAACCCACTGAGCTTCTACGATAACTGTGTAAGAAATGATATGCTCTCGTTTGCAAATTTTCCACTCCCTTTGAAGACGATCAGCGAGTCCATCGATGATGACACATTTGAATACTCTCCTAGTAAAGAACTTATTGATGGATTCTTGGAAGTAATTCGACCATCTAGTAATGATCCTAATGATTCTATGTATGATTTCGAGTCATTCTCGATGTTTGAGGGATTAGTATCCGTCTCGTGTCCAATCTGCAAGGAAATTATGGTCCGAGATGTTCCTTATACTAACGATACCAAGACAGGTTTTGCAGACGAGTCGTTCGCGCAATTGAAGAATTGCAAGGATTGCAAGTGTGACTTTGCTGAGTTGATAAGTCATGAAGAATTACGTAAACGGCAATTATATGCGGATGTGACAAAGGCTGTCCCAATGGCAGGATTATACGTTTACTTTTCGGGGAGGACATCTGGTCGTGACGTTCGTAGCCGTAGAGATCCTCAAATTACTAACGGAGTAGTCAAAGCTAAATTTATGAGGCATGCCATAAATGATATGAAAAATAAGACATTAGAAGAATCAATTAGAACAAGCGTTAAATTGAAACAACACAGCATCCAATTGAAATTGATTCTTCGCTTGTACTTCCTGATGAATTTGATTCATGTGACTGTGCCTAACAGTGTGGCTATTTGGGAAGACTTGGTAGGATGTGTACTAAGGCAGGAGAGATTTGTAGAGAAAATGGAGGATCTCAATTGGTTACTTAATGTGAACATTAAAGAGACATTGGCAGAGGCTACTCTTCGATATTCACGGTTCTTCAAGATGTTGACAGCATTCTATCCGGGTAAAGTTTTAGTCCCAACTTTGGACATCGATCTTATATGGCATACCCATCAGTTGTCATTGCACTACTACTTTGTTGATTGTCTCAATTCAAAGCTAGGAGCTCTCGTTGACCATGACGATAAAATTGAGTCATCTAAATTGGATGATAGTTTTGAAGAAACTGCTAAGCTTTACAGATGGAAGTTCAGGAAGGAATACTCTGTTTGTTACTGCGGTTATTGTTTGGCAGTTAAAGGCTCAGCAAAAACTAAATTGACGGAACTTTTCAATTCGAAAACACCTCAGAATAGCGAAGTAAAGGACATCAAGCCTAGTCCTTCCTTCGTTAATTCAGTGGGTTTGACTCATATCAGCATTCATAATGCTATAGTTATCCCTAACACTTTTGCCGAGAAGAGACAGGAAATGTTGATGGCTAAGTACAGCAAAAAGAAGGTCGATGAACTACCTTGGGAAGAGGGGCAAGTAAATACCTACGGTCACTATCCCCATTTATTTGTTATTCCTCCATTGTCTCCCGTTGGTATTGGTTTGTGTCAAGATTATTACGGATCTGCATGTACCAGTATCGGCGACATATCAAAGTTTGCCGGTAATTCTGGTGGAGCTTGTGGAACAACAGGTGGAGGTTGTAGAGGCCTAGGTCACGGAAGACTTAAAAACAGCTCCCAAACAGGGGTACTTAGATCAGGTCTCTTTTAATGAAAGTATAACTTGAAGGAAATTTTCCAACAAGCTGATAACCGGGTTAGTGAAATAGGATAGAAAAAGACTAATTATATGCCAAGCATTGCTCAGAATCAGTATTCCAAATATATTTAGCCAAATTATCTACCCAGTTCTTCTTTGATAATTTGATCTGGACCAAATTATATACTTTTGCATATTATAATTTCTACATTGTACTGCTTACTATCGAGATCTTCTGGTTATCTGAGGAGAATTAACGTTCATTGACAGCCATACAGGGTATTAAGTATGTACTAATACAGCTTATATTACAAGAACCTTATTTTGCGATTGTATTTTCAAGGAAAATGAGACATACTAATCTTTACCTCCCAGATAAACCTTTTTCATGGATTTGTGCACCTGGAATTAAGTGCTTTATTTGTTCTTGCTGGTTTATTATTTGCTTATTGCAACAACCGTTGCAAGCCTCCTTCTATCAATGTATACCTTATAGCCGTTTATTAGTTTCTGTCACTCCATCTTTGCAACACCTCGGAGTGCAGAATAGGTAGCCTCTTAAACCGGCTTTGTTGTCGAGCAAACATGCATATACCCCACGATTTGCCTCTCATGAATCTCGTGCCCTGTTGCATAGGGGAATACCCTCCATCGAATGACTACTGTTGTCTTGCGACTCCTTTTTTCTGGCTCCCATTGTTTATGACGATTGTGAACTGGTTTAATCCACAGCCCGTACTCATCGAAGACCGTGCGCATTTTTTTGATGTGCAAATGACAGATTGTTTAAACCGGATCTGATCAATAAGTTGCAAAATCGTAAGTCTAACATACCATATGAAAGTTAAGATATTCACTTGTTTTAGTCCCTTGGTATTTGTTGTGCAGCCAATTTGTAATGATTTTCCATGCGAGGCTGTCTCATGGTATCACAAGAAGTATTATCCTATTCTGGAAAGAGCCCCGCCGTCTCGCAAAGTGTGCCCACTTCGCACGGTCAAAGTTGTTCTGGTGATTTTTAATAATAGAGGACCAACTGACATAATACTGTTAGTGCTGCTGTATTCAAAAGAAGATGAAATCTAATAAACTAGTTTGCAAAATCTCTTGAGATGGTGGCATCAAGCAATGTATTTATCGAAATACTCAATTCTGCCGAGGAAAAGTCCTACTCCAGTTATACATACGCCAGAAACTTGGACAATGCTAGAATTCTAAATGATAAAGAATACCTGAAGAAAGATCTCGAATTTGGAGACCACATTCCCTCACTTGCTGATACCATTAGCCATTTGAAATTATTGAAGGCATTTGACGTATTAAAGAAGAAAATAACTAAGGGAAACCTGGACGCATATGCCATCAAGAATTGGCAGGTTTTCGTTACCAATGCTACAAGGAAGTTTATAGTTTTCATGACTGCTTTGAAGCAATTTGTCAGAGAAGAAAGTGTATCCCGTCAAAGCGAGAAAGCAGTCTTTGCAAAAGGATTCCGTAGAAATGAGTATCTCATCCAGACTTTAGACAATTTGCTTCCACCATTAGACGTCATAATGGTGTGGCAGGTATTCTTATTGAATCCCAAGAGTTTCTATGATAACTGCATTAGAAACGATTTTTTTTCTTTTGCCAATTTCCCACTCCCTTTGAAGAAAATCAGTGAGTCCATAGATAATGAGACATTTGAGTACTCTCCTAGTAAAGAACTCATTGATGGATACTTAGACGTGATCAGACCATCTAGTAATGATCCTACTGACTCTATGTATAACTTTGAGTCATTTTCAATGTTCGAGGGTTTGGTAACTATCTGGTGTCCCATCTGCAGTGAAGTATTGATCAGAGATGTTCCTTACACTAACGATACTAAGACCGGGTTTGCTGATGAATCATTTGGCCATGTGAAGAATTGCAAAGATTGCAAATGTGACTTCTCGGAATTAATAAGTCATGAAGAATTGCGTAAACGGCAGTTGTATGCGGACTTGACTAAGGCGACTCCCATGGCAGGACTATATGTATATTTCTCTGGAGTAACATCTGGTCGTGAAGTCCGATGTCGTAGAGATGCCCAGATTACTGATGGGATAGTAAAGGCCAAATTTCGAATCCACTCCGGATTGGATAATATAAAGAACAGAACATTGGAGGAATCAATTAGGTCTAGCTTTAAAGTAAAAAATCATGTCATTCAATTGAAGTTGATTCTTCGGTTGTACTTCCTGATGAACTTGGTTCATTTGACTGTCCCATGGGGTTTACTCATTTGGGAGGACTTGGTAGGTTGTGTTTTAAGACAAGACAGGTTCGTGGAGAAGATGAACGACTTAGATTGGTTACATAGTGTTAACATTAAAGAGACATTGGCAGAGGCCACTATAAGATATTCTCGTTTCTTCAAGATGTTAACAGTGTTATATCCAAGGCAACTTCTAGTCCCAACTTTAGACATAGATATTGTATGGCACACTCATCAGTTGTCATTGCGTTACTACTTTTTGGATTGCCTAAACACTGAGGAGGGAGCTGTCATTGATCATGATGACAAAATTGAGTCGGCAAAGTTAGATGAAAGTTTTGAGCACACTTCTAGGCTCTACCAGTGGAAATTTAAGAAGGAATACTCCGTTTGTTATTGTTCCTACTGTGTGTCCACCAGAAAATCGTTAACAACAAAAGTCATCGGGATCTTAAACTCCAAGAAAGCACTACCAGGAGAACTCCATGAATTTACCTCCAATTCTCTTTTTGTCAACTCATTAGGATTGACTCACATCAGTATTCACAATTCTATAGTTATTCCTAATACCTATGCTGAGAAGAGACAGGACATGTTAAAGAAAAAGTACGTTAAAAGGAAAGTAAATAAACTTCCTTGGCAGGAAGGAGAATCATATTTCTACAGCCAATATCCCCATTTATTTGTTGTCCCCCCGTTGTCTCCCGTTGGTATAGGTTTGTGTCAAGACTACTATGGGTCTGCCTGTACTGGAATAGGCGACTTAAATAATTCATCTACTGGAATTTGTGGGACAAAGGGTGGAGGATGCAGAAGTTTCGCTCCAGGAAATTCGGGGGGTACGAATAATAGTAGACTTGGAATGTACAAATTTTAGGTAGGTGGTCTGTAAAAGTTATCATCTCTATTCCATATAGTAGCTGTGTGAGTACATGGTTCTTTCGGATCTTCCGATGAAAATATAGAAGGTTTGATGGGTAGCAATTTAGAGGAATACAATATTCAAGTATTGACCTAAGCATGAACTTTAGCAATAGAGTACATTAGAAGAATCAAATAGTTGATCATACCGCGGTCAGCCTTAATTTATGTAATTGAGCTTTGCTGAATACATCTATCCAACAGTACTTTCAATCAAATATTTGCCTTATTGACTTACACAAAGACCCCCTGTTTTCTGCTAAGTCTCCGCAGGGTCTTGGTCTACGTTAGTTATTCCTATGAACCCTAGCCTTTGGTCATCTGGTTTTTCTGAACTCTTATTGACTAGTTACCTCGGAGGCACCATAAAATACGATGTTGCAGACACTGAATTTAGGTAAGATATCAGTACACTGCAAATAAATATATATTTCTATATAGTAGATGTGTTGCAAAATGCTTGTTTTCTTTCAGATCTTTCATTAATATACTTAAACTTGTCATTGACCATGATGATAAGATCGATCCTCAAAGTTAGATGAAAGTTTTGAAAACACTTCCAGGCTATACAAGTGGAAATTTAAGAAGGACTACTCCGTTTGCTATTGTTCCTGCTGTGTGGCCACCAGTAACTCGCGAAATACTAAAGTAATGGGGCTCTTCAATTCAAGGAAGTCGCTGGTAGGGGAGCTGAATCCTCTTTTTGTTAACTCAATAGGATTGACTCACATCAGTATTCTTCCTAATACCTATGCTGAGAAGAAGCTGGAAATGTTAAGGTATGGTAAAAGGAAAGTAAATAAACTTCCTTGGCAGGAAGTAGAATCATATTTCTACAGCCAATATCCCCATTTATTTGTTGTTCCCCCGTTGTCTCCCGTTGGTATTGGTTTGTGTCAGGATTATTATGGCTCTTCCTGTACTGGAACAGGCGACTTGAACACATTCTCATCAAATTCTATTGGAACATGTGGAACAAAGGGTGGAGGTTGCACAGGATTCACTCAAGGAGGTGACAGGAGTGTAAATTGCGCTAGAGTTGGAGCGTACAAATAGTAGAGATGTCTGTGTTCAATAGTGTGATGACTTATTACTTATCTATATAGTAACGAATCAGAATCAATTAAAGAGATGGGATATGATCAAAGTGACCTATGGATAGAAGAATAAAGATGTCATAGTGCTAAATATTACACTCTAATTATTACACGTATAATTTTTATCTGAAGAAGTACATTTGTTGTGGTGTATCCATCCCGCAATTAGTGTAATCCTATTTCGTGGGGAATGCTCTAATCCAGAAGATTGCAAAGTAGTACATCGAACAAACATTGCCAGTGCAATAGAGATCCACGAATCTACAAAGACCTATGAGGTCTTCCTCGTATTCTACATTCAAAGTACCAAACTTTATCATCCCTAGCCTTTGGTCGTTTGGTCGGTCACAGAGAAGCTTTCTTAGAGCATTTCAGCGATCTTCCATGAATACAACTTTGCAGACAGAGGACCGCCCGCTTGCATCACAACTCCATAATAGGGATTTGTTACTGACAATTGTCGCTCTGGTAAGAGCCAGGACAAATCAATAGATTATGTAAGTAAAAATAATCTTTGAAATGAACATGCTTCCCACCAAAGTCCATCCATCGCAAATTTGAAGGTTTCTTATTTTATTGGTTATGCAGCGCCTCTTTAGGTAGCAGTAGAGAAACGCGTGACTTAACACGCACATCGTCTGTAAGTATTAGGGATATACGAGGTTGAGGTCGATATCATGTCAAGTAAGACTACCTTTCCAGATCCAGGATTTTTAAGGATAACGTTTATCGCTAGTAGTGGGGCGACACAGGCGGTTGATGGTCCGGGGTTCTTATCTATAGATATCTCATAACCATTAGCCGATACTCCGCCATTGGCAGATCCACGCTTATAATACTGTGGTGTATATACCAAGACGACAAGAAATCTACAGATTAACTGAAATTAGGAATTTCTAGTGAATTCCGGTAAATATTGGTTACTTGGCTTTCACTTATCCTTTACTCAATTTGTGACAGTCTTTCAGTAAACTAAAAATAAAATACAAAGAGGTGTTGGATAAGAAAAAATGCTGAGAAAAATGGAGGAACTTCACTGCACACTATCAGTGCAAAGAAAAATCGACCAAAGGTTAGTATACGGCATTCGGGCTAGACCTTAGCTCGTGGCATAAGAGGGGATTGGCAATAGCTAAGAAACTATTCATTATAAATTGGAAGCCATAGGATAAGTACAAACTTAAACTTAATGAAGGGTTGACTTAAGACACCGCTAATATCTTGACAGCTGTCACGACCCCATCCCCCCTCCCCCCAATCTCACCATTTACATTGTTTAGTGATGTCTAAAATAATACGCACTAGTGAAAGAGAGGGGCTAAATTATACCTGCCGGATGTTAGTCCATTCTCAAAAGGGGTGCAAAAGCGTGAAAGCAACTCAACGATAAAATGCAACCATTACACACTACGCCAGAGCTAACCCTCTCTCAATATAGGAGACCACCTGCCCAGGCACATACGCCTTGCTATCTAGAACCTTGTTCTTGTCCTCCTCTATCCCTTCCCTTGGCAAAATTCTACAACTTTTACCCAACGCTCTAACATGAGGCAACTTTAACAAGACATGTTACATCACGCTTCTTGGCAGCCATTATTTCTTTTTTGTGTGGAACAATTAGGTCATTCACTTATATGCAATACAATAGTAGCTAAAAAATTAAATAGATGCAGCACGTGATGATAAGGAACATTTTTCAGCCATTACACTTTGGCGTAAGTAATTGATCTATTATTCGGAATTGTACTTTTCTTGTCGTTTGCATGTAGCATCAGCCATTGGAAGACAAACAGTAATGGGATTTATTTTGTATAAATACGGCAGGGCATCCAGGAAATATGCCAGGATAGAGATGTAAGGAACTTCCTTTTTGTTTTTACTATATAGAGCTCCATATCATAAAGGCATACTCATTATTATTGAATATACACTAATTCGATACTATAAGCTTAATCCTTGTACTTTCCTCTTGACAACTTCATAATTACTGTGTTCTTGACAGGGAAAATACATGCACAAACTGTCCAGCTTTGAAAATGTCTTCTTTAGCACATTCAAATACTACAGAAAAAAAAAGTCACTCTGTTGCTGTCACTGATGATGACAACTCCGTCGTATCTAACAGCTCCAGCAACAATTCTTCTTTCCAGCCATACCGTCTTCTGATTCGGCAAGTGACCAAACGCTTGGATACTTCAATTAAAGATGGTCTCACATCTGCTCAAGCGGAAGAAAATTTTAAGACGTATGGTGCTAATACTTTGGGAGATGGAGAGAAGATCTCATACACGAAGATCTTTGCACATCAGGTTTTCAATGCTATGATCTTGGTTTTGATCATCTCAATGATCATTGCCTTAGCTATCAAAGATTGGATTTCTGGTGGTGTGATTGGTTTCGTTGTTTTCATTAATATCTCTGTCGGTTTTATCCAAGAATATAAAGCTGAAAAAACCATGGGGTCTTTGAGATCATTGAGTTCCCCAACTGCCAGGGTCACCAGAAATGGAGATGATACTACTATTCCAGCCGAGGAGGTGGTTCCAGGTGATATTGTACACATAAAAGTTGGTGACACCGTCCCTGCAGATATTAGATTGTTTGACTCCATGAATTTGGAAACCGACGAAGCATTATTAACTGGTGAGTCTTTGCCTGTAGCCAAAGACCACACAGAAACCTACTCCGACTTTACCCAGCCAATTCCAGTTGGTGACAGACTCAACTTGGCCTACTCTTCGTCGGTTGTTTCTAAGGGTAGAGGTTCCGGTATTGTCATCGGCACTGGTTTAGAGACCCAAATTGGTAACATCGCCAGTTCTTTGAGAGGCAATTCAGGACTCATCAGAAAGGTTGATAAGTCCAACAACAGAAAGCCAAAGAAAAGAGAATACGGACAGGCTTTCTTTGGTACTTTGAAAGACATCATTGGAAATGTCTTGGGTATCAATGTTGGTACCCCATTACAGAGAAAATTAGCTTGGTTGGCTATTTTCTTGTTCTTGGTCGCTGTCGTCTTTGCAATTGTTGTCATGGCTTCTCAGAAGTTTAACGTCAACAAGGAAGTGGCTATTTATGCAATTTGTGTAGCCCTTTCTATGATTCCTTCCGCATTGATTGTGGTCTTGACCATCACAATGGCCGTTGGAGCCCAAGTTATGGTTCAAAAGAATGTCATTGTTCGTAAATTGGATTCCTTGGAGGCTTTAGGAGGAATCAACGATATTTGTTCTGACAAAACTGGTACTTTGACTCAAGGTAAAATGATTGCCAAGAAGGTATGGTTACCAAGCATTGGAACTCTCAATGTAGAGAATTCTGACGAGCCATTTAACCCAACAGTTGGCGATGTCAGATATAGCAAATTCAGCCCAAAGTACATCCAAGACACTGACGAAGAAATTGACTTCAATGCTCCATTTCCTGACGATCCAAAGCCGAAGAATTTCCAAGATTGGTTGATGACTGCTACCTTGGCAAACATTGCCACTATCAACCAATCTAAGGATGAAGAGTCTGGTGAGTTGGTCTGGAAGGCCCATGGTGATGCCACTGAAATTGCAATTCAAGTGTTCACTACAAGATTGAACTATGGTCGTGAATCGCTTGAGCATAAGTATGATCACCTCAACGAGTTCCCCTTCGATTCATCCATTAAGAGAATGTCTGCAATTTACAGATCCAAGGAATCTGGAGACATTCAGATCTACTCTAAAGGTGCAGTTGAAAGATTATTAGAATGTTGTACTCACTGGTTTGGTCATGATGACGAAAGTGATGATTTGTACGATAACCAAAAACCATTGCCATTAACTGATGGCATTAAAGAGTTAATTGAAGGTAACATGGCTGCTTTATCATCTCAGGGACTCAGAGTTTTGGCCTTTGCTACTAAGAAAGTAGAAGATGAGTCTTCTACCGACTTAAGCAGCAGAGAAGAAGTTGAGCGTGACTTGACTTTCCAAGGTTTAATTGGTATCTACGATCCTCCTAGAATTGAGACTGCTGGCTCCGTTAAAGCTTGCCACAATGCTGGTATTAACGTCCATATGTTAACTGGAGACCATCCAGGTACTGCCAAGGCAATTGCTCAAGAAGTAGGTATCCTTCCACACAACTTGTACCACTACAGTGAAGAAGTTGTCAAGGTTATGGTCATGACAGCAAATGAGTTCGATTCTTTGTCGGACGAAGAGATTGACCAATTGCCCGTTTTACCATTAGTCATTGCTAGATGTGCTCCTCAGACAAAGGTTCGTATGATTGAGGCCTTACATCGTCGTGAGAAGTTCTGTGCCATGACCGGTGATGGTGTCAACGACTCTCCTTCTTTGAAGAAAGCAGACGTCGGTATTGCTATGGGACTCAATGGTTCTGACGTTGCTAAGGATGCCTCTGACATTGTCTTGACTGACGATAATTTTGCATCCATTCTTAATGCAGTAGAGGAGGGAAGAAGAATGTCTGCCAATATCCAGAAGTTTGTCTTGCAACTCTTAGCTGAAAATGTCGCTCAAGCTCTTTACTTAATGATTGGTTTAGCATTTATTGACGATTCTGGTTTCTCTGTGTTCCCATTATCACCTGTTGAAGTTTTGTGGATTTTAGTGGTCACTTCTTGCTTTCCAGCTATGGGTTTGGGTAGAGAAAAGGCCTCTGAAGACATTTTGGAACAACCTCCTAACAATGAGATCTTCACTTGGGAAGTCATTATTGATATGTTAGCATATGGCTTTTGGATGGCTGTTTGCTGTTTGCTTACCTTCACCATTATTGTTTTTGGTAAAGGAGATGGTTACTTGGGTATTGACTGTAACTCTACTAGATCTAGTGAACATACCTGTGACTTGGTCTTCAAAGGAAGATCTGCTTCTTTTGCCAACATGACCTGGTGTGCCTTAATTTTGGCCTGGCAATGTATCCATCCATACAACTCATTATTCCATATGAGACAAGACACTGATAACCCTTGGTGGAAGCAAACTGCCATTGACTTGTACGGAAACCAATTCTTATTCTGGTCCGTCATTGGTGGCTTTGTTTCTGTCTTCCCAGTTGTTTACATTCCAGTGATCAATACCAAGGTCTTCTTGCACAAGCCGATCGGTTACGAATGGGGAGTAGCCGTAGGTTTCACCGTTTTATTTTTGTTGGGTTCTGAAGCCTGGAAGTGGGCTAAGAGAATTTATAGACGTAAGACTGCTATCAAGATAGCTTCGAACCCTGAATATGAGTTGGAAAGAAATGATCCATTCCAGAAGTATGCTTCGTTCTCTAGATCCAATACCATGGATAAAGCCGACTTCTTAGTTTAAGTCAAACCATTCTTCATTTCTTGAAATTATCTAATATCTTACTTTATACATACATATATATATTCATATACTTCGTCATACAATTTTTATTCAATACAATCTTATACACTTCAACTAAGTAATGTTTCATTATTAAAGACTTTCTATGGTATATCTACACGAAATGAGTATGATTTTATAAATCTGTAGCTGTGCTCTAATTCTATCAGGCAATTCGCAATTATGCTTTCTATCTTAATCTCTGGTCAGCCACCTCGAACTGTCCTCCCAAATGAGCAGTGTTGCCAAACGTTTGAATGGTACCTTCATTAGTATCTTTATTGATATCTATAATGGTCACGGATGTGTTGAAAGGCACTCTTAAATCCTTTGCTGTTAAGTCATTGTGAAGCTGGTATTGTCTATCCTTGTATAAGTGGTTGGTGAATCCAGTAATCACACCACCATGAGTACAGACCAAGACATTCTTATTGTCGTTATTCTGTTTAATAATACGACTCCACTCCGTCTCTATTCTCAGCAAAAGCTGGGATTTCGTTTCTCCCATGTTCCTGAAGTTTTCTCCAAATTGTGCCAAGGCGTCCTTCAAGTACATTCCCTGTACTATTCCCATTTCTCTCTCTCTTAAATTGGATGTAAACCGTAGTTTTGCATCCTCATCTTGACGTCTTACGATTTCCGCTACGGTATTACGGCATCTCACAAGGTCTGACGATATGAACTCGTCGATCTTAATCTGCGAGAAGTACTGGCCCACTCTTTCCGACTGTTCTTTTCCAGTGCTGTTAAGGTCGATGTCCAAATGACCCTGAAGAATCTTCTGCACGTTGTGGTTTGTTTGGCCATGCCTCACCACAAAGATGCGGAGCACCTTGGCGTCTTCGTTCGTAGCTATGTCTATTGTCATTTTTGTTCTACTTCTATATACTCTATCTATCACCCAAGCTGAATAACTACTACTGGTGAAGAAAAGACTATCATCATCTTGTTAACTGTTATCAGTTGATTCTCTAGATTTTTGATATCGGCATGTGCAGGATGACGTCACATGTATGTGATAAATCCGGGCGCAATTTCTATTTCGGAAGAACTAGCGACCGGAACGTGTTAAGAATGATCTCATCCATTTTTTGCAATATGTATTTGTTCTAGTTTGATGTTTCTATATTTCTATTAAGTGAGTCGTTATATAGGAGGAGTCATGTACATAGGTAGATTTTTGTGATTTTGTAGTTCTTCTATCGTGCCATTAGAGAATATGCTCAGCCTGTTTCTTGAACTCGTCAAAGACATCACGCTTGATCTTATAGCCATGTTCCTCGGCAACAGGAAACAGGTTGTCCTTCACATCGTTATTGTAAGCCTCCAACGCATTGACGCCCTTAGTATAGAAGTCATCGTATGCCTTGACGAATTTCGGCTTGTGGTTCTCCTTGGTACTCTTCATTCCAAGCAAGTCCGAAATCACAAGCACTTGCCCAGAAGTATAAGGACCTGCTCCAATGCCAATGGTAGGCACCGTAATTCTATTAGTAATGTATTCGGCCAACTTATTTGGTATGCACTCAAGGACAATGGAGAAAACACCAGCCTTTTGTAAGTTTAAGCACTCTTGGAAGATTTGGACTGCATTCTCCACTGAATTTCCCTGTAATCTGTAACCACCTAATGCGTTGTGCTTCTGTGGAGTTAAACCTACATGGCCCATCACGGGAATTCCTGTCGTAGTCAACTTCTTGATGGCAGCTAAGGTGTAATCATCTCCTCCTTCGAGTTTGACTCCCTGTATTTTTCCAAACTTCACAAGTTTTATGGCAGTTGCCAAAGCCTGTTCTGGGGTTTCTTCGTAGGTGCCGAATGGGAGATCTGCGATTAACAAAGATCTGTCGTTGCCTCTTCTGACTGACTTTACGTGATAGAGAAATTCGTCCAACTCTAACTCGTTGGTGTCCTGTAAACCCAATGTAGTGTTTGCAAGCGAATCTCCGATTAAATTGATATCGATATCGGCATGTTCCAACATCTTCGATGTAATGAAGTCGTGAGAAGTCACTACAGAAATGGGTTTCTTGGAGGCATAGAGAGCATTGATGTCCGTTAATGTCTTACGAGCAGCCCCACTATACGAAGATCCCGAAACGGTGCTGCTTGATAAGAAGCGCTGGCCAGCAACTAACATAGATCTGGTCTTTCTTACCAGGAGAAACATAACTGTAAACTATTATATTATCTGGATTGCTTTGTACTGAAATTTTATATTTGCTACTCCACTTCAACTACTGAAAAGAAACACCTGGTCTACTACCCTTTTTGTATGCTCTAACAATTCCACGGGCAACATATACTGCCAGCAAGCAACTAAACGACTCTTGGGCGACCTATACGATTTATATAACAGTATAACCCACTACTTCTGGCCCGAGGTTATTCCCCGGATTTTGTTACTGAAAATTTTCTGTATTACTTTACCTATAGTACTGCGTCACGGATGCCATTTCCCAGAGCTATACGAGTGAAAAATCCTGCACCTATACCTGATTACCAATCTGCCGTCAGTTGCTTCAAGTCCGAATAACACCATATATTAAGAGTAGCAAGAGGAGCTAGATGTTTCGAGTAACTGGTAATTGGTTCACGTCCACCAGTGTTCGCTCAATTCGTACGTTATTCACTATAAAAAACCAATTAGCCATGCCTTCTATCGACAAGTCGTTCATTATGAACCATACCTGTCTCCGTATTAAGGACCCCAAGGTTTCCATTCCCTTCTACACGGAAAACTTCGGGTTCAAGTTGCTTGACACCTTCAAGTTCGACGACTTCTCGTTGTACATGCTCGGGTACGAAACCGTGGAAAACAAGGGCTTGAACTGGTCAGCCAGAGAAGGTGTTCTTGAATTGTGTCACAACCACGGGGCCGACAAAGACCCTGAGTACAAGTTAAACCATGGCAATGGCACTGAGTTCAGAGGTTTCGGCCATATTTGTGTTTCTGTAGACAACATCGAGGCAGCTGAGAAGAAATTGATTGCCAACGACGTCAAATTCCAGAAAAAGTTGTCTGATGGTAGACAAAAGAACATTGCATTTGCCTTGGACCCTAACGGATACTGGATCGAGTTGGTGGAAAATGCCATCGACAAGGTCGAGGCCAAGACCAGCGTAGCCAGCTACAAGTTCAACCACTCCATGATCAGAGTCAAGGATCCTGAGAAGTCTTTGGATTTCTACCGTAATGTCTTGGGATTCAAGTTATTGTCTACTTCCAAGCATGATGCCGCTAAGTTCACTCTCTATTTCTTGGGCTTTGAGCACGATCCTGATTTCAAGGAGGACTCATTGCCAAAGGACAAGCAATTCAAGAGAGAAGGAATTGTTGAGTTGACTCACAACTGGGGAACCGAGAGCGACCCTGAGTTCAAGGGTTACCACAACGGTAACAGTACCGAAAACGGTGCTATCCAGGGCTTTGGACACACCTGTGTCAGTTGCAAGGATCCAGCAACTTTCTGTAAGCAGATTGACGAGGCATTAGGCGACAAGGCCGACTGGTCTTTGAAATGGAATCAAGGCAACATCAAGGGAATTGCCTTCCTCAGAGACCCTGATGGATACTCCGTTGAAATATTGGGCGATGACTTGTTTGCCGATCAGAAATGACTGTCCGTGAACACTTCAACTCTGAAGTTTTAGCTGAAATATATAGCAAAGGCCGTATGGCCCATTATATATATACTTAAATGAAATTTAGCGGAATTAAACTGTGCGGCCGTCGTTGCGTTTTGCAATCAAATTTTGCAATCGTTGTTACGGCCGAAGCCCAGCCACATATAATGTAGAGACCGCTGGAGAGGAACGAGCCCACTAGTACACTCTATTTACACTACATATCCAATTTCTCTTGTGACATGCTCTCTGAGTACAATAACATTCGTCATCGACACTTCAGTCTCCTTTCATTCCCATTTCGCTCCCATTCCATGACCTTTGTCCTTACTAATCCCATCTTCATAGCCCGTATCTTACCCATCCACACTATAACGGTTGTAGTCCCGTTTGTGCAGGGCTGATCATTCCTTCGTACGAAATCTGTGGCCGTCCAGTTTGCGCAGGTGCACCACCACCTATCATTAGTAATTTCGTTAATCGAGACTCCGATTAATGATGACTACGAGTTGTTCTTTAGTATAAAAGCTGGTAAGAGTCGACAATTGTATGCTCTCACTTGGATTTAGACGGTATATATCAACTACTAGAATGGTCTCGCAACAAACTACCGACAAGGTCAAGGCCTTGATCAAGAACAAGCCAATTTTCATTGCTTCTAAGGTATGTATGGAAGTGCTGAGTAGTAATGGACAACGAGAAGCCGTATGGTTGTATCCGTACAGTTACGGTGAAAATCGCTGGAAATTCGAGTTCAGCTCGTGGAATTGAGTACTAACATAGTTACAGTCTTACTGTCCTTACTGTAAGGCCACCAAGGCCACAATTGGCGCTATCACCCAGGAAGCATACATCATCGAATTGGACGAGGTCGAAGACGGTGCCGACATCCAGGAAGCTTTATTCGAGTTGACCGGCCAAAAGACCGTTCCAAACGTCTTCATTGGCGGTGAGCACGTTGGAGGCAACTCTGATGTTCAAGTCTTGAAGTCCACTGACAAGTTGGATGACAAGATCAAGGCTGTTTTGTAAGCTGGTTTCTATTAGATAATGAGTGATCTCAACGTGTATATCTACGGGGCGAGAGTGTTTAGAAATGAATGAAATCAATCGTTTAGAGTTTTTCTGTTTCGTAATGTGAAGAACCGTGTAGTTGATGCCGAAGAGTGTGTTGCTATCAAGAATGCAATGTTTGCTTTCTGAACTAGAGATTAGAATATAAAGAGCAATAAACTGAAAGGGAGCGTATTGCTGGAAGCCATAGACACGAAAGACTAACGAAGATCAAACTACTTCCACGTCGAATTTTGATGATTTCAATGTGAAATCTCAATATCTCTCGGCTTCTTCTAGTTAATAGCCTCGTCATCTTAGCTAGCAATATTGATGACTGGTAAAGCATGGATATCCAATCATTAGTATCACTGGCTGCTCACATCGAATACCGCGGGCTTTGCCTTACTTAAACTACAAGCAGATAACACCGCTAGGACCATTGCCCATTACTACTACTTCTTCTCCGATATCACTCTAACTTCGGTATTCTCTGAGTTTGACCTGACCTCTTCTATTCAAATACCAAGTCTTCCAATTTCCAGTTTCCAATTTCCCGTTTGCAGCTATGTCTACTCTAACTCTCTTCTTCTACTCCTTTATCCCACCACTTCACTGTGCTGCGAAAAACCTCGCTTTCACTAATTTTTCACTCTTCACTCTTATCAAACAGCGTCGATTCACACCAACAAGATCATTACTTTCTACCATGTGTTCTTTTAACAACAACCCAAAAATCACTCAATTGTTCACAACCCGCTGTTTAAACATAACTACCGGTTTTTCATCCAATCACCATAAACACCCTAGCCAGAGATCTTAGACATTCTTCTAGTATCACTCCCACAACTTCCTTCCTCAAACTACTTTGCAGTCAAACCTGAGCCGCACCGTAGTAAAATTTTTACGTCTCCCTTTTTTTCTCGCGCTTAACGAAAAACGAAATTGTGAAAAATGAATTTTACAACCAAACGAATGCTTTAAACCACCACTTTGAGACCAAGAGAAGTAGTTGAACTGTGGTTTGAATTGTGTTATTCCAGTATACCATAGCCCAGTAAAGTTCTATTGTATTTTGCATCTTTTCTGGCTTTTTTCTCGCTTTCTTTACAATGTCTAACATCGGATTACAGGTCCGTCAAGCAGTACCTGCCATCGACCCTGTCGTAGCAGACTACGCTGTGGGTTATATTCAGCATGTCTCCCACTCCACAGAAGACTCCGTGGCTTCCCAGCTAGTCCACATTGACGACGAAATGAGCTTTGTCCGTGAGCTTTTGCTCAATGCCGGTGGTTCAGAAGAAAAGGTCAAAACTTTAACAGACGCTATAAGCGCCCAATTGAACAAGAAGTTACAAGAGAACATGGCCAAGTTAGAATTGACCGGTGACACTTCCAAGAGACTTCTTGACATCAACCTTTTGCGTCAAACCAACGCCAAGAGAGATATCAACTCGTCCTTGGCTTTGTTGAGTGCTAGCAACGATATCGAGCACACAGGAAGAAATATGGAATCAAGAGTCGACAGATCCAAGTTGGAGAAGCAGGAAAGAAAGATCGCCAAGAAGGTCGCTAAGCGTAACAACAAGTTTGTCCAGTACGAGGCTTCGAAGTTGTTGAACCACAAGAAAGACGACGATTACGATTCTTTCTTCCTCGAAATCAATCCTTTGGACTTCGGTTCGTCTGCTGGTAAATCCAAGGACATTAAGCTCGATAATTTCGATTTGTACGTGGGAGATGGTCAGAGAATTTTGAACAATGCTTCGTTGACATTAGCCTTCGGAAGAAGATATGGTTTAGTGGGTCAGAACGGTATTGGTAAGTCTACATTATTGAGAGCTCTCTCCAGAAGAGAGTTGAACATTCCTAAGCATATCACCATTCTCCATGTGGAGCAAGAAATACGAGGAGATGACACCCCAGCTCTCCAGAGTGTGTTAGATGCCGACGTTTGGAGAAAGAGTTTGATCCAAGAGGAACAGAAGATAAACGAGCGTATCAGCGATATAGAGAAGTTGAGATCAGAGTTCGAAGAAGAGTCTAATGAAGTCAGAAAGTTGGATAATGAAAGAGAAGATTTGGAAAGTCACTTACAAGAAGTCAGTGAAAAGTTGAATGAAATGGAATCGGACAAGGCAGAGAGTAGAGCCGCTGCTATCTTATACGGTTTAGGTTTCACCAAGGAAACCCAAAACTTGCCTACCAAACAGTTTTCTGGTGGTTGGAGAATGAGATTGTCGTTGGCCCGTGCGTTGTTCTGTGAACCTGATTTATTGTTGCTAGATGAACCATCCAATATGTTGGATGTTCCTTCTATTACATACTTGGCCAAATACTTACAGAGTTACGAATCCACCGTCTTGGTCGTGTCGCACGACAGAGCATTTTTGAACGAAGTGGCTACCGATATAATACACCAGCATTCCGAAAGATTAGACTACTACAGAGGTTCTAACTTTGATTCCTTCTACTCTACCAGAGAAGAGAGAATCAAGAACCAACGTCGTGAATACGAAAACCAAATGGCATACAGAAAACATATGCAAGAATTTATTGATAAATTCAGATACAATGCCGCCAAATCTTCCGAAGCACAGTCTCGTATCAAGAAACTTGAGAAATTGCCAATATTGGAAGCACCCGAAGATGAGAAAGTGGTCACATTTAAGTTCCCAGACCCAGAAAAATTGTCTCCTCCTATCTTACAAATGCAAGATGTGTCCTTCGGTTATGATCCTAGTAAGATTCTTATTAACCACGTTGACTTGGATGTACAAATGGATTCGAGAATCGCTTTCTGTGGTGGTAACGGTACAGGTAAGACTACATTATTGAAGTTGTTAATGGAGACATTAACGCCTCTTGATGGTTTCATTTCGAGAAACGGTCGTTTAAGAATTGGTTACTTCGCCCAACATCACGTTGATGCTATGGACCTAAATCTCTCTGCTGTCTCCTGGATGTCTCAAACATTCCCAGGAAAATCTGACGAAGAGTACAGACGTCACTTGGGTTCCTTTGGTATCACTGGTACATTGGGTTTGCAAAAGATGGAGTTGTTATCTGGTGGTCAAAAGTCGAGAGTTGCGTTTGCTGCACTTTGTTTGTCTGAACCACATATCTTGATTCTAGATGAGCCTTCCAATCACTTGGATACTCAAGGTTTGGATGCCTTGGCAGATGCTTTGATCAATTTCCAGGGTGGTGTGTTGATGGTTTCGCACGATGTCGCAATCATAGACAGGGTCTGTAACGAGATTTGGGTGAGTGAAGATGACACTGTGAAGAGATTCCCAGGTGACATTCATGACTATAAGAGACACATTTTGGAATTGGCTGACAGTTCTGGTGTTGTTAGAAAGCATTAGGGAGAGTTTTAGGATGTTTGGAAGAAAATATAATGCATAGATTAGTCATCGCATAGTAATAAAGGATACCATATATGGGATTCAAAAGTAGTTGGTGTTCTGAGGGAATTGTAGTATTCTTTGAAGAGTATCACAATGAGAAAAGATAAACGAGTTGATTCAATTTAATGTTTTTTGAAAAGTATTCACTTTTTTCTTGAAATCATCTGCATTAGCATATACTCGGTTCTTCTGTAGCTGCAACAAATTCTCAAATCATTAATAAATATTCTTAGCAGTAATATTCTTGTATTTTTCGCAACCACCACTACTCTCTTCTATTGCTTCTTACCTACCCTCCTCACTCATATGCCACTCTTCAGTTCATTTCCCCACCTTCCCACCTTTCCACCTTCCCACCATCTCACCATCTCACATTCACACTCTTCCCTCTGAAACATTGACTCAATAACACACTTACAACTGGCACCACCCACTCTACCCACTCTACCCACTCACAACTATTCCGTCCCTTCCCTCCTCCCCTCTTTTCGCAGCCTCTTCAGAATCTCCGCTCCTCTGAACTACCACCCCCAAATTACATAATACAAAAGCCGCCTAACACGCGCTCAATCTCAAAAAAATGCCTAAACGAGCCCTAAACATCTGGCGGCTAATTCGTTTTATTTTATTTAGCTTTGCTGCCACTCTTCTTTCCAAGTGGTGTTACACTGTAGTGGTACAATTGTATAGTTTTGGTATAACCTTAGCGTAACTGACACGCTACTTTGCTGGCACTTCACCACTCTCATACATTGAACCACCGAAAACCTGAGAATCGCCCATGAGCTTGCTTTCCCAGCTCTCCATTAGAACCAAAGTCGGCTTGGGCCTATTGCTCTCCTACACCTCGTTCGAGGTGTACATGCAATTACGGACCCAGTACGTGATTCACGCCAGAAAATCGGAGTACAGAAGGCTCAAGGAGCAGACAGCGACTACAGACAACACCACCAACGCAGACGGCTCCGCCAAGGTCCCCGATGACATTGATATCGACAAGTTCAGATCAGCCATTGTCGCTGGAATGTTCGTCAACCCTTTTGAGGAGTACAGACCTCAGACAGCATTCGAATTCTTGATGGTTCGTGCAATGGAACTTGTGGAGAGTTTCTACGGTAATCGCTTCGAGCTCCACAACAAGTTGCCTCATCCCCATGATGGAGCTGTGGAAGTAGAGGATATCTTGAAGTTGTTCAAGCCTGATTTGGAGCGTATGAGAGAGAACTCCAAAGTATTGCAAGCTTGCATTGCCAAAGGCGACTTTGAATCGTTGTCGAAAGTACCCAGTCAGAGGTGGTTCAAGAATTTGACGTCTAAGTCTTTACCTCCTGTAGACCAACAGTTGCTCTTTACATGGATTGGGCAATCGTGCTCCTTGGTCCAGATCTCGGGTATCAACTTCTTAACGGACCCGACATTCAGCGAGCACCTCATTAGCAAGTCTGTTGGACCCAAGAGATTGACCAATGCTCCTTTGGATTTGAAAGATATAAAGTATGCTACGAATGACAATTTGAACTTCGTTCTTGTATCACATAATCATCCAGATCATCTTGAAATGGATGTTGCTAAGCAATTGGGTAACTCCACAATGTGGATCGTGCCATTGGGATTGAAGAAGCCCCTTGCTAGGAAGGGAATCTATAATATCATTGAAATGGACTGGTGGGAATCCATAGACGTCACTAAGTACATTTCTCCAGATGTAGACCTCAAAGACAAGTATGAAATCGTGTGTGTTCCAGCAATGCATTGGTCTGGTCGGTATATTCTTGACTCCAATACATCCTTGTGGTGTTCTTTCATTATCAGAAGAAATGGTGAGTCTCTCGTATATCACGCAGGAGACACTGGTTATCTGGAAGAGCTTTTCGATGTTATTGGAAGAAAATATGGACCACTGCATCTCGCATTGTTACCCATTGGGCAGTACTGTCCGTCGTGGCATCAAAAGCCAAGACATATTTCGCCTCAGGAATCATTGCAGGTGTGCTCTCATATTTCTGCAAAGTTTATGAAAGGTATCCATTGGGGTACTTTCAAGTTGAGTGGGGAACCCATTCTTGAGCCAAAGACCTTGTTGACGCAATTGGCCATTTCTTTGGACAAAGCTGACTACTACAGGGCACCGGAATTTGGATTGAGTTACTTATACAATCTCAAGGATGGAACAGAAACGGAAATTCATGTCTAGATTAGATACAAGAGGGAGGATAACCAATTAGGCTTTTGGGTAAATGCTAACTCGATTGGTAAGGTTTTGATACATATTCATAATATTTATTTAATACAAGATAAAACTTGATTTAATGTTTGTAGTAGTGATAATATCTCTGATCTCTGGAGTAAATCTCATCCAACTACTATACTACTACAACCAGTCCAATCCGATTAACTTTTATTAAATATATCTTATTATACAAAGAGAGCTGACGGCCCTCTCCTATTTACAACACCAGGTAAAAATCATACGACACTAATACTAAATCACAGTTTCAATTGATTTCATATAACCGTCGTTCCCACGTTGTGGAGACAGCTTTTGGCATGCTTCGAAATTCATATATCCCAAGATTTTGATGTTCCGTATTTCACTAGTTTTTTTTGTTTTGTTTGTTTACTTATTTCACTGAAGCTTTGGTAGGAGCAATTTAGAGAGAATGGTTTCACGGTGAACGAAGTAGAATGTTGAATACTTCGTTTGCCTTCAAAGAAAGTGAAGGTTCCGCTCATAGTATCCACCATTAACTTCTTAACCAAAGGCCTCCAAGCTTCTTTCGTGCACCCCCATCAACGTGCACTTAGTTGTCTCTGTAGACAGCTCTCAACTTGGCTCTTTGGGCTTCGATCAAGGATCTTTCGTAGGCTTGGTAAGTCGAGTCGGATCTGATCACAGAACCGATAGACATGAACAATCCAAAAGTACCGACGGAACCCATGATGTATTGACCCAAAGTTCTCATCACACCGTTTGGACCGGCTCCATTTTGCAAGATGGAGAAACCTCCGAATAAGACACCTACACAAACACCGACGGTAGAACCCATGATGGCACCCATCTTGAACTTTTCAAAGTTGGATGGTTGGTGCTGGGCGTACTGGTATTGCTGGACTGGAGGCATTTTTTGCGGATTTGACTGGGTTGTTTCTAGGCCCGTTTCCGAGGACTTTGGCGAAGTTTGTCGCTATCGTTTCTGTTTCACTAGGACAATTGACTTCGTAGCTGGTGCTGTGTCGTCAATTCAAGTCGAAGTATTCTCGGCTGATGAGTATAGAAGTCTGGAGTATTTCTATGGGTTTCAGTCCGATTGGGGTGTAAGTCGAGATTCGGTTAGATTCCGCTTACTAGATAACAACTATATTGTTGAAAGATCAATATTGTCTGTGGAAGCCAAGTTACTGGAAGCTCTTTACAGATGGATAGAGTTCTTCAACAGGCCGCCCTCACACGGTCTCAGAGTTTTGTCGCTGTAAAAATTTGTCGCACACAAATTGTCGCTGTAAAAATTTGATTTCCCCATTATTTCGAGAGTGTCGTCAGTGAGAGTGGGAGTAGTGAGAGAGAGAGAGAGAAGAAAAAGTGCGACAGTCGTAGTGAGGTGTGAGGCAACGGGAAGACGTTTTAGTGGAGGAAGCGAGATGTGAGAGGTGGAGGTTAAAAAAAGCGTGTAGAACATTGGTAGTCTTTGCAGTGAGCGTTGGTTTAGCTGAGTAGTGGAGGAAGCGGAAAGCGCACTGAGTCGATGTGAGAGGGCTATTATAGAGATACTGGAAGCTGAGAACAATAGTGCTATTCAAGGGTGTTATAGAGAAACTGGAAGCTGCGAAGAACAGTGCTGTAATTCAAGGGTGTTATAAATATACCGATGCATATACATATACAGCGATACATTGAGTGAAAATCTATTAAACACACTCTCTCACTCATTTAAATTTTAGACCTAAAAAGAGGTCCAGATAATTCTCTTCTTTCTTTCTTTCTCTCCCACTCTCCCACTCTCCCACTCTCCCACTCCCTCACAGTTCCCCTACACAATCCTCCTCTCCCACCACGCTCGAGCCAATGAAATTTTCGGTATACCGCGCACGACCCTCTTGTCCTCTGCTTCTCAATCGGGAAAGGTTGGTTGTAAAGATAATGTCAAAGAGTCCATGGTACAGCGCTAACGGTGTCTGTTGACTGCTGGTTAGTGAAGTGATCTCGTCCATTGCAATCGTCACCCCAGAAAATCGCCACAATGGGCTCCAGCGCATCGAAACCACAAACAAAGGTGTTTACTCCTGCAACACCCGTAGACTTCAGTGCTTCGTTCTTGTCACAGTTGGAGAACTCACCAGAGGTATGTATCGATAGGGCAGAAAATGTCAATTTTGGACACTGAAAGTGTAGAAAGAATGAGTTCCCGTCAATGTGATCATGTTTCTTCGAAACAATGGTAGAAAACGGGTCATTTTGGTGGATTTTTCACTGAAAATGTTCCATTCATACACCGCCAACATCGATATCAACATGAAATCGGCATTTCATTCGCCAATATGGAATCTACATATTCTTATACAAAATCAGCATCCACCCATCAAAAAATCCCTACTAACATCCCCTCTAGTCTGACTACTCTCGTGCACAATACACCGAGAAGTACATCCAGGAGCGTGTGTCCGCTGAATTGACCAAGTTGGAGAAAGAAACTATCAAGAACTTCCAAAGCACAACCAACTCTGCATTGCTCCCATTGGACTCCAGTACCGACGCTTCTGTTCCTTCTTTAAACGACAAAATCGAGTCCTTGACGAAACTCTTACAAGAGAATGCCCAGCTTGCCAAAATAGAAATCGGTGACGACGTCAGGTCCGCTAGAGAATTGGTGATTAAGTGTTTGAAGGATAACCAAGGAAAGAGCTTGAACTGCTGGGATGAAGTAGAAGCATTCAAGAAGGTTGTGAGACAGTTGTAGTCGAATAGACATATTAGACTTTCCAGTAGAGCAAATATGATGGTAGGGCCGGTAATATTAATGTTAAAAAGTTAAGCGCATGAATATTTCAAAGTTATTGCCCACTATATGTGGCGTCATGATGACTTGAACATTAGTAGATTGAAGAACTGAATATGGAGAGTAGTCACACAGCCTTTGCTCACTATGGCGTCTTGTATTCATACTAAAGTGGTCATTTATGATTGCTGGACACAGAAGTTTGTATATATCCAAAGCTTCTGTAGTCTATGGTTTCTACATGTTCAATTCTAAATGTTAGAGTACAGTTTATTTATTAATATATTCAGTTCTAAATAAAACAAACGAAGTATAATTACAAAGCTTGTGGCTATTCTGTAGGTTTTCCCCTTTCTCTTCATTCTTTTCATCACAACTCCGCTCATCTTAACTTTTTTAGCCTACAATCCCACAGCCTTGTAGATCAAGATCAAAGCACTGTCGCTCTCACCACCTCCAGCTAATTGCTCTATCTTGTCCTTGCTCACAGAACTTACCTTGTCATCGTTAAACTTCCACCATCTTTCTCCGTCGAAATCGGTAGTATCCTTAACAAAGGATTGGTAGTGGCCGGAGTCAGCCGATGATCCACTATGTGTCACAATAGCATTCAATTCGTAGACAGATGAAGGGTTCTCGGTAGCTTTATCTACGTTGAAACCTTCTGGCAAGATAGAAGCGAAGGAGTCTGTGTACTTGCTCTTGATGGATAGAATTTTCATCTCGTCTTCTTCCTGTTGCTCCAAAGGATTTAAGGTAGTGTCCTTCTTGGCCTTCTTGAAATCTCTGACAAGATCCAAATTGTCTTTCTCGATCTTTCTCAACTTATCTCTGATGGTAACCTTCTCCTGCTTGATGGACTCATCCAACATTTCAGCTAAGTCCAATTCGAATGGGAATTGTACTCTTCTGAGAATCTTTGACTTCTTCTGTGTGTCTCTTCTCCAAAAAAACCTCACAAAGTGCACAGTCAAATATTTAGGCAATCTGGTGATAGTTCTAGAATTTTCATATTCTGTGTTTGATTGCAAGGTGTCATTGTACTTTTCAATGGTTTCCTTCAATCCTCCCAAGATACCATCTCTGAGGAAATTTGTTTTGATATCAATGTGACAGTTTAACTTCAATGCATCTTCGTAGCCAGTTTGGTGCTCTTCATCCGGTAACGCTAAGCACTTCTGTTCGGTCTTGAAAGAAATCTTGAATGAATCTTCCACCTTCAAAGTGTCGCACAACACTCGCAAGATTTGAGAGAACGCTTCTTCAGCATCCTGCTGTTTGTAATAACCGGTATTGTCCTTTTCAGCGAACTGAGGGAAAACGTTTCTGAAGAGTGACAAAAATAAAGAAGGTGTCACTTTCTCGTGCTTCTTGGTCATTTGCTGGAAGACGTTCTTCAACGACACTACAAGGGCCAGCGAGGCACCTGCATTCGAACCAAATGACTGGTAGTTTTTGAGGGAATCAGCTACATCCCTGACTTGAAACAAGGCCTGTAAGGATGAATTCAAGTAACATGTGTTACCCATATTGACCAAACCAGAAGGATCAGTGCTCACCTTCACAAGTTGGTTTTCGTTCAAGTCCTCGATGAATACCTGTTTCTCTACTGGCTTCAGTGGGAGATTCTTATCTGGAGTTCCCAACACCATGATAGGCTGCTTGGTATTTAAGTTAAGATTGGAGACAACATCATCGTCGTTGACCTTTCCTCCTTTGATAAGAATCTTTTGACGTTCTGGTGGAATCAAGGTGAGTTCCTGGATCTTATTTTTGAAGATAAGACCCGTGTCATTAGCGTTGAGCTCTAGCTCATACACCTTACCAGCGTTCTTGATAGACACTAAAAAGTGAAATGTTAGTAATAGCACTAATATGTCTAATTGCTATAATAGCTATAATAGCTCTAATAGGTCCAACGTTTCGATGCCATTTTCGACCCAATGACTTCAAAGATGGCATCTCCACCTGGCACCTCTGCTCTATACATACCCTTGATTGCAGACATCGTTTGCTACAGTTCTTAATAAAGAAAGACAACCATATGTAGTGGCAAAAACCACTATTATTGACCTTAAGCTAGTTTCTTGATCGGGACAGGTCGTGCAGCGACCAGTTTGCAAATTGTCAGAATGTTGTATGGGAGGGTCCTGGTGGTAGGGGAGGCAGATGAATGGTGGGGGGTAGATGAATGGTGAACGATATGGGTGTTATGAGGTCTAGGGAGTTCAGATTGAGACTGGGCCAAATTGCGTGTAAAATTAGTGGTCTTTGGAGTTACTGAATGGGGTAGTAGAACTCTCATTGGAGCAATTAGCTTGTGTGAGAGACGCTAACGTGGAATGCTTCCTATTCAGGAAGAATTCTATATGTATACCAATACAAATACCAGGAAAATTGATACTGGTGTTCCAGTTGAGCTCTGAAGGGATAGGGCAGTGTATTAGAGACTGTTCGAAGCAACATCTCCTTTCAACAGTGACTGAATAGTGCTGGACTACCCCACGAGCACGGCTAAAGAGTTTAATTGCAAAAAGAGTAACACAATCTCTGTCTTCTGCCGTATCCAAAAACTGCAAGAAAAAGTTCTAAGTAGTAACAAAAAACTAACGTTCATTCCCATTCATGCAAACAAGTAAACCATGGTTTAAAAATGAAAAAAAATAGAAATCTCCTGGGGGTGAGTCGAACACCCGATCTCAAGATAACTTTGAGTTACTCATTACAGTCTCGCGCCTTAGCCAGCTTGGCCACCAAGAGTAATTTCTGAAAGTTAATTCAGTTAACTGAATGTAATGCTCTCAAAATCACGTGACATTCATGAAACCGCCAAACGCCTCTGGCTCATCTTCGGACCCAATTGCTCACTCAACTGGCACAATCTAGTTGCAAACGCCAAACTTTCCTTTGAAGACTATAAAAAACTCAACCGATACCTCCTAGCAATCCATCGATTGTATATGAAACGACGAGCCCAAGCGGTTAACACTTGCTTAACCGACCGTGAATTAACAATTTGGGTATCGACTTTCAATCATTTCTACTAATCTAAATCATCACCATGATCATCTAACAAGATGAATAATTTCCTCAGCCGGAGAGTTTTGCTCTACTCTACTCTAGTTTCTCTCCGTACTAATCTCCTTCATCAACTGATTTATAGTACCTCTCATTAGCTAGTGGGTTCAGTAGTACCCAGTCTGTAACATGATAGGAATATACATCCACCATAAAAAAAAATAAAAAAACGCCTTCAAACGCCTTCAAACGCCTACCGATTTATTGGTATACAATAGCTTCAGTTTAACATTTATCTGTGTATTTAACATAAAACCGTGTTTCTGGTTATTACGAGATGATAATCGCAAGCTTAGATAGTGTAATTTTTAAGAAAGTTAATTAATGGTAATTCACACTTCGTCAACAAAATTAGATAAATAGGTGCAAAATTAATTTAATTTGTACACTATTTAAAATGCATGTTAAACTTCTAAAATAACAACATATTTGTATGATTTAATTGGTTTCTGCTAAATAGCACGTTTAATTAGATTATATGAAATGCCGGTTAAAATTGTCAATGTTTCTTTCTAGTTTCTCTGTTGGAATAATAATCTTGGCTCTGCCTTACCCACTACAAGGAAAAAAACAGTGATCATAGAGGTTAGACACGCAAGTTTAACTTCCTACTTAAGTTTAATATTTTATTCTATTTATAAATATTAACTAGCTTCATCTAACAAAGAGTATTGGTGCAACAAAATACAGTCTCCTCCTCTCTCAGGGTCTAGCCCATAAGTGTAGAAGAATCCTTCTGAAGTCACCACGTGAATATGTAATAAGTTCAAAGATAACAAATCCTTCGATAAGTAGCTGTCCTTAGTAGGCGTTGAAGACGATGAATCTCCCTCCTTTTTAACCAAGAAAGCCTGAGGAACCAAATCCTGTTGCAATTCGTTATTCATGACAGCAATTGATCTCATATCCTTGCCGATTGCGTTAATTTTTAATGATGCAAAATGACGGGTCGGTTCTAAGATAGATGAGAACCTGGATGGAAGGAAATCTCCCATTCTTTGAGCTGCCTTGCGCCCCAAAGTCTGAGACGAGCGCCGTATCAAACGGGCAACAGACAATCTATTCTGGTCAATTAATGGCTCGGACTTCTGTACCGGGGACGAGCTCGAATCCTTGACGTACAAATCTTCACCACTAACTCCTGAATTGAAGCTCGTGAAAGAGTTAGAAGAGCCTTGGGATAACTTTCTTTGCTTTGATGGTATTACTTCGATAGACTCATCGTCATCATTCTCATCAACTTCATCACTATCATCTCCATCGTCTCCTAGTTCATTTACATCAAACTCCTCTTCTCCATCCTCCTCATTGCGTACTGCTCGTATTTCCAGACTCAGTTTTTTGGTCAGGGTTTCCTCCGCTATAGTCCCTGGTATTTTTGGCGATGATACTTTCTTGTTCTTGTGCCTTGTTTCCAAAGCCTCCAGCTCTCCCAAGCGGAAGATATGTACTGTCTCACTTGAAGAAGTAGCAACGACGTATTTATTGTCAGAGCTGAAACTCAAGGAGAAGATTCGCGTGGAGTAGGTACCTCTTCTGAACTGGAAGAGCTTGACACCAGTTGCCACCGAGAACACTCTCACTATAGTTCCCTTGTCTGAAGCAGTGGCTAGTAAAGTTCCATCATTAGATAAGGTAATTGCAGCTAGCGTTGACTTATGTGCCTCGATGACGGACAAAGGTTGTAAGGTGTTCAAGTTGAAGATGATGACATCTCCTACCCGGTTAGGACTGTTCGAAACCGACAGGATATTATTTTGAATAGAATTGGAGCCGCCATTTGTATTTACGCCAGAAGCAAGTAACGAATCATGTGTGACGGTTTTTGGTGGAGATGGGTATGCTAGATAATTGTGGCCATCTTCGTCAGGAGTTGTCGATATTGTACAAAGTCCGTTCACATTAGGACTGGTTTCAACTGTATGTAATAGCTTCATTGATGTAATATCGTAGATGTATATCTGCTCCTCCAACAACACAATAAGCCGTGATTTGGTCAATTTAACTTGTAAGATAGTTGATGGAAAGATCAAGTCACAAATAGTGGACTGTCTCTTGGTATTTATGATTTTGAGCTTTCGAGGACTCGAGCCTGGTTCTTCACCTAAAGCAACTATAGCAACAAGGGAAGTGCAATATAGCATTTCGATGATACCTATCGACTCTTCTTTTCTGAACTGGTAACATTTTCCAAACTTGGGCCTACAGTTGAAGATCTTATATCCATTTGTAAGACCCACAGCAATACACAGTGCATCCTGATTGAATGTTATGAAGTTGACGGAATCGTCCGAGTTTTTGATGCTGCTGACTATCAGTGAGTCTGTCGCTATGCTATTAGCATACTGCTGTGATAGGGTATGATGGAGCGAAGCTCCTGTTGAGCCTGATTGAGTCTTCAACATGGCGGCAAACTATTAGACGGCCAAATGATGAATGGTGGACGCCTTAACGATTAAATCGCCTTTGGACGCAAGCAAGTCAAATAAGACGACTATTAAAGACACTAGGGGCCCTTTTTTGGCGTGGTTGATCAATATCCAACGGAATCAATATGTCTTTAATGACCGTATTTCTTAGTTTACAACCAACAATGGATCTCCACAACTACTACGTGGAAACGGTCTACAGAGCGTCAATTGAACCACAAAAAAACGCCAAAAGCAACACTGCAACTGCTACTTGACGACAAAGACCGGATTTTCTCTACGAGGATCTTACTTTCCGTACGCTTACACGAATCTGCTAAGAAATACAGCAAACAATAAATGGAATCTTATGTTTTCTTTCCTATGTGACAGGTGTGGGCTCTCTGCAGGCGCTTATATAGGAGGATTTTTTTCGTAAAGAGGGCATGCGTGCATATTGGCAATCGGTGATTACTGATGGAATTGTGAAGCAGTCTATGGCTAGAGAAGGCGGAGGAGGAAAAATAGGACGGGAAACGGTGGTGAGAGCAACGAGAGTGGTTTAGGGGTTTGGAAGAGAAAAGGAAGCGAAGAAATGGAAGAAATAGAGCGAAATGGAGAGAGATGGGAGGAAATTCATAGGGCATTTAAGTATTAGCGATGGGGTAAAATTAGCCTTGTGTTCCATGAGATGAACCTTTTCAGCAGCGACTTCACTCTTTTTTCGATGCCTAATTCACAGAACTGCTCCAAGATATGCTCCTTCGTGCCATTGTCTATCCACCGCCCTTGGGCAAACGGCACGGGCGAAATCCCCCAGGAAATGGGCGATTCGTCGCTTGCCTGTAGGTAAGGAAATACGAGGAATTGGAAGCTGTCTATATGCAAGCAGCAGAATTAGGAGGAAGTGCTCTATCACTACTAGAGGGGGGGGAAGTCAAAGCCCATGGGAATAGAAAATGCCAGTTACTTGTGGGTGCAAGATAAGGTAGGACATGGGTGGTTGATAGGTTGTCCACTTGCTACTACTTCCAGTACTACTCTGTGTATAGAAATCATAAAGTTAAATACTACAGCAAGACGCAGTTACAGCATAATGCATGGTACACTTAGAGTATTAAAATATGCCAAACTGACGCTTGCTGCTGAAGACGTAGAAAGTCTTGTTTGTTTGGTCAGTAGATTGTTCTTATCTTCATATTATAATTGGATGTAGAGGTCTATTATATGATAATCATTAACGGCATCTTTGGAGTATACCCAGTACCGTTGCCGTTGAATGTAGTATCTTGTTTAGAGCCAATACCTACGTTATCATGGTTGCTGTTTGGATAATCAATGGGCTACTGCACATAACCGAGCCCATAACTTTTTGCAATACCTTAAGATTTTGGGACCCATATCTACTCCATGGGCTACTTGTATTGTGAGCAGAATGGGCTCTCAAGGAGTGGGGTTCCGTTAACCTCGTGGGATACCATTAACCTAGTCTACAACAATCTTGTCAGATTTCAATAAAACGCTTTATTTGTAGAAATGTCTTAAAGAAGTTCACTAACTGGAACAGAAACATACAGTCTACCTGCTTTTGGTAGCAGACTCATACGTTAACATAAAATATATAAAGGGGACTTTTCTTCCACCTGCTGTGCAAGCGATGGCAAACCATAATCATCGCTTTAGATTTGCTTGGCTAACCAGGTGGTGAATCTATCAATCATCTCAGGGGTACAGTCATGACCAACACCCTCTTGGATAAATATCTCTGTATCCTCGTTGGTATTCTCGTAAAAATCAGCCCAAACACGAGATAACAGTGTAGGTACAAGTTGATCGTCTGCTCCATAAGCTGCAAACATTCTGATCTTATTCATAGGGAAGTTCTCAAAGATCTCTTGATCTTGTCTACTTACATATTTGTGAAATGCCTCTGGGTAGTATTTCTTCTTCTGGTCATCAGAGAACTCAAGTTCCCTGTAGTTGAAGTAGAAGTACTTCTTGTAGAAGTCATTAGAATCCTCTTTGCGCTGGAACAAGCGGTTAATCAATAAGGAACTCATATCATTACAACCAACTACTGGATTGATGATTTCTACCAATTCAGGGTACCTGTTAGCAAACCTAATGATAGTATGTCCACCCAATGAGTAACCACTGAGGATATTTCTGAATCTAATATCAGTAACATACTCTCTTTTGAGACTTTCAGACACGTAGTAGTCCAAATTCAAGTACGAGGGTAAGAATTGCATGATTAGCTTCAAATCAGCAATATTACCTTCAATGCTTGAAATCATGTCGACAGCGTGAGTATCGTTACCAGATTTCCAGGATGAGTTACTCTTGGTATCCACGAGCCTTTCTCCGTGGTTTCTGTTGTCGAAGGTGACGCAGATCAATGGAATATCAACCTTTTCTTTCTTAGCGTAGAATTGCTTCAACACATTGTACGCCGTGGCTTCCGTGTAGGTGTAATCACCTTGTCTATGGTGGATCAAGTAGTGGACGTAAATGGGGATCTCGTTAACCTTTGTCTTGTTGTTGAAGCTGCTGACATAGTCTTGCAAAACAGATGAGTTGTAGACGTAGGTGTTAATACCACCTACCACGAACTTCTCCTTGGAGAACGAATCTGGGTCAAATTCGAACAATTTCATTTGAACTTATAACAATGGTGTCGTGTTGATCGGTAAGGATTCCACAAGCGCTTGAGTATTGGACCGGTTATATATTTTTCTACGATATAACTAGGCAACAGCAACTACACAATTAGATAACAATTAGATAACCAGATAAATGCACAACTGGGCGATTACTAATAACGTCCTATCTTACCAGTGAGTACGGTAGTACCTATATATAACAATAAAGAAGAAACGATTCAGCAAGGAAAGTGTCTTGTTCAAATGAGAGTCTCGAGAAATGAGATTTTTCAGTTCTTGTAGTCTCCCCACAAAAACTCCCAATCGGGCGATGAACGACGATAACTGCGAAAAGATGGGTGTATTGGAGGTATGGTAGAGATGGGTGGGACTAGTAGTGTAGATTGGACATGGGATACACTAAGTGGGAAAGAGTTGTCGTGGGGAAAGAGTTGTAACAGCAAAAAAGCGAATCGGTGAGTTAATGTTGGAATAAGGGCCTTCATAAGAGATTTTGACTTCGTTGTTAATAGTAGTAGAACTGCGCTCGGGCGTCGTATGTAAATCTCGTGATATAATTGGTTATTAATAGATGTTACTTGAGAAAGTTCAGTTGAAAATTCACCACTGGTGCCGATATTAGTATCGTAAGTGAAGTCATGAAATACAAGCAATCTTCACTACATCCCGTACTTATACACTAAGCTTTCTGTATTTCTGGTTTACATACAAAATGAAACACTATGTACTGTACCCAAAAAGTACCACTAATAAATATAGATAATTGAACTGCTTAACTGCTGTAACAAGTCTTCAAAATCGGTCCTGCTATATCCGAGCCTATGTTGCAATCTCTTGGAATTGAATAAATAAAGTAATAATGATATGGTGGAATTGAATAGTTATACTGAATGTGTACTCTCTGAGTCACAATCATGACGCTTGATGCCCAGACTCAATTGGAATGTGAAGGCACTGGTGAGGGCACAACTCCAATGCCTGAATTCAAAATGGCATTCTGTGTTGCCAATTTTTCGTGCTCTTGTAATTCTCTCCTAGTAATGGTGTTTCTTCTATGACGATGGAGGTCAGTGCTGGAACCATTCGCCGTCATCTTCTTCTCTTCTGCGTTGCTGATGATCGGTTGCAAACTAACATCTTCATGTACCTCAAGTTTTTCTTCGCCCTCATAGTTCTTTCCGGGCCTAGTCTTCGGTTTGGATTCTACTAGAGATGAATTCTTCACCTTCGTCATAAGTGGCTCCTGGTCTTTCTTATCAGTACTTTCGCTTTTCTCCAGAGGAATCTTTTCTTCAGCATTTTCAGCCTTCACTTTTTCTTCTTTCACATCTTTTTCCTTTTTTTCATCGCCTATGTCGTCCACATCTTCGACATCGTCGTCATCGTCTTCGTCATCATCGTCATCATCTTCGTCTTCCGGTGGCTCACCCAATTTCTTAGATACGAAATCCACCACTTCTCTCCAAGATCTCATACCACCCATAGAGATGTTTCCGTCGACATCCACACACTTTTCCACAGGCTTCAAAATGCTCATATTTGGGTAGCTCTCTTGTAACATTATCAACTGTTTCCTAGTTATTGGATGCGAATACATAGAATTGGTCAACGCCAAAGCCGCAATTATAGGCTTAGGAGAGATTAAGTTATTTGTCAAGATGGTGCAATTTGGAGCTGGAGCTTGCTTTCCCTGTTGGGGCACCTGCTGTTGCTGCAGAGCCAATTGTGGAACAGGCCATATATGTGCTAAGTTGCTTAGTAAATCATCGGCGAGGCCTGTAATCAATTTTGCCATAGTATTTGCCGACAATGGTGCAATTAGAAAAACGTCCGTCCATCTCTGAAGGTCGTAGACTAAGCTATACTGGCTCAATAATTTTTGAGTGATAATAGGTCTCACACTCGATGCTGCTTGGGTGTTGTAAAGGGCGACATTCTTATGGTAGGGACTGGTGAGGAAATGCTTAACATCATCATCACTGAACCACACCTTCACCTGAAGCTCGTCAAACTTATACAATTTCTCAGAAAGAAACCACTCAGCAGACTTTGTCAAGACCACTTGAATCTCCAATTTTTCATGAGTGTACAATTCGAATAATTTGTCAATGATGAGAAAGATGTTTTTGTGAATAGAGATACATCCAGTTATACCAATCAATAAGTGCAATTTCTTATTCTTAGCCCCCTCATAAGGGTCTTCCTGATCTGACATTCCATCTTTGACTATGGGCTCCGTTGCCTTCGACTTCAGCCTGTTATCGTCCGACGCCATTGAGCTGTTGTTGGAAATTCTCAAAGATTCAATTAACTTCTTTTCATCTTGATCAGAATAGCGCAACGAATTCATTCTGGAAACAGAACCAGGAGGTGATTTAGACGTGTGTCTTGGCGGTGAAACTGGAAAAGATAGCACACTTCCAGAAGTGTTATTGACTATAGGAGTATAATTAATGTGTGACTGTGCGTGTTCTTCGTCATTAGAAGGCGTAGCAGTTCCTGTCTGGTTAAAACTTAGTAATCCGTGCTTGTTAGGACTGATATTGTCAGATTTGATTTGGAATGATGGATGGTGATGGTTATCCAGGAGGGAAATGTTGTCTCTTGGAATGTCGGGATGGTGGTCCGACATTGAATCTGATGGTGGAGATAAGCACGACTTCAACGTCGGGTCTTGTTTTACTACCAACGAGGGACCAACTGAAGATTTTCTAGGCCTGGCTGTGGAAGATGATACAGTACTTCCTCCTGCTGCTGCTGTGGAAGCATTAGCTGTGCCGATGATAGGGTTACTACTAGTGCTATTCTCCCTGGCACTCTGTTTCCTATTGGAAGCAACATTACTGACAGAACGCAGCGATGCTGGAGTATCCGAAGCATTGAGTGGATGTACTGCTTGTGCAAGTACCTTGTGGGGCATTGGTGAATGTAGAACTCCGGCTGAACCTTTTGGAGCGAGAGACGAGTCTACTGTAGGCCTATTCGGAGAAATCTGTGGGGATGACAGAATCTGGGGTAATGAATATGGCGGTTCTACTTGGGCACTTAACTGGGAAGCCAGAGGAGAAGTAGAAGCCACTACTGGCGATGTTTCTGACACCTTTTCAGGCTTATCTGGCGTTGTTTCGGCTGCCTTTGGCGCCTCTGGAGCTGACTCGGCCATTTCTAAGCAGGGCCAGGTGGTCTAAAGAGTAAAGACGATACAACTTCTGTGATAGGGGCGACTGGAAAGCAAAAAAGGTCAATGACAACACTTCTACTCTCCGCGAACCGTCTCGATGTGGTCTTAACGGTGCTGCCTGATTATAAATACCGATCTGATGGGAAAACTGATAACACAACAGGTAGCGTTGTAAAGAGGGAAGTGTTTAAATGCAGTTTTTGTTAAGCGATAGAATCAAGTGATTTAAAATTATGTAAGTCTACGTCATACCGGCACGTGATTGAGATTGTGGGTGAGGGAGTCTGTGAGTTTTGATATAGGAGAGAGCAGGTGTAGAAATTGTATGAAGATGAGGACGCCGGTTAAGGGAGGCCAGTACGATGGTTGGAATGAATACGAATGATAGGAACGGGTGAGATTACGTAGTTACGAGCCCTAGAGGAACCGGGAGTCGGTTGAGATTTGAGACTTGCGATTAGAGATTAGCTGCTCGGGTAGCCGTGGATGATGGAGAGTAGGTGTTCAGGAAGCTTGGAATAGAAGATGCATATTCAGACGAATCACGTGATGTCAACCGCGCTACCATTCAGGCGATCTTTCTCTACGAAGTGGCTGATAACGTAGCTTGCTGCTGGATTGGTATACATAAAAAATTGGGCCATTATCCAACGATAAGTCGCAGCTAAAGAGAGCAAAATCTCCCTTGATCTCGAACCCCACATTTTGCCGTTTCGAATCGTTACCAAAGATACGGTACCAGAGTTCAATTGTGCAAGGCAGCATTAGCGAGCTCCCAGAGCCGGAAAATACATAGAATATGGGGTTTCAAATTGCGCTACAGATTCAGGAAGCCCCACTGATGGCACTTATCCATACCTGGCAACAAAATCCCGCCAGGTCCAGCCATTTCGAAGAGGTTTTGAAATTACAGGTATGACTGGACTTTGTCTCCACCTAGTTTCTCCATCACGTGACATAATTTGCATTTATATGTGCTTTATTCAGCAGAAGTTCATTAGGAGTTTATTCTTGTTAAACTCACGAGAATTTCTAGAAAAGAACACTCTAATGACAGGGTTACTCATACCACTATCATAATTACAGATATTCACCTCTCATAATGACATATTATAGAGATAACTAACCGAAACACCCAGCTCATAGTAAACGCTCCAGTTGCAACCGTCGCTGCTCACAGAACTACATGCAGGTATTTGGAACACTTCCGATAAGTGGGGTTAGCCCCATAGACAAGAGCAATCCTTTACCAGTGCTTACGGGCGAGAAGTCCGGTCGGTATCTTGAGTCAATCTTAATTACGATATTGGTTCCGAAAGACTCCGTATTTTCTAATTTACCAATAGTAAAGTTCTGCTTCCATGTACAATGGGCAGTCTCTATGTCCTCAACTGTTTTTCAGTTGCTCCTATTTTCGCATTGGCTCCCTTCAGTCTGCCTGTGAAAATGTCTAAACAAGGGGATCACCAGAATCCAGGCACCACTAGAATGTTTCAGAAGAAAAAAGCCCATGCCAAGGACTCTAACCTTCTAACCCTCTCCTCGATAATTCTAGCCACATAGAGCACCCGTACCAGCGCCCCTCTACATTTTTGCCACTTCTGTCACCACATTTTTCATCTCTACTGTCACCTCTACTGTCACCTCCCTTGTCACCATTTCGCCTCCAATGTGACAACCAAACCCTATCTCGCGGAGAAGTTTGTGGTGGGGTAACCTTACTAAGAGGTCGTCTTACTAAGCCATGAGCCGTCGGCACAAATGAATCAAGTAACCCCGTCACGACGGGCCAATTTTCATATGGAATTTGTGACACGGCCGTATACACTCCACCATAACCCTATTCATTTCTCCAATTTTCAGATGTCACTGGAAGGTACCAACATCTACAATTAATGGTAAGGTACACGTAGGAAGCGAGTGAGGTGATACAGGGATAAAGGAGCGAAATATAAATAGTCGAGCAGATCGTGTAATTCAAGGTGCACCACACAAAACAGTTTTTTGTAGTTATTGGCAGTGTCTTAACGTCTTATCAGATAGTAGAGAGATATAGCGGAATTGCAAAATCACCATGGCCCCACCTCCAGCCCCACTCAAGGACTCAGTTTCGTCAGTTGAATCGTTCACCAGGGTGGACAGCTCGGCAACTGCCGTGTCCGTGTTGCAACACACTGCTTTGAGCGACATTCCAGTTGGAGTCAAGCGTCTTCACGATGCCTTCCACCAGAAGCAAAAGTCCCACTCGGTCCAATACAGATTGAACCAGTTGAGAAACGTCTACTTCAAGATCAAGGATAATGTCGATCCTATTTGCGACGCCTTGCTCAAAGACTTCCACAGAGTTCCTTCCGAGACGAGAAACTTGGAAATCTCCGGTGGTTTGGCCGAATTGGTCCACACCATGGCCAGCTTGCACAAATGGGTGAAGCCTGAACCTGTCACCGACTTACCACTCACCTTGAAGTCACAACCAGTTTACATCGAGAGAATCCCATTGGGTGTTGTGTTGATTATTTCACCTTTCAACTACCCATTCTTCCTTTCTATTTCCGCCATTATTGGTGCCATTGCTGCGGGTAATGCCGTTGTCTTCAAGCCTTCTGAATTGACCCCACACTTCTCCCAATTGTTCACTGAGCTTTTGACTGAAGCCCTTGACGAAGACATCTTCTTCGCCATCAACGGTGGCATTCCAGAGACAACCGCTGCCTTGGAACAGAAGTACGACAAAATCATGTACACTGGTAACAACACCGTCGGTACCATTATCGCCAAGAAGGCAGCAGAGACTTTGACCCCAGTTATCTTAGAATTGGGTGGTAAGTCACCTGCTTTCATCTTGGACGATGTCACCGACAAGGACTTGCAAGTCGTAGCAAGAAGAATTGCCTGGGGTAGATTTACTAATGCTGGTCAAACCTGTGTTGCAGTGGACTATGTCTTAGTTCCCGAAGATAAGAAGGCTAAGTTTGTTAATGCACTTATCAAGGTCTTAGGGGAGGAATTCTATCCTGAGCTCAACAAAGACAACAAAGATTTAACCCATGTGATTCACGACCGTGCTTTCGCTAACATCACTAAGATTATCAAGACCACTAAGGGTAAGATCGTCTTTGGAGGAAAGTCTGATGCCGAGTCCAGATTCATTGAGCCAACCGTTGTAGATAATGTCGATTGGGATGATGCGACTATGAAGGGCGAAATCTTCGGACCTATTTTACCTATCTTAACCTACACCAAGTTGGAAGACGCTTTGACCAAATTACAGAGCCAACACGACACTCCATTGGCCCAATATATTTTCACCAGTGGCCCAACCTCTCGTGCTAAGAACCCACAAATCGAGACCATCTTGAAATCAGTCAGATCTGGTGGTACTATCGTTAACGATGTGTTGATGCACGTAGCTTTGATCAACGCTCCATTTGGTGGCATTGGAAATTCGGGACAAGGAGCATACCACGGATGGTTTTCATTCCGTCACTTTACCCATGAGAGAACCACCATGGAACAGAAGTTGTGGAACGACTTCATGTTGGCTCCAAGATACCCTCCATTCTCAGACAAGAAGAACGCTGTGTTGGATGTAGCCCAGAGCCAGTACAATGACCAGGTTTGGTTTGGAAGATCTGGCGATGTAAAGGTCTCTGGTCCATCTACTTTATTCGCGACGTGGACAGGAATTGCCGGTGTTGCAGCATTGGTGTACTACTTTGTAGGAGCTTTATAATGATACTTAATGTTTACTTCTATTTAGTTATTTAGTGTGAATTAGGATGCAAAATACTTCTAATTTTGAGTGTAGAAAATGATATAAGAAGAAGCCATTATTTCGCTAACGATTAATTTCAAATACTTCGAAGAACACATAAACGTTATCAAAAGAATTTGCCCCTAATCAGCGCAAAGTACATAGTTCAACTAAGAATTGTCCTAATTTGTTAAACGTGGAGCAGTAAATTTTCAGTCAACTTCTTGCGCTTCCTTAATTTTCTCTCTGAAGCTTTCCAAGATTTAGAGTTCAAGCAAATAGTTTCACCCGATACCTTGGGCTTAAGTTGAGCCATCAGGTTGGTTGAGAGGGATCTCAACCTTGTTGGATGAGCAGGCAATGATGTAGCATTAGATGGGATGGATTCACGAACGAGCAAGATGCGCTCTCTATCGAAGACTTGATATTCAGCCAAATCTGGGAAAATCATACAATACTCTTGGCAACAGTATTTAAGGAGAACACCTACACTCTCTGACTGGTTGAATTGGAAAACAACTCTTTCGCAATCGAGTTCCCTATCTCCTTCAATACGCAATATGGTTAACGATTGTACGACGAGATCTTCATACTTCAGAAATTCGAATTCTTGGTGAAATTGCCAGATCAATGGATCAGGTTCTTCAGAACCCAGCTTTGGGGGTTGGAGGGCATTCAAATTGGAAGATTCATCAGTGTTGTACTTGGAAAACGCGGCTGCTTCAATGACGTGGATAAAGTTATCCAAGGTTTCAATTTGACTAGGAGTCAAAGGGATCGATAACTTGTTGGCCATATTCCACGTGAATTCGTTTTGATGGATAAAATGAATAGAAAATGGAACTAATAATAGCACACACAACTAATAGCCATACACCATATGCGTTTCAATTGAATATTAACGACGTATCAATGAAGAGATAAGTTGTGCACAAATATAGAATTGGCTGCAATTAATGTCTTATGCTTTTTCACAGCCACAAATAGAAATGCAGGAACGGATCTGGGACCTAAGATGTATTGGAGCATATTCGAATTATGTGAACGGAAAGAGAACCGTCAGGAGAATTGGATTAGGTCAGGTCAAGTCTAGCGGATATGGAATATATGTATTTGAGGTTGAATGTCAGCATGTTGGAACTTGAGTAATCTGTCTCTTGAAAGTATCTGTCTCTTGAAAGTTTTGGGCGCTATGGAAAGTTTTGATAGCTGCAAAATACGTTTTCATAGAAATGCTTAAGAAGCAATGTCACGATAACTCTGTACCATGGCAAATATAAAACTTTGCAAGGAGATAGAATTACTCCGATAGACTTTATTATTATTTTGAATCTGCCATTTCCGACGGTCAACAGAAGAGCCCTAGTTCAATTGAACTACTAGATTTTATTATATACCTTTCTACTTCTACCATAGTCATATTATTATTTGTATTATTATTTGTATTATTATTAGTATTAATATTTTACGTTTGTATATAGAGAAGATTAACTCTGTAGAGCATTATCATGAGATGTATTAGAATTATTAAGTAGTAATCCAATAAAGACCGAGACAAAAAGGAGAGCATATTAATAGAAACCAACCCAAAATGTAATAGTAACTTTATGATTAATATATAGTGGTACGACGACGGCAAAAAGCGTCTGTTGAATTATAGAGTTGACCCTTTTACTTACTCGGAAATAAAGGTAACTTCACTGAACCCAACACCGCTTTCTTTTTTGCCGTCAACATTTATCTCAAAGTCGTCACAGTATTGGTAAATATATGGTTTGGCACCAGCAACATTGTTGACGATTGTCTTGATCATTTGTGGGATTTCAGCCATGACATCGACTCTCTCTACCAAGGTGGTCAACTTACCGCTTATAGATCCGACAACCTTGTCGTCGTCCTTTGGCTCTTCTTCCTTCTTATCTTCAATGTACTTGAATTGGATAGATTGAGGAACGAACCAGCCAACAGTCTCATCTTCCTTAAGGTCTTCATGCACAACTACATTGTTGACGGATGTGTGCAATATCTTGTCATTGCTGGAGATGACACCGACATTAACCTTGGTGCATCCGTAAGAAATAGGAGTGGTGAATTCCATCTGGAGAGCAGAGTAGTTAGGCGAGTGGAAGTTTATAAAGTTCCAAGACTTGGCAGCATGATGAGGCTTCATGCCCTGAAGGGCCATGACGAACATAGTGTAACCACTGATGTCGAAGGTTTGCTTTGGTGTGGTGACGGTACCTACAACGGTACATCTTGGCCAGAACAAATGTCTCATCGAACCCCATGGGTTTTCTCTGTCTTCACCATAGTTTGTTGTTCCGTTCTTACCAAAGATCACACCTGGAACCAATCTGGTCATGGTCAACTCTACAACCGATTCCTCAGTCACACTGGACTTCAAGGTGTAAGTGGTGTTTTCTTTGTCCAACTCAATGGATAAGTTTTGGGCGTAGAAGTTAGCACCTTCTGTTCTGAAATCGGTCAACTTAGTAGAAGTCCAGATGTTGTCTGTGGTCTTGTTCTCATCCCAATGAAACAAACGGAAAGTAAACTGGGCAGTGGTGTGAACACCCATGATACTGGAATGGATGACTTGAGCGAAGCCAGCAAATCCATTCTTCAAGTCCGTGAAGTAGAACGTTTGGGTTTCGACGGTGGTGGAGCCGAGCTCCAGCCAATAGAAGTCTTGGATGGTAGTTTCTCTCGAGACTGGGACTTCGCCCTTGACAATGGCTTCGGTGACTGGCTGAATGGCCTCTTTACCGTACTCTGGCTCAGCAGTACCAGCGACGGCGGAAAGACCTGATTGGACCCACTTCAACATGATAGTTTCAATTGAACGGATGCGATTATCTGGCGATTGTAGGATAGAGGGACTGTTAAGTACAACTATTCTTTAGATCTGAAGGCGATGATTTGTGCACTGATAAGAGTACAACAGATGTATGATTCAGTAGACAAGGGAATAGAAACGGACGGGGAAGATGAACGAATCAGCTTGTGTGTGTTGTATACGTTGAATCGATGAATCCAAGGCACCAAATGTATCTATTAAGAAGAAAGCAATAGATATAACGGGCACTAAGAAGAACTGTCAGTTGGTGGTAAACAGTTGACTGTAAAATTGTTAGTTAGCTTTGACAGGGCGGGTAACGGTAGCGAATCTGGTTGTGTGCAAGTGTATGGGAGAGTGTGAGTTGTGTGTGCACCAGAATTGGTTGGCAGCAGATGGGTTAAAAAAGCGCAGCCAAGAGGGCAGTGCGTAGTGGGCAGTGAAGGGGTGATCGTGAAGGGGTGATCGTGAGGGAAATGGGAAGGAGTGCGAGAACAATAGGGGAAAAATGAGCAAGAATGAGGGAAAAACACCGAGAATAGAACGGTGGATGGAACGGTGCGGCTCATGTTCAAAGGGGCAGAGAAAAACAGAGGTGAAGTATGCTATGTACAGGAAAATATGGGTAGCACACATAGCAATGGTTAGAGGAGATGTACCTTTGGCAGTGGTTGTACTATTGGAGGCTATGGTGTTTCTGCTGGGAATTTGTGCTGGGAATGACACTGCGCCAGTAGTATCTTATCGGTAACAGGCCTCACAAAATATCTGAAAACAAAGCTCTTAATTATACATTTTGTTGATACATTTTGTTGTTATTTCTGTTTAGTATGGTTTGGCTGCAATGGTTGGCTGGCTGTCTGAAATGGAAAATTTCTCATTTTCTGTTCCGCTTTTTGAGATAGTTGCTGATAGGGGTAATCTGAGATAAGCCTTCCGTATTCAACTCTTCGGTGCTCAGTAAAAGAAGGTTGCTAGCGGAAGCTCGTTATAGTACTGTTCAAGAAAGTCACGTGATATGATAATTCATGTCTCATAATGACATAATATAGTGTCATTTAAATGATTAACACAATTAATCAGGACAATATACAGGATGAAACATCTGGGACCTCATCCCTACGATCTTCACTATGAAGACCATCTTTGGCAGGAATTTCTTCCCAAACCGACCTATTAGCCCATACTAGCCACAACTCAGCCCTTTAGACAACTTCTCTGCCTTCATTACAGTCATTGCTCTCCTACTTAGTTTCAGCTAACAGTACAGAATCACCATATTCCTGGTTGTATACACACCACCTTCCCAATTTGCCTAATGCCATTATCTTTTCTTTTTCCTTCCGCCTGTTCCTGCCTCTAAGGTCGTGTGTTCCCATTTACTTTTTCCTGTTAGGGCTGGAATGAAACAAACGGGCGGCTCAGTACGTAAACGGTAGCCCAAATGGTAGGGATAATGAGGGCTTTTGAGCAATGAAGTTTCTATTGGCCCAATTTCCAGCCGTGGAGACCTAATCTCATGGCTTCTCCATAGAACTAGGTTCCAACCTGCCACTCCTTGTGCTTCTATGGTTACAGTGTTCAGGGCTGTCGTGTGCACTACCTCTGGTTGCAAGGTAATAGTGGAGAAAAAAGAGGAGTAACCCAACTAATTGGATGCAGGTGCGGAAATTTCCAACGGTGAGATCAGATCAGTATCCGAGACACGACTGGAAGATAGAGCCGCTTGGGTTATGGGTTTTGTTTTGAACGAAGTACTTCAATTGACTACTCAATCAGTTCGCTATTCATAGCAATCACCTTTTGCTGTGCAGTTGGAACACCGAGTCAGCCATCTAACCACTGCCGCCATCCTCCCCAACCTGACTCCATCACTTTACTACTTCTTCTCTTCGCTGCAATGTACCATATCTGCCTGCACACACGCACGCTATTTATTTTTAGTTATTGTGTGTGATTTGCTGTATCTTGGTAATTGCCGCATTCGTAGCAGACCTGGCGAGACACGGTATAATAGGACAACGGCGGTTGTGGAAGGGGAGGAGAGTGGGTCTCGCGGAGAATGGATGGCTACACAACGGAGTGTGTTGTGCGGGAGCAGTATGGGATTTTTGGGGGCTTCTGGACGGTTCAGAGTGGAATTTCCGTCTATGCCCCTCGGTTTCTGGGCATTCCGAGCGACAAGAGCATGGGGGAGTCACAAAAGAACGGCAAAAACCAAGCTCTTGTTTCTTCGCTAAAATGAACCCCTCCTGTTCTGTAGGGGCTCCATTTGGCACCCCAAATCCACCGGTTTTTGCCAACTTCCACCCGCCAGCTTTTTGCACATTTTCGGAACAGTTGGGTGATGAACCCCATTAGTGCATACGGGGCCCTATCAAAATACAAAAATAAAAATAAAAATAAGAATAAAAATAATAATAATAATAGGAATAATAAAAATACTGTAGAATGATTTTCGTAACAGTGAGGAAAATACTGAGAGGAAGTCACTCTCCGTCCTCAGTTGGGCCAGGTGAGGACTCTTATATTTTTTTTTTCAGCCAGGTGAGGCCTGTTTTTCCTCAGCCAAAGACTGACTGAGAGAGAGATATGTGACACTGCAAGGCCATATGGTATCTCATTTCTCAGCCGGTTTTTGCTGTTCTCTCTTCCGCTTTCCTCTGCTAACACAACACACATCCTCCCAGACCACTGCCACGCCTTTTTCCGGCTTCCTGACACTCCACCCCAGCACCAGCTGCAGCCAATTCATCATTCAATCACGTGACCTACACCACCTGACATCTCCACCGCTACGCTTCTCCTCATAGTTAACGGGTCCATGGTTAATAAGCTGATTTGTGACTATTTTTTTACCCGCCTACTACTACACTTCTTTATTCATACCATAGTAACTTCCCCAGCCCCCAGCGACGGCTAGCATCGAAACAGCAGACTCTCACCGCCAGAAGCACCCAGTCCACCAGCGCTAGCAACAACTGCCAAAACCCCATTTCTAAACCGTCTTTCTCTGCCTACAAATAGTCCCCAAACTCCATACTAACGATTATCACTACTGGGTTTAGTCACATGTCGCATACGTCTATACTACAACTACGTCCGTCCATAGGCTCTGGGGCCAACGACCCGTCCCAGCCTGTGGCAATTGCCATCAAGCTCAACACCACCATCATCTCGCATCTCAAGTCTCGTCTCTCTGGTGCAGCTCCGAAGCTTATCGTCAAAGACGGTAACTATGTAAGTAACTGATTTTAGCACCGATTTCTGGTGAGAACGACACCCGATGGTGTCTGGGCATTTCCAGTACCAGAAATTGGCGAGATATACCGTTTTGACCATCGAATACCATACTAACACTAGCAGTCCATCAAGATCTCAGACGACTTGGAGTTTCCGTGCCTCAAAATCCCGGAAACCTTGAACGTGGATATCTATTCCGCCGGTTCCTCTGGTAAAGACAATGACCCCACCATTGCTCAGTACCACGGGCGGTTGGTGACGAAATTGAACGTCATAACCGACTCCCGCAAGATCAAGGAAGTCCACCGCAGCGTTCCCAGCACAGACGAGCCGAAATCAAGAATTTCATCGTCTCTGGGCCCCTCTATAATCACAACGAAGGCACCATCTGAGTCCCAAAATGCTCGTAGACAGCCTCACGACATCGCAGCGTACGCCGTATCGGCCAACGACGCCACAGCATCATTCACATCAAAATTCCTTAATCTAATGGCTCTAGGACCCATAACCGAAACCAAGTTAATCAAGACACTTAATGTGACCCCTCAGCATACTCAGACGTTTACTCGACTCCTAAACGACTTCACCCAGATCTACAACGCTAATGACACTTTCACGAGCGACGATAAGTTCCCAATCGGCTTCAATGAGGACGAAATGGTGCCTAGACACATCCTCAAGGATAGAGCTTACAAGGAGCTCAAGCCTTGGAGCTGGAACCATTTCAGCACCTACGAACGCAGCCTCATAATAGAAAATATCCACCACGCGTTAACTCGTTTAGGATACTCTGAAACACATCCATTGCGGAGAAAGATCTGTGAAAATAATGATCCAAGTGATGAAGATGACGGTAAAAAGAGTACTAGTCTTGGAGGAGGCTTCTTGATAAGCAGCAAGAAGGGAGGTAACGCTGCATTCCGGAAGTCCCAGACTGACCTGCCAAAGATGCCAAATTTGAGACTTAACGGAGATGATATCTCTACGAGTGCTGTCAGTAGCAGTGCAAGCTCTAAGAGGAGCGGAACTTTGACTTCAGTCAGCTCCCCAGCAATTAATACCACAAATAATGGCTCTCCACAGAAGAGAGCATCACCAATGCCTTCCAACAATACCCCCACTAATAATACATCTTCAGCATCTAAGAGAAAACTTTCGGTTTCATCATCTTCTTCATCATCGGACGACGATAAGCACTCGAAGCGCCTCAAGACAGAACCATATACTTCCCCATCTTCCGAGGAGATTGAGGACGACACAAACAACACCACCGTGTCTGTGTCCAACAATTCGGGTTCTAGTCTTTCCTCACGTGGCATTCGTATCAAATCGAACGAGTCTCTTCCACCACTACCTTCTTCAGCATCTTCTGCTGCTAAACGTTTGGAATACTACAATAGCCTTGCAGTTAAGTTTAAGTTCAAGTACAAAGAGTATGAAACACTCTACAGGAAACTCAAAATAGCTCCACCAGCAAAATCTTCAGACTCTAACAAGAAGGCTTTACTTAAACTCTTTGAACTTCACAACACTCTTCTGCAATGGAAAAAAACACTTTGGGATTTTGATAATGAAGTAAAGCTGAAATCCAACATCATGAACTTGTCCAAACACAAGAAGAGCGCTGTCAAGAATAAGGGCTTGTCTATTGAAGATTCAATGAGATCAAATAGTGTAAGTCCTGTTAATTTATCGGCCAAGTCTAGTACCCCTGCAAACTTGAATTCTAAATTCTCGAGACAGTCGACGCCGATATTGGCTGGAGGTTCGAAGAAGCCAAAGATGTCGCTCGACTATTAAGGGATGCGTGTAGACAATGACTCGTTCATGAAACGAAATCAGCTTGGAGAGAACTTCCCTCTTTTCCATTCATGTCAAGTCGCAAAGCATAGAAAATCTAATTGAGAAACAACTCATTTCTGTCGGTTGTTTGATCTTCGGCTTTATATTTTTATCGGATTCTTATCTCGGAACTTGACTAATAGTGATAGTCATGTACCATACATTCAACGAGCAACGTTGCCTAATATTCACTTCTGCATTCTAACTCTGCATCGTGCTTTTTGCATTTATTTATATTATGTTGATTCAACATGTTTATATAGCGTATACGACGGATATTATACACCTAATTAACATAAATGATGGAATTGTAGAAAATATATACGCTTTAATTGTAATTTCCGTGGTGATTGTTAGATTTCATGTTGAAGTGTTCAAGACGACAAAGACCACAACAGTGATATTACAGGTCATACTTTTGAATAATGTACATTTCAAAATCATTTATTATATACTTTTGAGATTGGCTTTTAGATCGTTGTTTCTATATTCACCTGCAAGCCATATAGATTCAAAAAGAAAAAGGGATAATCTTGCCTCTGATAAATAAATCAAAAGCTTAGTAGTTGAACAAAGACTTGTAGTAAATACAACGGCTCTCCAATACTTCCCAATCGTTCTGAGTGATCCACATTTCGTTAACAACCTTCAAACGACTGTAGACGCTTCCTCCCTTCCATGTAAGCATCTCTGGATCAAACTCACGAGGAGGAGGGAGAACGTTAACAGTCAAAGCACTGCCTTGTTCGTTTATACCATCAATATAATCTAAGTCTAAACGAACCTGTGCCTGTTGGTCAATTGATTCCAAATCCCTTTCCGTTAACTGTATCTCATCTAGGTTTTGTTCTGGTGTCTCCTGTTTCAGCACTTTAAGCTCTTTGATTAATTCCTTTCTGAGCTCCTCAGTCTTCTTGATCTCGCTGTTTACGTAGTTCAAAATCTCGTCAAGCGAACTGCTAGAAAGGAACTTGGGACGCCAGATATTGATTCTATCAGAGAGAATGAGGTCGTAACCTGAAATTTTAGCGAATCCGCCTCCTACGATAAGCAAATTATCATACAATTTCTTGATCTTATTCAAGTCTGTGGACAATCCAGCATTGGTGATGGACTCTATTATGGCCTTTTCCAAAGGAACGTGTCTTAAGTTGGTCAGTCCTGCTGCAGCGGCTTCTACTTCAGCAGCAGCAGTTCCAGATGGATCCAGATCAGTAGTTGTGCCCTTCAATTCGCACAAGCGCATAAGCAAGTCGTCCTCATTCATGTCAGCGTAAGTCGTATGAGTCTTCAAGCTGATTTGAGAACGCGAGCTTGGGTTGTCTGGCTTTCCAGTATATTGATCAGTGGATGGTCTAAAAAGTCTCTTAATGTTTACATTGTCATGTTCTGGCTCTCTGGATGAAGCCATAGATGGGATACTTTGCTTTTGTTCTCCTATTTGGAAGAACTCAGGATAGAAGTAGCCTAGAGGTGCTAACATCACTTCATCAAAAACCTTGAATTCAAACTTCTCTGTAGTTTCAAATGGCTTTCTCTTGTAAAAATTGTATAATTGAACAGCAATGTCTGCATCTTGGAAAGTCGCAAACGAGTGCTTTAAAGTTTGTGCCAATTCCCAGTCATCAACACGGCTTCCAAGATCGATGTCTCTGTAGGGAAATGAGCTTTCTAGGAGAAGTTTAATGAAACATTCAGTGACTTGATCTCCTCCGTAGTTCAAAACTACTCTCGAATCGTTAATAACCATACCTTCATCCACACAACTGATAGTGGTTGTATGAGCTCCGACATCCACGACACAAGCACAAGAGGCGCCGGCACCGAAAGTGGCTGCAACTGATTCTTGAATAATACCTACGCGGCCAAAGCCGACAAATTTGAAGAGAATTTCGACCCAGGCCTCTATGTACTGCTTGTCATATAAGTCTGGAATGATTAAGATTGTCTTCAATTGAGAAAGATTACGGATGTCCATACTCTCCAATGAGTCTCCCACGATATTGGCTATATCTCCCAAAATTTCTTGTGGTGACGAATAGTCATCGGAGAATTCGTTGAAGTTTCCGTTGATGATAGGATATCTGAGCTTGAACAGATCAAACTTTTCAGGAGCAAGTGGCAACTTTAACGCGTCCTCACCGACAAAGAATCGCTTTGAACGATACTCAGGGCTATCTACATCTATCCATTCCTTTTTGTTAGGATCGTTGTGGTCTGGAATCTTCTCCAGCTCCTGCTTTTTGTTGTAATTAGCAGCAGTTTCGCGTGAGTTAGGCAAGATCCTACGCTTATAGTATCTCATACGTGCTTTGAAATTCTTGGTAACAACATTCTTGATTTCGTCGAAGCTGTCGTTGAAGAATACTTCACCGTCAGCAAGGTTGTCTCTTTTTGGGCGAGGTTCTTGTTTTTTATGATGATGGTGTCTCGATCCTTTTCTGACTGTACCGTTGGTACCGTTGGCACTATCATGGTGAGGAACCGCAATTACCGTTGGAATAGTCTTCGGAACTGCATCAGTGGCTCTACCAATTCGTATATAACTGGAGCCTGGATGTATAACTATGACATCGTGGCCAATCTTAGCCTTTTCCTCACGAATTTCCTCCGATTCATTCTCCTCTTCGTCATCTTCATCCTCTTCATCGTCAATAAGCTGGTTGGCCTTTTTCTGGTTCATTTCTGCCTCGATGTTATTCAAGTCGAAATCGTCGAAGTTCGTAGTTTCTCCATTCTGGGCATCATCGGCTTCTGCTGAAGCATCAGCTCCGCCCTTTTTGACGACTACAGGTTGTTGCTGGAGCTTTTCAGCTCTCCAACTTCTCACAAACGAGATTTGCTCGTCCTTTCTTAAGTACTCAGTAAAATAGTTCTTCTGGTTGATAAGAGGGATCGCTTGAACCGAGGTCAAGCCAAACCCGTTCTGCTCCTCGAAACGGCCAATTCCTGTCTTCTTAAGGTTCTGGGCAATGGTAGCTGCTGCTTTAATACGTCCTTCCTTTCTACGTTGAAGAACCTCGGCTGAAGGCTTTTTACCAGCTGTAGGGCCAGGTTTATGCTTTTTGGATGATCCATTGGTGCCGTCTGCAGACAGAGAATGGGAATTTTTGGTGGTAGAGTTGTCATCTTCCTCTTTGATCTCTGGTTCGTGAGACGCTAACGACTCTGCCGGAGAAGACATATTGAGTGAAATATAGTGAAAATTTGGGGTAAAAGTTGGTTGAAATGGAAGTCAAGATCGTCTAGACGATGTATCCGATTGTTCTTCCTCGAAAAGTCCTCGAAACGGTGCCTTCTGCTTGTTCTGTAAAATACAGAGTCTCGATAGAACAGTGATTAATACTGGAGATCGTTGGTTAGACAATACAGCTACGTCAATACTCAATACAGTACAACACAAGAAACGTCTCAATCTCGTGACAGCAATTTAATGATTTCACCGGAAACAGTAGCTGAGTTCGATTGGAATGCCGCGCTGTAAACACAACCAGTAACCACAGAAAACACTACAATGCTTATTACCAGTTGGTTGGTTGGTCGTTGGTGGAAAACGAAATTACGAAATTAATGTTTTTTCTGTGGGCGCTACCATACCATGAGAGTAGGTGAGCGTTGGTGGGAAGTTACTGTTAGTGTGGTGATGGCTGGTAGTTAATGGTGGTTGATGGTGGTGTGGAGGTCGGAGCAGTGGGAGGAGAATATTGTGTATGATGAAGTGTGGAAGGAAGGGAATATAATGTGTGCATGGAAAATATGCCAAATTATGGAATAGTGGCAGTTGTCTTGTTCAGTAGTGAGTATTCTAGAATTATTGCAAAAAGGGCTCCCCAGCCGATGGGAATTGGTAGCGATACCATGTTCTGGTACGTAAGGGAATCTGGTGTTTTCGGTGCCAGATCACGGTACACGAAAGGCCTGATACCGTATCCGATACTTCTCTAGGACAGTGGACGAGTAGCATACAGGAGAGAAGTCTTAATATTTAAGCTTTATGGTGAACTCTGCCAGGTATATTGCAATCGACGTGAATGTGTTGCAGCCGTGTATTCGATGTCGTTTATCCGAGAAGATGCAAAAAACCTGGGGAATATGATAAAATGCGCTGATACCCGTACATTCAGCATTACAATTCCCGAACGGATGAAGACCGAATTAATACGGATCTCCTATAATAGAAATAAGCTCGAAGGGAAGAAGTGGTGGGGTCATTTACAAAAATTGCAAAAAATGGCCTTCCGGTATTACAATTGAAATCCGGACAGCTGCATTTTGGGTCATAAGAAAGACCATGTTCCACTTAGTAAGATGGGAAACCGGGAAACAGAGAAGCAAATAGCCCTACTTTTCACTATTATTGTAGCAAATACTGCTCCCTAGCCCATAACCCAATAGTTGATCTCCCAATTATCTACTCTTCCCATTAACCGTTCTCGACTCACTTTCAAATCCCCGGCCACCACGACATAGCAGCCTTTTCATCAACTTGCCATGTCGCTCCCGAGGATCCACTGACCATAACCTCGTCATATCTGTGGTCTCATATCGTCTACATGTCTACACCATCGCTAGATCTCAACTCTACACCAATAACACTACACCCCGGCAATTCATACTGCAAAACCCACAGTACTTTACTTCACATCCACACCTTCTAGCAACCTCCGAGCTCTGACCTATGCTACCCCAGACCCGCCAAATCTACCCACTCTCCAAATGATCCCACTCTCGGATCCCGTCCGTCCTAGCTCACACCTTACATCCTCACACTGTACACCAGTCCAGCCCCAAACGGCAATAGTTGTAACAAACTGCTGCTTTGGGACACTCACTGTTCTATCCGCAGTCCTCACTACCACGTCTCACCATTTGTGAGTCGTCAGTGTCACAGTGAGACAATGGCGCCCGGTAGGACTCGGAAAAACCCCTCGTTGTCGTTGGGGACTGCTGCAACGAGAAGAGATGCGGTGTCACGTGCTAGATGCCAGTTTGTGGAGAGCCGAACCACATGGATAGCGAGGTTAATTTCACTTTTTGGCATCCAGGACGTGTGGCCGTGAGCCCCAGCACGCAGTAGCTCGTATGGACCGGGCAGCGGGCTTAGGATCGAACCTGAAAAGCCAGAGTTGGGGACGAATGTTGGAGAGACGACGATACTGGCACCAGCACTCCAACAGGGGGCCACTAAAGGTGGCCCACGACCCTCTGCATTGGCCCATGGCCAAAACTTCAGCGACATCCACTAACTAGCATTGTTTTCGCGGCCAGATCTCGTCTGCGCTGTTTAAAATGTCCAAATTGCCCCATAGCTTTACCGACAACGAAGGCACACTTATACCGATGTTCGCAGACCCAGGGGGAACTGCCGGCAGCACGCTGCGGCACGGGCCTCAAAATCAATAAAACACCCATGCCGCAGCACGTACCCCGGCGGGCTATTTACACCCGGTGCAGTCCCTGCTGCCAGGCAAGGCACGCGGAACGGTTTGGCAGGGACTTGTCGAAACGACATTTTTGGGCAATTCCGGTGGAGGGTCGATTTTTCATTGGGCGGGTAAATGTGAAACTGAGTGTTGTAAAGATTTGTGAGAGTCTATAACAGTCTCTTTCTGACTAGTAGTTTGTACTAGACTGTATTGACATCAGGACACGAGTTCAGTAAGTAGATCATTGGAACCAGGGTGAGCCATTGGACGGAAACATCGAAGACACGCGGCGATTCGAAGGTGTTTTGGTCGAGATAGCTCTGGATCATTTAGCCAGACAGACACTAACAGTAGACAATTATAGAATATCAATTAAATCCCATAAACCACCATGTTGAACAAGCAATTCGTTCGTGGGCTTAAGGCCTCGGCTCCAGCCAGAAACTACGCCTCCACCATCCAGAACCTTAAGGTTAACAGCGAAACCAAGGTGATCTACCAGGGTTTCACAGGTAGACAGGCTACTTTCCACGCTGAACAAGCCATTGCCTACAACACCAAGGTTGTCGGTGGTACCAACCCAAAAAAGGCCGGTACTACCCACTTGGGACTCCCAGTTTTTGCCAGCGTCAAGGACGCCATCAAGGAAACCGGTGCCACTGCCACTGGTATCTTTGTTCCTCCACCAATCGCTGCTGCTGCCATTGAGGAAGCCATCGCTGCCGAGATCTCTCTTGCCATCGCCATCACCGAAGGTATCCCACAAAAGGACATGGTCAGAGTCGCCCAGATCTTGAAGACTCAGGACAAGACCAGATTGGTTGGTCCAAACTGTCCTGGTATAATTGCCCCAGATCAATGTAAGATCGGTATTATGCCATCTCACATCCACAAGAGAGGTAGAGTTGGTATTGTTTCCAGATCGGGAACTTTGACCTACGAAGCCGTTGCTCAAACCACCGCCGTCGGCCTTGGTCAATCCTTGGTTATCGGTATGGGTGGTGACCCATTCCCAGGTACCAACTTCATCGACGCTTTGACTCTTTTCTTGAGAGACGAGGAGACCGAGGGTATCATTTTGATTGGTGAGATCGGTGGTACTGCCGAAGAAGAGGCCGCTGAATTCCTCAAGCAACACAACTTGACCAGACCACAAGGTCCTAAGCCAGTTGTTTCCTTCATTGCCGGTGTTTCTGCTCCACCAGGTAGAAGAATGGGTCACGCTGGTGCCATTGTTGCCGGTGGTAAGGGTGATGCCAAGTCCAAGATTGCTTCCTTGCAATCTGCTGGTGTTGTTGTCGAGGCCTCCCCAGCTAGATTGGGTAACTCTTTGTTGAATGAGTTCAAGGCCAAGGGATTGTTGTAAGTGATATGTCCCAGAACGAGTTAGAGTGCTTGTTGGCCTACAACTTGGGCCCAGAATTGAAAAACAGCCTGAAAGACAAGCATTTCTGCACACATTAGTTAGCCATTGGTTCACATATACTTAGACGAAGCTACATAGTCATAATGTACTTATCTATTCTGTTAGATATCCAGTAAACTGTAGTAAGATTCGAAGCTATAGGAACAGGCGCTACCATACTAAATTTTGGTAGTAAATAAAGGACCATCCCATAGACACCCGCTCATCGTATAGGGACTGAAGACTTCACCGTCACAGGTTCATTAGTTATGAATGTAACATCGTTAGAGTCTCGTGGGTTGTACCAGAGAAATGACGTGGCTGCTGTGTGTATGGTAAACGGCTATGTAGAAACTTAGCATTTACTGTAAGTGGAAATCCTAGAGAGATGGGATAAAGTACATTACTCCCCAACTATAAGAACCAACCCGATCAAATATTACACAGAAATACCTAGAATCTCATCTAATAAATAAAGGATTAAATAAAATTAATTATGCTATAAAGTGGGTACATTTAATAATGGCTGCAAAATAGTTAACTGGTACCTAAACTATATTGTCTCTATTTCCGCATTTGGTGAACAACTCTCTGACACAATCTTTAATGTAGAAAGCCACCCCAAGTAAGTTTCCGAGAGTTACAAGAAACAAAACAACAGCATAAATACATGCAAGTATCTTAAAGAATAGCAATGGATAGTCCCCAATGAGTCCTTTTCCAATTTCTCCGCTAGCCAAACACATAGTTCCAAGAGGGAAATTCATGGCCCAGAATCCCTTGTGCCAGATCAAGAATCCGTGCTTCGTCGTAAACTTAGGGTTTGGTTTCTTTGCAAATGGTTTCACCTTCGATAAAATGGAAGCAGTACCAAGAAAAGTCATGAAATAGCCAAAAGAAGCAAGAACTGTAGCAAAGAGACCACAGCTAACTAAAAATGTGGTTCCGACCATCTTGTCAGGAATTAAATTGTTCATATTAACTCCAAATAAGAAAATGCTATAACTGCACTGCCCAAAGAGACCAATTGGTAACAAAGTTGTCAAGATGAGTGGCGAACTAGGCAATTTGTGGAGAAATAACCTTGCAAAATATATAGGCAGAAAAGTAGCACCCATAACAACGCAGATGCTCCAGCATATTAAACTGACGACTTCTGTTATAACCTTGTGGTCAACACTGTCAAGGTAGTTGGTAAGAAGATGTCCGGAAGAAGAGACCACGGCGAGTGTCACCACTGGTAGTGCAGCAATTGAATGAATGTTTTCAATACTAGTAGGTTTGTTAAACTTAGAAATGAGTGAAAAGAAGAAGATAATACAAGCATTATAGACAGCCATGAACACTGCTATCCACCACAACACCCAAACAAAAATGATATGACTCTCTCCAACTAAATAATGAATAAAGTTTATAATTGTTATAAACCCCATGACGTACACGGCCATAAAGACAGAGTGTAATGGGTGGATATGGTACAATGCAATTCTTTCAGGGTAATAACAACAGCCAATTATGCACAGAAAGGTGCAAGTAAGGAAGAAGACAACAGTGATACCGAACATGATTAGTCCACAAATTCTTAACCAATGGCTTGGATAGGGGAAATTATACATGATGTTGGCTGAAATACCAACCCCCAAAATACACCCGAAGTAAGCTGGCAGGAACTTTTCTATGAATTCTCTGAAAAGCATCTCCTTGACTCTTGTTCCAAATGATTTTGGAGAGACCCCAGTCTTTGTAGAAGAAGACGAGGAAGAGTCCTCCTCTTCCTCTGAAGCATTGAGAGCTGTTTCTTTGTCAGTTTTTTCCATATTTGACATATTATAAAGCTCTTGGTAATATTAATTACAAGCTATATACACCGTTTAAGCTTTAATTTTGATTTCCATATCGAAACTCATTGAATTTAAACAATTCACTATCGTTGTTCATGTCTTTCTCCTTATTCCAACGTCACAATAATTTTGTTGCAATCCAACAAGGTAGCAAATTACCCAACGGAGCCATGTTCTTAAAATCGAGCTTTTGTGTTACTTTCAGCGGACTTAATTATGGACAATAAAACCGGAGTAACTCCTAATTAGAGAAACTAGCTAACTGGGCTTAGATTTTCTGTGGCGTATATAGAAGCTATCAGCCGGGTGAAATACACCAGCCTTGGTTGCCGTGCATTTGCTGTTGTTGTAGGAGTAAATAGCAGTGATAATTTGTTGTGTCTTCCCAAAAATAGTTGAGCACGGCTGATACCAAGGTTTAGATTAAGGTTGGTACAACCAAATGTTGGAAAATGGAGATGTAATAGTAGAATATTTGTCGAATGCCGGATTCCGATGATTAGGGCTATGATGGAAATCTTAGGCCGATCGCTCTGGATTGCCTATTAGCACTTCAGTATTATCCGTTAATGTCTCTATGGGCGAAAAAGTTGTATATGTTCCTTTAACAAGATTTTGGGCACTACGTACTTCACTTCATTCCGGCTACTCACTATCATATCTATTACGCCGGATGCTTCTTTAGAACAGCTCGAGGGTGTAATTGTGATACTTGAAATACCCCTCTAAACAAAGCAGATTGGTTGGTGATCAAAAGTTCTTTGGTAAATTCGCAAACAGGTGAGAACTCCAATTTGTTCTTATAACAGTATATGTAAAATGGGTTAACATACGAATAGTGGACAAACACACAGTTCGAAGCTAAGTATTTAGCAAATTACTTGGAGATGGTTTGCTTAGGTATCAATCACGCCAATGGAGACTCTTCAACCCTTCATAACTAGTTCTTTCCTTGGCTGCGAATTAGCTCTCTTCAAGTCCTATCATCACAATATCTGGCTTATTCAATACGTAGTGCCCAACCTAAAAAACTTCAACAACAGAGAATTATCCTAAACAACAATATTCTACTTGATATCACTTCCTTTCCAGTTTCACCCCAAACCACCTTTCAATCGTTATCCAATGAACCCCATATACTATATATACATACGAGCTAACCCTCTCTTGGTAGCTCCATATTTAACCCACACACGACCGAAAAATTTTGGTGAATGAAAGATTTGAAAAATATGAAAAATCAATCAAATTGTATATTGAAGTATAGTGTTTGTTGCTAACGATACAGAAACATGAGTGTCTTCAGAACCTTAGTGTCGAGGCCGGTGGGTAGTCCGCTTAGCCAGCGCATTTTAATTGGCAAAAATTCCATAATAAGCACAAAGTTTATACAACCAAACACACAAATAAGCCCAATATGCATAGCATCCATAAGGGCATTTTCATCGTCCCCTGTAGCATATAAAACCAACACTTCCACCAGAACGAAAGAAAACGTCCATGACTTAGAGACTTTCTTGACCTTAATTGGCCGTAACTCCATCGAGCATTTGGACTTGTTCGAAGGTGACTTGAACAAGTTCTTGAGCTCGTCATCCGAGCAGATGAAATTCTTGGGCATAGACATTTCCACTAGACGTTACTTATTGAGATGGAAGCACAAGTTCGTGAACGACTTGGAGCCATTAAGAGAACACCAAAGAGGTAAAAAGAGAAACGGAGGAGAAAGAAACGCCAAGACCGTCTTAGCTAAGAGAAAGGCCTTACACAAGTTGGAAGAAAAGGAGAAATTTGCATCTGAGGAGTTGGACGCCGAAAACAGAGGTGAAAGATTGTTCTGAGGAACTTGAAATATCATACACGAGACCTATTGTTGGAATTCGATTGCTCAGTTACCGTAAATTGCAATTGGGCCATAAATAAAGCTCTGAGAGTCGATTTCCCCACCGAATCTGCAGAATCCTATCGAAAGATATTGATGTCCTTGTCCCAATCTGTAAATAGCATCACATAGGACACTTAAAGATATCAAATCTCACCGAATAGAACATGAAAGGTTGAGCTAGCGCTCATTATACATAGTACATATACGATTTAACTTGACACCTTTGCGAGGAAAAGCAGTAAATTGTAGTGAAGCAAAGCATATCCCTATCCACTCTTACCACCATTCCACTTGCCCATTCTCTTTTGACCAGTAATCCACCACCACCACCAACAATATCCACAAACAGAAGTCGTCTGCCCTATTTCATGAAAAGCACGTGACTTATTCACAAACACCATATGCAGTCACACTCGCAACAGCGTTTTTTTGTTTACCTTTCGTTTTTGGCACCTTTAAATCGTTACATGTTGTATGATTAATGGATCAGTTCTTTTCTGGTATAGATAGAGAAAGTAAGATTGATAGATATGGACGATGTGTCAGACGAGGACAGAATTATGGCGTTTGTTCAGACAAATTTGGCTGGCCCGTTGAGAGCTTCTAGTCGTCACAATGTGCCTGCTCACAGAGTTAAGGACTTGCAAATAGCTGCTAATGAGTATATAACTAGAGCATTGAGTGGGCAAGAATCGGTAAGTAGCAGTAAAAGCAGCAACGGTATCAGTCTAGAAGGAATTTCAAGCAGTTTCAAGTGTTTATACATGATTCCGGCCCAAGATGAGATAGAAATCGTGAAAAAGCACCAGCTCTTTGTGATCAAGTTGATAGAGTGCAAAGAGCTCACCATCGCTTTGCAAGAACTTCATAGTTTGCTTCAAGTACTCAATAGAGTTGTCAATTCAGTCAGAGTAACGTGGAATACAACTTTTGATTTGGAAATAGTGACTGGTTTGCCTTATGTCGAATCAGTGTTTAATCCCGAGCATACTATTCATATCATTGGCTTGATTGTGGGGTTTCATTTCTTGCTCCTCCAAAGTCTATTATTGCATGTTTCGTCGAATATCAAGATCATCGCGACGAATTCAGGTCATTTTATGAATTTCACCCTATTGGAAAGAATAACAGGTGTGTTCGAGAAGAACAGCAACTTTATGAAATGGCTTATTCTCTCAAACAAGAAGGTGGAGGCAAATAGGTTGAAGTATAGGAAAAATGTATTGAAGATGCTAAATGGGTTTATAAAGGTGATGGACATACTCCAAAGGAATAAAAAATCTTCCAGACTAAAGGATCTAAAGCATCGCCTCCAACTAAAGCTAGTTGAGTATTCAGATGAGGATAAATGGAATAAAATGAATAGAGAAGACCCAGTGGTTGAAGAAATAGCGACTCCAAACGTGGACATGCCTCCAATGAAGAAAACATGTTATGGGCGTAGATCTGATTCGAGTCACCAATATACTGCTGAAGCAGTCAACTACTGCTTGGAGACCTTTATGACTTCACCATCTCTTGAGAATGTCGAAGAATTGAAGTCGGCTCTTGAGGGATCACCTGCCGAGATTTTGACAAACGAATACATTCTTGGATTGCTCTCCTCCTTCAATCTCACAAACGATACCGTATCACGAACATTCGCGAAGGCTGTAATGAGGGCGTTTACCAACAACCAAAGAGAGCTACAAAATCTACGCAAATCGCATATTCTCTTATTGGATAACCTCACCATATTCACCAAAAGTATAATTGACGTTACTGATGATATCGAATTCCCTATAAAGTTGATCTGTGACATTTATTCCTGTTTTACAACATTCCAACAATTTAAGAGAATAAAAAACTTATCCAATATGATGTTTATGTTAGGCCATAAATGGCAGAATGTGGAATGTTGGAAGCACAGCTTAGAATTTGAGTTATTCATTGCATCAAATCAGCCAAGCATGGAAAAGTGGAATGAAATGCAGCTCAAGGCGCTGAAAATTTCCAATGCTTTAATCAATATGAGGTTTATTACTACTTCCTCTCAATTGCTAATGAGAGTACTTAGTACCATGGACGTTGGATCCAAAGACACCAAAAAAAATATCTCCATGAACCAGTCCTTATTACACGTCCTAGTAAAGAACCTCTCGACTGACCACGAGTTCATGTCTTTCTTATTGGCAGGCCAATCAATTTCTGACAATTTCAAACTTGGATTGGTCCGTGACTTGTTTCAGGTACTTGAAAAATCAACTAACACAACTAAAAAGACTACCGTCGCGAATAGAATGATGAAGTTCATGAGATTTCAAGACAAAGAAATGGAGCAAAAGGCAATTTACTCCTATTACAACATAAATGGACTAAGTGATGTTTTAGACGTCCAGCTTTCGGGTTCAGATAATGGATTACTCCTTTGCGGTTTGTATTTACAAAAGTTGATCAACTTTGAATTTAATGTGTCCCTCTTGGATACATGCGTCAAATCATTTGAGCTTTGGCTTATGAATCCAACACCCTTGCAAGATAGTGAAAGAGATATAATAATAATGCTATTGCAATACTTGAGATTCAATGGCTTTACAGGTCATGTTATAAGACTCATTACGACCTTGAGAAATAATTGTGGTCTGTTCGAAACTGAAATGGAAGTGTTTCTTGAGTCCGAACTTTGTCAGTGCATATTTTACTTATCGATCGCAGATGATGTATCAGAGTCTTTGGTGCACTTAAATACACTTTTGAAAGTGTCGAGGACTAATTCAATTCTCAAAATCTTGTCCTTCAACTTGCTTCTGCTTGAATACTGTATAAGTGTTGGCAACATACCCATGGCCACAGAGAAATTCAACAAAATCAGGAATGTATTAAGCTCCCGAGAGGAGTTTCAAATATCTACAAGCGATTCATTATCAATTCTGGACAAATTTAACAATTTACTATTTGTGGCAAAGTTCCAGAAAGCTACTTCCAAGCTTAATATGTTACTACTGAATCCATTGGATGCTTACGAAAACCTCCGAATATCGATCAAGTTATTATACTCAATTATTAAGAAATGCGGACCCAACATGCTAAAAGAGCAATATAACGTCATAAGATGGGAAACTACTCACTTGCTATTTGAAGTATACAAGAGCGTGATGATTCTTCTTCAGGAGATGGGAATAACAAGGCATGTATTGTTCTACATGAATGAATTAAAGAAGATCAATGGTGCAACTGTGACCCCTTTGATCAATTGTATCAATTACTTCGATCTACTTTTGTTCAGCATTCTTTTGAAGAAATCAGAAGATTATAGCCCATTCTTAAAAGCAGCAGAAGGATATTGTAAAGAGCAATTAATAGCGAACAATATCACTATAAGATTCTTAAAATGTAAAGTCGAAGGATGGCTATTTGGAATATCTGAGGAAGTACAACTACCTCGCTTTTCTTCGATTAAGGATATTCCACATTTCGATTTAGACACATTCCACAAGTTGGACTATTCTCAAGAGAGCTCACTAGAGTACCTTATATCGCTATCCAAGAAGGAGTATGGTTTGAGTGCCGAGCTTATCAGAAGACATGACAAAACGACTATGACATTACTTGAATGTAGAAATAAGCTTGCTACAATTACAGGTTCAATGAGGACCCACCCTCGCTATAACCAAGTGCTTACAGCGAGTCAAACACTCCCTAGTATAGTTTCTGAGGGAGTGCTAAATCTGTCTATGGAAAGTTCGGAATTACTCAATGAACTTTTGAGATGCAAAGACTCACTTAGAAACTGCCTCTTTCAGAAGGAATTTCCAAGTATATCGATACACAAGCTAAAGGATATCAACTTCTTGCTTTCGAGATGTTTGCTTTTAGTCTCATCCTTGGCGACATTTCAATCGAGCAACGGCATATTGTCAGAGTTATTCTTTTTGCAAGATTTATGCAAGTCTTCGCCGTTTACAAATGATAGACTTTTGTGTCGTAAGTCAGGAAGCTCCAAAGACTTGCTTCCCTTGCCAATTGAAGCCGGAACATTTGACTTTCAATCCAGAGCGGTTAGTTTCAACATTGATTTGACACTTCATTTTCCTAAAACGTGGTCTATAGTCACTTTAGATATTTGTCATTACACTGGTGACCTCTTGCTAGCGAAGTATGTGAAAGGGAAACAGCCGTGGTTTATCAGGTTACCAATTACTCGTCATGCTCATTCGAATGCAAAAGTCCCAGTTATGTCATTCGCAGAAATGGAAGCTGAATTCAAAGATATAATCTCCAAGAGTGATCTCTCAACTAAATCTTCCACCACATCAGCGATACACACTAAGGAGGACAGGAAGAATTGGTGGAGGTTGCGTTTTGGTTTGGACTTGAGGATGAAGGATCTACTTGACCATATCTCACTATTTTGGTTCGGAGGCTTTAAGGGTCTTTTTCACAACTTTGATGAGGATTCCGTTTACCAGAAATTCAAGTCAGATGTAATGAAGTTACTTAACAACAGTTTACCATCTCGAAAGTCAGTGCAAGCCCAGTTTATGCAATTTGAAGATAATGTTATCAAGACAATGTATTGTCTTCCCAAATATGAAATATCTGCAGTAAGTGACTTAGTGTACTACATGCTTGATACGTTACAGCTACATGGTGAAGAGAACGCTTACGAAGAGATAAATTTTGAAAAGTTCAATAAGTCGTTGGAAATATTGTTTGATAAGTACTTCAGCTTGAGGTCCCCCTTTGCGAAGGAGCACCTCGTATTGGTCCCAAGCTCTAAGTGTGCCTTCTTTCCGTGGGAATCATTGAATGATTTACAAGGTAGATCTGTATCAAGAGCACCTTCTATTGATCATCTTCTTGAATTGTTGAAGAGAGACAACAAACAATCCGTTAAGGACAAATCCAATTTATACTACTTGATAAATCCAGGTGGCGATTTGATTCGGACAGAGAATAAGTTCAAGCCAATCTTCCAGTCTCACGAATGGCAAGGACTAGTGGGAAGTAAACCTACAGAGGAGGAACTTTTGGAGAATATCCTTTCAAGTGAGCTATTTGTATACCTTGGACATGGTGGATGCGAGCAATATATAAGAGCATCGGCCTTATACAAGACATGTCTACCGGATGGACCTACGTTGCCTCCAAGCTTGTTAATTGGTTGCTCCTCTGGCGCTTTACAGGAAAGTGGCATTTTGGAGCCACATGGAAATATATACAATTGGTTGACTTGTGGAACTCCATCAGTACTTGTGAACCTTTGGGATGTAACTGACAAAGACATTGATTTATTTAGCATGTCCGTCTTTGAAAAATGGGGAATGTTGAAGAGTTCTAATCCTACCATGAGCATTTGTGAAGCGGTCAGTAAGAGTAGAGAAACCTGTACCTTGAATTACTTGAATGGTTCGGCTCCAATTATGTATGGATTACCCTTGAGATATTGAAAGACTTTGGAACTTGCTGAATCTATGTAGCTCGAATATAAACTATAGATACTTAATACAATTTACGAATTACGCTTATAGCACTTAGCTACCATAAAGAGAAGAATGTAGAGGTCATTGAATGTGCATCCTGATTTTCAAGAATTGTAAGGCAAATGAGGCCGAGTATTAGACAACGCGTATAATTCCTATTTGGTTATCCATTCCAAGTACTCCTATGAAGTCATGCATTAGCTACAACAAACCTCCTAATCATTGAAAAACCTTCTTGGTTGCAAATAATGACCTGTATAGACTACGCTGCAGCTACTTGTTTAGAACAATGTAACCATGGACAATATCCAGGAATCCGCTAAAACAATAGTAATGGCCGTTGAGGAGAATGAAAGAATATTTAGGCCCCAATGGAACATCTCCGCTCGCGTTACATTTTTATCTTGGGGATGTAACCTGAAATTTACCCAACTAACGACGTCCCGAACAGGGGACGAAAGAAGTCTAAGAACAATACACGAATCAGGTAAGAGCAATTGTGTCCCATCTCATATACAGATACGAAGATGATATTGGGGTCCACTTCTTTCTACAATAAAATAAAAATAGAACGCTGATGACTATCTGTGGGAATGGCCTGACTAGGAGAAATCCCGTAACTAAAAAAACGGTTCACCAAGTTTCTCAGGAAATAACGGTGGATTCCAGCCTATGGTATCACGGCATTGACGACAACGGTGGAGAAACGGCCCTTGGTGAGACCTAAATGGGAGAAATCTGGCATATATCTTGGAAGTGATGAAAAATTTTAAACTAGCGGGGCACCACTTTGGCTGCTCCATACCAGAATCATGCCAGAATGTGTAATGACAAAATTACAAAATGCCTGGGAATAAGATTACGGTCCGGAGTCGATAAAATAAACTACTCCTTCCACGTATGTTGTGCTGAAATAAGCTTTTTACATGCACTATAAGTAATCAAATTACAATTTCATCTCCGAATTTGACATTTCCTGGCCAAGTAATGTGAGCAGGTGCATAAAAGCCAGAAAACGGCCAGATTCTTGCCTTTGGAGACCAAAAAGCAGCCAAGCGTTCAATTAACACACCAAGTATATTAACAAAATACTCTCGCCATCTCCTGAGCTACATTACCATCTAAATTTTATACTAGCATCTCAACTTCAAGTATTTTAGGCAATATGCTCTCCATATTGGTGGGAGAATTTCCGCATTCAAAGGAGATTTTGGATTGCCATCTCTCCATACAATGTTCGGAATAAAGAATATCAGATAACTGATATTGTGCAGGTGGTGTTAACTATGGGGAATTGCTGCAGAGTGGATCCCCGTCATTTTGCATTTCAAGCAGATTTTAGTGAAAAGTTGTATATTGTTGTATTTTAGGAATAATGGTGAGAGACAGCATGGAAAACGAAATATCGAAGTATATAACTAAATGATGTGGTTGATCAAGTCATCGAGAATGGCTACAGTTTCTCTAGGACTGGCAATCCAAACGGTACATGCACTTAAACGGGCCTTGAAATCGTTGGCACCAACGCTGGCAAATTGGTCTCCGATATGTAAACTCTCACTCTTAAGTATAGGACAGATATGGTGTAAGGTCTGGTCTTGGCATAAGTATTTCTGTAGAGCTTCCACACCTAAACTTTTGTCTCCAATGTCTACCCATACGTCAGAACCACCATTGAAGGCACAAACCTTGATATCATCGTCACCAATGAACTCATGCGTTGGTTCATCCAGAAGGCCAAAGGAAGTTCTTCCGTTGGGAGCAAGCAAAATCTCGTGCAATTTATTGGAGCATGAAAGAACCATCTCCTCAAGGTGTTCTCTCAAGATTTTGTAGCCTGGATTCGGTATTATACCAATGGACCTTTCTTTCTTCACAATGGTGGTGTTCTCTTCTAACTCGAAAAGCTTTTGCAAGTGAGTCAAGTGTTTGTCAACAGTATGCATAATATAATCAATTTTCTTCTTGTCCCATCCAAGCATTAGGGCCAAGTGCCATTCGCTAGAATCGATGAACTGGAAGTTTTTGGCTCCATTGCTGTAACGGAAGAGGTAATTGGACTCTCCCCCCATAACGAGCAAGTTCTGTTTCTGTTCAGGTGTGAGAATACAGTCCTTGCTGTTCATAGCATCAACCAAACCTTTCAATCTCTCATAGTACCTGGAGACTCCCAGTTGTCCAGGATATCCTGCTGCTGTCACCACACTTACAAACAAGTTCATTGACAACAAGGTAATCAACTTTTGGACCACCGGATCTTCCTCAGTCAACGACTTTCCATCTTCATATAAAGTGACATCTCCGTCGAAAGTAACTAACTTCAATTTCGAACCGGATTTCTGGTGGTCCTTATAGATTTTCGAGAGCGCAAGAACCTGGGCCGTATTCAAGATATTCCTGACATCATTGAAGGACGGACTAACAAGTCTCCTTTTGGATATACATCGTCTTCGATCTTCTATAAGAAACGCTTCAGTTAACGGTAATGCCGTGAAGAACCGGCCCACGGATGGAACTAGCTTTCTCAATCTACTAACTGAAGTCTTGTCGGGGTTCAGGTCATTGAGATCATCGATGAGAATGGTGTGGTCCACCAATTTCTCCACGTCAGCAAAGATTTCCAGGTATCTTTTACAGCACTCTGCAGCAATTACAGATTCTTGAGTCTGCAAGTATAACTCGTAATTCTCCAAGGTGGAATAGTGTTCTGTGAACCCTTTGTCGTAGTTCTCTACATCCGCATGGAGAACGAAGGGCACTGCCAATAAACCTTTGATCCACTCAATGAATTCGTCTCTTCTGTGACTTTTGAGCGCGTACTCAACTCTATATCTCGATGTCATCGTTTCCGAATCTCAATTGCTACTGTAACTGCTGCTATCCCGTTTCTTTGGCAACTATTTCACTCATCATCTCCCACTACCAAACGTGTCTAAACTTGGAGAATGATGTCCTGCAGACGGAAATGGTTACAACATTTGCCTAATGCGGCCATTCCGGTACGAGCGATTTCTGGCTTTTAGGTAACAAGTCAATATCGCTAGGGAATGTATATTTCTTATTCGTGTGTTTATGTTAATTGGGGTCTTAAAGATAATGGAGAACTCTAATCTCCTGGCGACCCCAATGGTAGCAAGTGAAGATGGGGAAAATATTAGAGATTTAATGCTAGGGGAGGAACCCCATCTTTGGGCAATTTTAGTACTCTTAAAAGGGAACAGAATCTACCAGAATCTACCAGAAAGACAACGTTTTGGGGGTGCTTTTTCATATTTTGGTACAATAGATATGATTCAACTTGTAGACCAATACAATCGATGTACTGCCAAGCATAGCCATTCTGCCATATACTCTAACGAGAATTGGAAGGACTAGCTGGAAACCTAGCGGCAACTGTTATCGTAGCTGTCGGCATAGCATATACAAATGGCGTGGTAAAAGGTACAGAGTTACAGAATTCCAGCAAATAGTGCGATGGAGGCTCCTTTACTTGTTGACCATCTTGACTATGATGTTAATACTTTGCTGAAAAGTTACTATGTAGAAATAGTGATCCTAATGATGTCGGTAATTGGAGTTCGAAAGGTGCTGCATTATGTACATTTGGCCATAAACAGGGTAACCAGGTTGACATGATCATTTCAGCAATTCAAAAGTATCAATGATGGTGGAGAAGTTTAGATTAGATGAGCATTGGGCCCAGATTATCTCCCTATTTGTAGCTGCCACGATGATTGAGGATTGTACGCAATCTGGCAAGATGATACAGGCTCTTCGTTTTTTATAGAAAGCTGGCGCTCGTAGTAGAATGTGATCAGAGAGCTATACACTAGAAGATTTTCATCGAAGATGACTTGGTGCACCATGCTGATGTGGCCAATCTCTCCATTTTGACAAATGGTCGAGATTTCTCCATATTTTGCAACCCTAGCGAGGCTTAGGAGAGAGGAAATAGAAGAATGAATAGAATTCATTCTTTGAAGTTGTTGATACTTGAGTTGAAAAGTCATAGGAGCAAGGGGTCTTCTATAGTATTCATACATTTGCATAATATAAAGTATCAAGCTCTCCCAATGCTTACGGGGTATTCACTAGTATATCGAATTGCGCAAGTGCGAAATAGGCAAAATAGCGCGACTACATTCCCAGAAACTACATAAGGATGAAGAACATCAAAATAATATGAATGTCTCATAACAGGTTAATATTATTCATACTGAAACATTTACAAATATAAAAGAGCCGCGATTAGACATACGTACAAATTAATATAAAAGTGTATCAACATCCTTTTCTTCTTCCACTTCTGGGTTGCCACTTGTGCCTTCTTGGCTGTACCATAGTCTCTGTAGCCTTCTTAATGTAAACACAGCACTTCCGGAACCTAGTTGCACTGCGGTACGAAAAAACTTCAATAAAATAAATCTATGATCTTCATTGATGCAATTTAGCCCCGCTACAAGCATTGGCCATTGTAGCATCAATAACAAAAATTTGGAAGATGGCTTAACGTCGCCAAAAGTTCCACCCAAACATTCAATGAAGGAGATTAATTTACCTGCCAAGTTTTGTACCAATGTAGAATCATACTTCACGCATAAAGTCTTTGTTAGAATTGTTATTATTGAAGCAAGAACATAGGCCTGGTGAGATACATCTTGCCAGCTGAAGTAGAATTTGTGCTTGTTTTTGGACACCAATTCAAGGTGTAAACCGACCTCCACTTGAATACCATCGTAGTCACCTTCAGAAACAACCCCATTCTTGTCTATAAATTGAATTTCTGATTGACTATAGAAATCTGACAACAACCGCATGCATTCTATTGAGTCATTAAACGAATTTTCAAATTTGCTATCTCGGAGCATATTGAGGATTTTGATCAAATCTCGAAAATGCTTTATACAATCGTTATGATATCCTGTTAATATATTAAAACCCTTATTGGTAATAAGACCAAATTCTTTCAAAACTTGAGTTTCGTAGTCATTCCCCGGTGTTATCAATAGGTCAAGATCAGCGTTTGTTTTTATTGTACCACCAAGAGTGGAACTTATTGCCGCCAAAATTTCGATAGAAATAAACCAGTATTTACAAAAGACAATTACCCTTGAATTCTTATGCTTTCGAGTTGCTAATTTGAATAGCAAATCTTTGGCGCCTCTTAGATGGGGTCGCCATTGTTGTTGAGTACTCAACGCATTCGCGGACGTTAAGAGCAAAACAGTTAGTAAGACAGCCTCGATGTTAGAACCCAAATTATCATTCTCTTTACTTTTGCTTAAAACCGGCTCTAATAACTTCAAGCATTGAGATAAATACATAAAATAGGCTTGCTCATCTTCAATTAAATTGTTCTTTTTATGACAAGACTTGGCACCTTGAGCTAGTATAGCTGCAATCATTAATGGCTCGGTTGATGCACATTTGAGGATTATATCCCTAGCTGAATTGAAAAATTCCTTTGACCCTTCATCATATGAACTAAACGGGACTATTATATTGGCAAAGTCGTTAAAAAACTCCTCCAAATACAATTTCTCATGGCTCTTATCCAACTTGATAAAGTCTAATGGAATATTTCGAGAATCAGCCGTGGTACTTCCTGAGTTTTTATGATAAGAGCTCTCGGTAGATATGTCAAAAATATCCTCGCTAGTATCTACATTGGAGCTTTTAACAATTTCTGAACCAAACATCATATCGTTAACTATACTACTCAAGTCATGAGCAAGAGTAGTGAGATCATTTTCATCATACTCATTGAAAAAAGTGTCGAATATCAAGTGTTCTTCGAAAAGATTATGTCCTTTTGATAGGGGCTTTAGATTCTCAGTATTATGATCAGCTGTAGTAGACATTGAGTTTGGACTACTTTCATATTTGTTGAGAATATTACTTATTGAAGGTTTAAAAATAGTGGGATTTCGAGGTTCAGATAGAGAAGAAATTGACGGTGTAGCCTTGAGTGATGGGTCTGAAGCCAACGGCAACGAGTTTGAGGTTAGTTGTGTATCGGATATGCTCTTAATTGGAGATAGTGAGACGTCCAGTTGAGCAGAGGGAATAGAACTCTTCTTGGGCAGGTGATAGTATTGAATTGAGAGATACTTGTTAATTTCTTTATTACCCGCTACGTGGACAACAGGGTGTTTGATAATCCTTTTCGATTCCCGTAGTACCTTTTCACCTTCTGCTGGATAAGTACATTTCTTATTTAATCGAGTGCACTTGGAACATTGTGGTTTCTCTTCTGGACACTTAATTTTCCTTCGTTTACATTCTCGGCAACCACCATGACTGTAAGCTCGTTGCGCTGGAGGAGCATTTCGTGCCATCGTGCCCTTGTGGTTTCAACTTTCATTCCAGTTTAGGTTCCTGTCAAGAAATCCTTAATTGTCTTAACGGTTGAAAAATATTTCCCGCTCGCGCAAATTGTAGATTACTTGATTAGGAAGGACGGCATTTTTAATCTTCACTACCATGATGTAGGTGTATGTGCGCTCCAACCCATTCAAATCTATTTATATTCACCCCAAATGTACTCACATATACTTAGTATACTTGAACCTAAGCTGACTATGTCTTGCTCCATGCATAGAAATTCTACGATCTTTCGTCTTCCATGATGTGAGAGAATTCGTGATTGCAAAATAATATCATTTAGGATTTATCTGAGGAATCAGGAAGAATGTCCGACAGGAAATGGTATTAGGGGAAATACTATTGCTACGGGTAGATGTAGTGAGGCTACCTCACAAAGAAGGCGGTGATTTAACTGCTGATGAGTGCATTGTATTCAAGCTCGGAAAATTGCAAGGACCAGAAATCCGGTTGTTGCTTAAGTATTCTAGAGCAGATGTTTGGCAATTAATTCGAGGTTCAGTAGAAGGATAGGAAGCTTTAGAAAATAGGCGGGAATGTGAGTGGAAGTATACAGATGCTTACAATTACTTGTGAAATTGTGTGTGCTCAATGAGGTGGGACTCCTTTGAAATGTAGTAGAATCATGCCATACCACCGCTGCCAAAAGCAACCAACAATAGGAATAATGTACTAATGATGACAACTACTGCAATATAAGTACACAATGACAATCATGAGCTGATTTCACCTGTGTATTTGAATAATTAAATAAACGGACTGAGCCATTGTCCTGAAATCTATTAAACTAGCCAATTGGAACAGTAACGGAATTGCAGCATGTTGATAGAAGAATACTGTAGTTTATCTGATTATTTGAGGGGATTCTAGCAAAACAAGTCAACACTAGACACGGAATTGACACCATTTCCGGACGGATCTTTCTACTGTCGACCAAATTTGCGGCTATTTTCTCTTCATTCTTTCCTCTGTACGGGAATACAGAACAATACGGATTTCAAGCCAGGAACTCCATATGGCATAACTTTCTTCCGGAATAGACAAGACGAGTTCTTACTCTTCCATACTTAACAATAAAAATTTTTGCAAAAGAATCAAACCACCTGTAGTTTAATGTATGCGGATAAATATTGAATTTCATAATAATAGGAAATGTGCACCGGAAAAGTCTTTGTGTCATAAACGCTGTTGCAGCCACTTCTACATGGCCCATAGTTAAAGGAATAGTTTGCATACTCATCTAGCATGCTAGGAGATATGGCAGTTAGAGCCGTCTACAATTCACATCCGAGCCGTTTCGGCCTCGTTAAAATACTGTATTTCTTAAAATCTTCATTAGACGTTTCCGTAACCACTATTCTACTGTGTACTCCAATTCATTTAACAATGTTTAATTCTATTATACAATACTAAGTTAAAGTTACGAAATGAAGCGTGAAAGACGGATTACTTGATGCTATATCAAAAAGCCCGCTTAAAAACCTTGTTGAGCTCTTCTTCTGTCTCTCTCCTCAGAGATGGATAATTTAATACCCTTACCCTTTGGCAAAGAAACGTATGGTTTTCCAGCCTCGGTACCAATAACGAAAACGTTAGATAATCTGGTAACGAAGGTGTTGTCCAAGGAGTCCTTGATGTGGACTAAGTCGAAACCACCCTCGTGCTTCTCTCTGTGAACGATAGCACCAACTCTACCCAAGTTACGACCACCAGTAACCATGACTAATCTACCAGTGTCGAACTTGATGAAGTCAGTGATCTTTCCAGTAGCCAAGTCAATCTTGACGGTGTCGTTAGCTCTGATGAGAGGGTCTGGGTATCTGAGGGTTCTACCGTCGTGAGTGACAACGTATGGAATACCTCTCTTACCTAATTGAACCTTCTTGACCTTACCTAACTTGTAAGAAGCTTCTTCTGCGGTAATTCTGTGGACAGCGAATCTACCCTTGACATCGTAGACCAATCTGAAGTGCTCGTTGGTAGCCTCCAAGGTGATGACATCCATGAAACCAGCTGGGAAGGTGGTGTCAGTTCTGACCTTACCATCAACCTTAACGTGTTCCTGCATCAAGATAGCCTTGACTTCTCTACCGTTTAAAGCATACTTAAGTCTGTTTCTCAAGAAAACAACCAATGGCAAAGATTCTCTCAACTTGTGAGGACCAGCAGATGGTCTTGGAGCGTAAGTTCCGGACAATTTGTCCAACATCCAATGGGATGGAGCTGCTAATCTCTTTAAATGCTTCTTTCTATTAAGAGTTAGTACGATTGAGTCGTAGATTTTACAAGTTTACGGTACACAGAGAAGACAGATTACGAAAACCAAGCTTTGACATGATAATAGTTGTTATATGATTATTGACTTCTTCTTAAATATTATTTGGAGCTGAACATAGCCGTAGCCGAACATATATAGTAGCCAGGGTCAATGGGGTTAGGCAAAATTATACTTCCACACATTTTTGTCTTTCCCTAAAAATTGAAGTTAAATTCAATAGCAAACAAGTATCAAAACTTCATTCGCTCCCGAGGCATTGTTCCCATAACAAGTACAGAAATTGAAGTCAATATCATACCCAACAAAATTATCACGACAAGGCTCCCTTCCAAGCCATTTATACCATCCTCTTCATAAGAAAAGGACAGTAATGACTGGTGACTGTTAACAAGAGTGTAAAACTCTCCAGTAGTTTTCTAAGCATTTCCGTACACTGAAACAGTGTAGTACTTTGCCAAATCTGTCTAATATGTTATACCGAGTACTCATACAAGTATCAGATAACTAGACATACGGGCCTCTTGCCATTTTGGATAATTATGTGTGTTTGATAGTGATATAGCAAAAGAAATTAGTACTATGGAAAGCCTGAAAAACCAGACGGGTGAAAAATATATACAACAGAGCGAAAAGTCTTCATCATAAGTACTGCACATACACATTAGGAGATCGGAAGTACTAAATCACATGATCAAATGGAGATCTACAATCACGTGTAGAGGCAACTTTTGAGGGCTCTAGCCCTAGTAGAATATTGTCCTTTCCCCGACTTTAATTCCCCTTTCTTCTTTGCTATCGCAGATCATGACACAAACGTCGTTGCCAACACCGATAAGGACCATAGTGCTGCAGAGGAGAGGGGAACGGAATGAAATGTGATAATTCTGTTTGGGTGTGAAAACCCGCTCCAGAAAGGAGTGTGGGGAACCGTGCCGGCCTCTATAGTAATAGTCCATGCCAGGGCTTCCGTACTGGATTAAGTAATGCTCCACTTCAATACTTTACATTTACGATGATTTAGATATATGTAAGTAAGCCTTCCCCTTTTCTTTAAGGGTTAATATTATCTCTGGAAAGGGACCGACTATGTCACATCTTTTACACAATGAAGTAGAATTAGGTTACTGAAAGAGTCGGGGTAAAAGCCAACGGTTCTCCACAATTCAATATTTCTGTTAGTTGAAAGCTCAATTGTGGAGTTAGAACAACTTGGAAGTCGATGAGTGCATGTATTGGTGAATTGTTCTCCATCTTCATTGTGATCTCTCCACCTTAAGCGGAGACACGTTTAGAAAGTTTGAGGAGAACCAAGTTCTAAAGTGACTACAATATTCATGGTAGATATATTTGGTCTCCTCTTCTCATTACGTTCGTGATCTAGCGTTTACTCCGACGGCTAACTCTCTTATATTCCACCTGCATTTTTTAGTTTTCTACGGGCCGGATTGGTGCCGATGACGTCTCTTTACTAGCAAGTACAATGCGCTCCTATGCGTACCCTTAAGCTACTGAATTAGTTATAATTTATATGTATGTTTTATGACTTTTTTAACTATTTTGTACCTATCCCATCCTTAACACATTCTCTATGTAAAATTTGCATACTCTGTGCGAGTAGATTCTTATTCACTATACGATAACCGGATCGTCCTCTAAAGTATGAAACCGTGATGTTTGTTTAATCATTAGTTGAATTAAACTGAGCTTTTCCATCTACTTAAGACCCCAAATTAAATGGTAGCTGTAAAAGTAGCGACTGCAATCCTAAGATGGCGAGAACGCTTGGATGAGTAGTGGAGTTTTTTCACTCTTTTCCTTCTTTTTTTAGTAGTTTTCTATCTTGTTCAATTTTATGCGCCCAACACCTAAAAGACGGTGTTCTTTGGGTCCTCGTATTTGCCGGTGTTGATGGCAGCCCCGTGGATTGGAATTTCCTGGCCATCTACATCGATTCCGCCGTTGGATGTCAGGTTTGGAGGCGAGCTAATGGATAACTTCTCCGATCTTGATTTTTGAGTTTCCTTGGCTACTTCTGCTCCAGTCATGACTTTGATCCAATCAACGTACAACGAGTATGGTCCGTATTGCTTGTCCAATAAACCGACACCAATGGTCTTGACCTCAGACTTGTTGATTTCGCTTCCGTCCTGGATTACACCCCAGTTGGTCATTACGAAATCATTGAGTGGAATTACCACAGTTTCCCAATTTCCTGGGTGGTTTAAGAACAAACGGTGCTGGAACAAATCAGTCACCAAAGGTGTGTTGGTCTGTATGTTAACCAAATACTTCCTTCTGTCTCCCTTAACTCTCAATACCAACGACGAGTAGTTGGACCAGTCCCAGTAGCTGTTACCAGACAACCACGATTCTTTCTGGTCCTTTGTTCTGAACATGGCGTATCCAGACCTAGTAACTTCTGGGTTGTCTTTGGGCAAGTCCAAGGACAAGTAGCCATGGAAATGACCGGCTTTTTCATTTTCTTCCACGTCGAAGTGGACGGTTGAATAACCTCCCATCTCTTGGTCAGATCTAGTCATGACATTCTCCATGGATTCTTGTGAATGGTTTTTGAAGTCGAGGACGGATTGAACAGACTTTGCCAAGTCTGTTGGCTTGGCAAAAAGGCCCTTGAGGGATGAGTTTAATCCTAATGTTCTTAACGACATTGTGCAAGGTATGAATTGATTTGTATGTACTGGAAAATGATACCAGTTTGCTAGCGATGAGTTGTAGCGAAATGTAGATGATTTACCTGGATATCAGGTAGATTTTTGGTGTAGACTTAACTAATTAACAGCGACAAAAGTAGCCAAAGGCAGGTGTCACTTGATAAGATATTATTAATACTTATTCGTAGCAGCAGCAGTGTTATGGGCAGTAGCAAATAGTAGATACTGTAGTAGTCACAAAGGAACAATTCAATTGGTGAATGATCTCAATTAAAATAATTTACAGAGAAATCAAATCTGCAAAACTCACTTAAAGAAATAGGTGATATTGCTTCCTATTTATATTCAAACAGCCCCGGACTGACAAAAACCTTAATTCTACAAATCTGCAAAATTAATAATACAATCCTTACATCAATCATTCCCCTTAACTATGGCCAAATTGGGCTTTGGTGATTTTTTACAAATCGGCTAGAGTTGGGCTTGGCGCACGACTTCCAAGAGTAAGTAGCCGGAGTGGCAGCAGTAGTAGAGAAGCAAGTAGAATACCTAGAATATAGAACGTGTAGAAATTTTACAAAATATAGAACATGTGGGGAGAGGGTTCGTGATCTGGGGAAGAAAGCCGGGGTATCTGTAGCATATGGAACGATTTGGAACGGTTCGCTCACTGCGGGTTCGGAGTTGATTGTCGTTGCTACTGTGAAATTTCAATGTGACCTGGCTTATGAACTCCGGACTGCTACAGTACCAAATGCAAGAATAATATTTTTGACCACAGTGGCTCCAAAAAGTGGAGAGATAAAGTTTCACCGCAGAGTCATTGGGCTACTTTGTGCTATACGATAATAGAACACGAAAATCGCTGGGCATACAGGAGATTCGAAAGTGCCTGGAATCGAATCGTCTCTGCCAGTGATGTAAACCATTCCCAGTGCCATTAGCCGTAGGCTGTGGTCCCACGATTCGGAAGCCTGGGACAAGTTTTATTGGTTGCTGTGATGGAACCCTGAGAACCGCTTGAACACGAGCCTACTACAGCAATACTAACTTATGGCTCAACTTGGGGCCAGGGTCTCTGAACCCGGGTACAATTACAAATATTACATCCCTGCCCATCATCGCAACTTCGGTCTACTCCCCACAATTGCCATGTTTCTGCAGCCTGGCCACACCTTTGGTCTTACCTGTTAAAGTATATCCATTGATCTTTATCGCACATATTTTTTTTCGCAATCAGAGAAGAGGGGAATTTAAGGATGGGGAAGATTATCATGTAGAAATATCACGGTTCCCATATATATACTCCAAATACCCCCACTGCGGATGCAGCCATGGAGTGGAGAATGGCGACTGGTTGTCGGTTTGTATTACATCACACTTATTACGTAGATTCTGAAAAATTTCAGATGTGATGCTGGAGTTGGAGCTCAAGCCCAATTGACCACCCTGCACCAATTCTCTTCCTCTAATCGGTATTTCAAAGTAAAACTTGGTAATTTAGCGACCTACTGTGTTGGGGCTGTGGAGCATGGGGTCCAATGCCACCAGAAAGCATCCGCTTCCTACGTGGTTTGTAATCACAACTGCCACTCCGAACCTACTCCGAACTCACTCCGAGCTCTCTCCGAATATTATCACCTTGGCAGGATTATACTTTTTTATCCGCAATCTCCTATATGCTATTGTTAGCAATATTTTTACATGTACGATTAGCCTCACCCCTTTTCAGCATTGAAGACTTCATATTGTTGGATTATTATCACAAGAACTAGGTTAAAGAGATATTGGCCGTTCAACTCCGAGATGACTTGCCGGCGGTCTCACTACCTTCCTCTATTTTTCAAACTCGTTGATAGATTCCAGGCGTATGCCAATCCTTAGTGTTCCGGGAGGCTGTTCCGTATTTTCTCACACCACGCCCAAACGACTAGTCCAAGGCTTCTCGATATTGTCTAGATTCACTACGGCTATAACTGTAGATAGCACCTCCTGCTTTCCCGGGCCCGAACGTACATTATCTACGGTGTTTCCTGGATACACCCTTATGTGGGGTTATCTACCAATCTGGAATTTGTAGATATACACAGGAGAAGGCTACTGTTAGGTAAGATACTTTTCTCCACCTTAGGAGATATACATCCGAAAGGACCAACTGTAGTCATAGTTTTTGGCAACGGGTTGCCTGGAGGTGGCTACGAATTAAGTTTCAGCAGCCCCGTGTGATAGCCGTTGATTGTTGGAAGTTTCTGGAATCGAATCGTACGTTAAGGGCACATAATGTGGTGTAATGTCTGCGTATGTGTAAGTATTGAATGATAATTACTGAGCATCACATCGTTTAGAAAAGTGGCACGGGGTCTGAAGAGTGACACGATAGTGTAAATATTGTTAGAGTGACAGTCAACATGGATCATTTTATATGTTCTATGATCGCTGTTTGTTTTGAGAGGATCTATTGATTTTGCTTACGATCTTGTTGACGTAAACGTATGAAAGAAAGGAAGATGGAGAGATTGCTGTTTACAGGAGAAGTTCCCCAGATTTCAATTCTATAATCAATACCTTCATTCCTACCGTAGTGTCTCTTAAAAATGCTGGAGCATGATCGAATAGCAAAGTAAATTCTTGAAATCGATTAGAATTCCAATATGGCACCACCATTAAAACTATCATTGTAATTAAGGCTAAGAGCGAGCATTACTCGACTGCCCACCTAACAGACGTACTAAAACTCTCCAAAGTCAATTTCCATTGTCTTATGATAATTTCTTCCCCTCAATGGAGTAGCAACTTAGTGACATTTATCTCTCTACATTAGCAGTTGTGTCGTGAAACCATCTGACCTCATCACTTACATCCTAGAGGAGATAATCTATGCTCGGTTCCGGTAAAGCAAAGAGATGGGCTTGTCTGTCAATACTTGAGCCGAAATCGAGCAGGCTCCATTAAGAAGTCTCGGAGATAATACCGATCAATAGTTGGCAAACGACTCTCTTCTTTATATATATGCTCTCATAAAACCCGTTGTGTCAGTTGACGTACAACTCAAACAAAGAATATAAATGTAGACATATAATTCAGTGCATATGAAAAATGTGAAAATAAAAACCGTTTTATCTGCTGACAGCAAAGAGGAGACCGTGAAGTTTTAGTACAAATACTCGTCTATAAAAGGGATTAGCTGTAAATTACATAGCGTGATAGAACTATACTCAATAGTACTACAATAAACAATAAAATGGCCGGAAATATCTATAATTCGGACTCCGCTGCTTACTTGGACCCAACGAAAGACCGTCGTGTCGTCTATTTGACCGGTGGCCACTCAGGTATTGGATGGTTTACTGCCTTGCAATTGTATTTGCACGGATACGTGGTCTACCTTGCCGGTAGAACTGAGTCCAAGGTCAATTCAGCTATTGAAACAATCAAGGCTGAAGCAGAGAAGAGACTGAAAGAATCCAAAAGCACTGAACACCACTTCGGTGAACTCCACTTCTCCTACATTGACTTGTTGGATCTCTCTACTGTCAACGCTGCCGCTCAAAAGTTTCTCAAGTCCGAAAGCAAGTTGCACATCTTAATCAACAATGCTGGATTAATGGCCGTTCCTTTTGAAGAGACGAAAGATGGTTTCGAAATCCAATACCAAGTCAACTTTGTAAGTCACTTCTTGTTGACCCTTTTGTTGTTACCAGCTTTAGATGCTGTAGCCAAAGAGGGCAAGGTTGAACCTAGAGTTATCAACCTTTCCTCCTTTGGCCATAATTTTATTTTGAAAGACTATAAACCAGAAGACCCAATCAACAATGCCCCTAACTACGTCTATAGTTGGGTGAGATATGGAAGAGCAAAGGCCGCCCAAATCCAAATCAGTAAGGAATTGGCAAAGAGACATCCTGAAATCTTGAGTCTCTCGATTCACCCAGGTTTCGTAATGAGTACCGGGCTTTACTCTCCATCCAAGAGTATGTTTGGTGTGGGAATATTCTCTGGTTTTATTAAGCCATTAGTGAATACCTCAGAAGAAGATGGTGCCTCAGCTACTTTGAGAGCAGCTTTGGATACTACATTGAGTGCTAAGAAAGACTCAGGAAAATACTTGGTGACTGGAGGAGCCGAAGGCACCCCAACCAAGTTAGCTAGAAGTGAAGCCGGCTCGAAAGCAACTTGGGACTGGACATTTGAACAATTGAACAAAAGGGGCTACAATGTTGAAGCTTAGACGGTAACTCGGATACGAAATGACGTTAATGTTCGTTTTCTCTTCTATTTACTATATATATGTTGATCAGTAACTTATTTAATAAATCTATATTCTATTTTATCCGAAATGGATATAATTACATTGCAAGACTTATAGAGTATCTGTACTTGAATTCTTGGATCCTGATGTAAGCAATAGCACAAACAAGGACCGAGGACACATAAGTCCGAACCCTTCTGAAAAATGAAAATATTCCTTCTCGTAAACTCGGGTTACGAATTGGGCTAGTTTTAGATGACTGCACGGGAGAATGATATTCTTTCCGGTAGCGATGTGGCAGCAACGGAGGACCTAAAAGGTGGCAAAAATAGTTACGTGGAGAGTTTGAGCTGCATTACAATGAGAGGAGATTCGGTCACGTAGAGGACGGCGACGTGGCTCAGGAGTTCATTTTGCAATCACTCCGGTTTTTAGCGCAGGGCGTTGGTTGGGAAATGTATTTGGAGGTGTGTTGAAGGCGAAATGATATTACTGCCTACAGTGGATGTAGTGTTATTCTTCATTCTATTGTAATCATTTAGTCCTTGATTATTATCTGAACTCATATTGTTGCGCAATTACTCTCCGAAATGCAACTAATCTTCGGAGTACCATGACCTCCGCCATACCCTTTAAGAACCGATCATATATATACAGCGCTACCATATCAACAGAACATCCCTGCCGCCACACTCTTGGTAGCCCCCCCTTCATATCTCCTGCACGTCAAAATTAAATGATCCTTATCGGTTTTCCTACACAGTGACGATTCCTATCATTCGTTTCATTCCTTGTGTTCCAATGTCGTGAAGTGGTAGGTGCTAGGCAGCATTGGGCTACCTTAAGAGAGTCATTGTAAGTTGTTTGTCGTCGTCTTAGTACTATGTTAGCATTGTATTAATAGGATTTAAGGAGTACTGTACATGTACATTTTCTATATGGACGTACATGTATTATAAAATATATGTATTGCATTGCAGCTTAATGTCGCATACATAGCGTCTCTATTGGTATCATATAGTGGCCATATGGATTGATAATGCCATGTTATTCACATATTGTCTTTCAATTGAACTAACATTGTAATACATAGAGTATCCCTGTATAAGTTCTCGACATCTAAATGTGCCGTAATTCAATCTCGAATATCTCCGTGGGCACATATTGGATCCAAGTATCAATGTAATCCACTACACGCGCTATATGTAAATAAGTGCTATAATAACTTACATCTGTGGTACTAGCTACTATAGTTTCCTGTCGAGTTGTACTACAAACTCTAAGACTATAACTATAACTATACGTATTCTGTTACTGGAAGTGCTCTATTACTATTCCTACATAATTTTGTTATTACCACGAACTCTACCATTTCTATATGCTTCTTATGCGTTTATATTACATCACTATATGTATAGTGTAATTATTACATAATTCCCTTACTATATGTACCATATTACTATGAACTCTCTTACCATACTTTAATACGGTGTACCCTCCACCTTTCTACTACATCTACCCATACCCTGGTCTCTGCATCCTATACATCTTCCACACTCCACGCTAACCACTCTAAACCACCCATCTTCCCTATCTACCACGACATTTATTATCTACACTCTATACTCTACTATACTGCCCCACTAGCTCCCCATACTGTATCTCATACTATATCTCATACTACATATACTACCGGGTTATTTATCTCTCTTTACTCGTTTCTTCTTCTTCACACCTTAGAGACCTCACCCTCTAAGTATATACCCATTGTTCCCCAGCTTTCCATCTATACCCTCAGATACCGCCAGCGACCCGGTATCACTCAATCTTGTTCCAACCGTTCCATTTCTTATCGCAGTTGCTAACTATGGGCATTCTCTCCTTCTTAACGTACGTACTGACATGACACGATATATGTATATGTAAATGTCTATCTATACATGTGTATGAGTTCATATACATATACAGTTATCATAACTGCTTCAAAACCGTTACTAACCATCTCAGCACTTTGACCTCAACAGTCTATCCCGTCATCGCCTCCTACAAGGCCTTCGAGGAATACACCCGTGCCGTCAGTGTTGTAGACGCCGCCAACTTCAAAGTAGGCGGTATCACGGTTCCATTCTCGCTTCTCATCAAGAGAGAAGGCGTCAAAACCGATGCTGCGAACGAAGCTGCACTTCAGATTCATCTCATCACCATCCAGAAGTGGTTCATCTACTGGGTGGTGTTGGCCACTGCCCAATTGGTTGAAAGCGTGCTTTTCTTGAAGTACTTGGTTCCCTTGTACGCTATCTTCAAGCTCGCCTTCTCGGTCTGGTTGATTGTGCCAATGGTGACCCTGTTCAACGCCCAGGCAGACACAACCAAGACATTCGACACCACGAAAGACTGGGTAGCTTTCACCAGATCAGGACCGGGTTTGCTCTACTTCTCATACATCCAGCCATGGATAGAGGGTAACTTCGACACCTTGATCAACTTGCCCCTTAGCATTCCGTCATTGTTCGGCGTTGCCTCGAAGTTGGGCTCGGTAGCGAAGTTCAGGGAAGAAGACAACACTAATGCCGACTTAACGGGGCGAAACTTACCCAATGAACTGGCAGATTATGCCAATATGTTGGACAGCTCGTATGTGATGGTGATGAACATCAAAAACAGGTTTGGCTACGGAGTAGGAGATGATAATAGAGAAGTCTCTGCTGAATCGAGTTCGAGTGGAGTGGATGACTCTGCTAAGAAGGCTTCGGGCGAATTGAACCAAAGAAAGGTCTCTAGTAGTGAAAATCTGGTCCCAGAGCCACTGCCAAAAGCTTCTGAGAAGAGGAAAGGCTGGCTTTGGTAAGTCATCACGCGATGATACATGTGTAAGATATGAATTACTACGAAGGCTGATCTTTAGATGTGGTAGTTGGTACGGTACAAGAGACTCAAGTATCTGGTCTCTTTGGACACATTAGGCCACTACAATTCGGAGGAACTGGTTTCAGGTTTACAGAGAATGGATAGGTTTACACGATTTAGGTTTTAGTTTTATTTTTGCGGTTTAAGTGATGTTTTGGTTTGTTTCTTCTATTTGTTGTTATTGTTATTGTTTAATATTTATACTGGACGTGGTGATTAATGCTTTAATTTCACTTTTTGCGTCATATATACGTTTTGATTATGAAGTTTGTGAACAAGTATCAGAATTATCATTAGAAGCTGGAAGAATAGCATGTAATCCAGTAAAAGTGCATCATCTGCAAACAGAAATCTGGCTACATTGCAGCATATTCTCTCTTTCTACATTATCCTAATTGTTACTACGTGGTGTATTATTATGTACATGGTTGAATGTGTATATGTATGACGGTCTAAGGACAATCCTAAAGACCCAAGAATTGACTTACCAATTCTCTCTCCGATCTAGACTCCACCTTTTCAGAGTGAATCTTGACCTGTTGTTCTGCTTGCTTCTTCACCTTGTCAGAAACGAACAAGTTAGGCAACTGTGGAATCTTGTAGATTCCATCGAAAGTATCTATTGGCTTTAACTTGTCTGAGCCAGTACGGTTCTTTTGGATCATGGTCTCAGACTCTTCTTCACGTTGATATTCGGCCATTTCGACTAATTCAGGTGACACTTCTGGCCACACAAATGGCTCAGCCATATCTATGGTCATCTTCTTGTACTGTGGTCCTCTGTAACGGGCATAATCGTATGGTCCTCTGACGAATTTAGCATGCAACAACTGGACAGTGACGTTCAAGGCTCTCAAGCCATAGACATGCCACAAGTAGTCTCTCAAGTCCATTTTGTTCATACTCTTTGGAACCAAGAACTTGGCTTGGTATGGGGAATGCTTAGCGTTCGGTCTCAAAAGACATATACGTCCCTGGGGAAAGTAAATCTGCTTCTCACCCACTCTGAAGTGAGGCTTGCCCAATACGACTTCATCCTGGTATTTTTCATAGTTTCTTCTGGCGATCTTGTCGCTGTTAGACTTGAATTTGATGGGAACAGGCTTGCCTGCTTGCTGGTATCTTTGCTTGATTTCGGTGGCTGGAAACAAAGTGTCTTTCACGCCCTGTGAAATGAGAGGCTCTCTCTCCTTTCTGAACCCGTAACGAGGCTTCTCCAACTCGACTTCGTTGACATTGATCTTTGGGTAGTTCTTGGCCTGCTGTTTGTAGTGAAGCGACCGCCTAGAAACGTTTATGACTGACGACAAAAGGGACTTTACGCGGAAGTCCATCTTTGCTGTTATATATGCAACACGTACTACAGAGTCTAGTCAATTATCTGGAAAGCTAAACCTCTATATCTACAGACCATTCAATGAACTATCCGAATTCATTGTTAACTATGGAGATTTTGAAAATTTTCAGACCGCGGTGTCTGCAGGAGTATGATTATTATATGGTAGCGCCGAATATGGTGCTAGGAAATGAAACAAACTGAAAGGAGAACGAGTGGTGGCTTGAAATGGAGATAGCGTTAGTGATTGTTGTATTGAGTTGATTATGTGTGCTGGAGCTTAGTGGTTTTGGGATTTTACAGAAGTATTTTGTGACATGCTACACTAAAGTTCGTTAATATGTAGCTAATATGAGTACTATAGATAAACCGATTATATAATCGAACTAGCCAGAAGCTCTCAGCTCTTCGACAAGATACGAAGACCACCGCCGTCTAAGAAGTAGAAGGAAATCGCTGTGTTCTCATATGTATGGAGTAGCAGTCAGAGAGGGATTTATACTGTTCTTTCGAAGATTTTGCATTTATGTTGAAGTGTACAATTGGTAGTATTTGCCAAATTATTATAAATTTATCACATTTGATTGTGCCGGCACTTTTATTCACATTCAAAAGCACTCCAATCCTTACCTAACATATACAATGAAACCATAAAGGCTCTAAAAATAACAGATGTGACTTTATAATAGGAGTGATTCAACCCATTGCAAAAGAAGACAACTATTACGCTATGCAGGTTCAATTCTAACATTTTGCAGCCTAAACAATTCCACATCAGAGTCGATTATAGTCTGGTCAATAATAATTTCAGGATAGAAGCCTCTTGAACTGAATCTCGTTATTAATTTTGCAACTTGATCCCTATTAATATCGTTCTCACCAAGGCCAAGGGCTGAAATTGCATCGTTCCACTTAATTTTTGAAATATCAGTAAGCAGGTTACTGCCTAGATGAATACAAATCAAGTCCTTAGCAAATTCTAACCCCTTCTCACATATCCATGGTCCTAAGCTATTAAAATTCAAATATAGAATTTTCAAATTCCGAAATTTCTCAAAAGTACCGTGGATGGCACTTAATTTGCAATTATCTAAATGAAGCACCTCCAAGGAATTTGGCAAGGCCTCTAAATTGATTGTTTGAATGTAGTTTCTTGTCAAAACTAGTTCTTTCAATTTATGGCATTTTACAAACGAGAATGCATATGTCATACTTGAATTAAGGTTGCAGCTCTTAAAAGAACAGTATTTCAAATTTGGCAAGTCAAGATCAATCCTTGAAATAACCCTCAATCTGCACGATTCGAGGCTGATCCGACTTATAGAGCTTGGCAAGCCTTTAAAGAATTCATCATCAACGCATTTAGAAAATGTTAATGAAAGTTCTTGCAACTTTGATGGAAACTTGAAACCATCAGAAATAATAGATATTGAATCCAACGTTAGTCGGAGTATGCTGTCCGGCAAAGTGATAGTATAGCTTTCCAAAATATCTATATCTCTGTTGCCTTGCAAAGCCAATGTGTGTAGATTTGGAAAGTTATCTAAATGGCAGTCCCTCAATCGATTATATGATAAATTTAGCCACTCCAAAGTACGTGGTAATTGCGGTACAAAAGACTCGCTTCGCAAGAAATAATTTTGAGATAGATCCACACGGGTGACCTTCAGTAAGGAAGAAAGATTTGTTTGTGATATCGAGTACATACAATTGGAGCGTAGTGTCAAGCTCTGCAAAGCTTTGGGAAACTGAACGTTACGTAGTTTTTCAGTGTTCATCGTTGACAAATTTAATCCAAGAAGATTCTCTGGAAAATCGGACACACCATGGTTGCCATTAACTAACAGCAAATATTTCAAACTGGAGGGTAATTGAAGATCCCCGTGAGGTACTATTCCAAACTGAAATGAAATTTCAAGGCTTTCTAATTTTGGGGGAAGTCTAAATGCATCACCTACTTTGAAGTACTTCCTCTTACCCACATCAATAAATCTTTCAGGACAAGAGCTGACAAGCTCATCCAATGTCTCGTCAATCATAGAAGATCCCCTTTTACAGAATATTAGCTCCTCTAAAGAGTCCGGAAAGCGCACCGTGCTAAAAAAAGATAGAGTCATATCCAATTTGAACGGTCCAATAAATTTCAATGACTTTAGGGAACTTAGCTTTGACAAGTCTGCTAAATCAGCCAAATTTGTGCAATCTCCGAATGTTAGCTTCTCAATGCCAAGAGGAAGCTTAATCCATTTTGGGGAGCGAAGTGCTCCACACTGAAACCGAAGCACAGATAGATTTGTTGAGGCAGAAAAGTCAATACAAGTCTCCTCAGTAATGAAATGCGTTTGAGAGCTAGAGCTCTCAATAGTTAGTTCCCTCAATGCATCATGAAACGTTAAATGCAAGACTTCCGAGTCCCCAAACTCCAACAGGTTAAAAAGATGAAGCTTCTCCAAGGCCTTAGGCAAATACAATAGATCCTGATCCCCAATTGCAACTCCTGTCATCACTAGGGTTGTAAGATGAGGCATTCTTTCAAAGAAACTCTCTATATTTTCTATTACGCCCATATCAATTTCCAAGCATTTTAAATAAACAGGGAATTCATTTTGATAGAAATCCAAAGGATTATAGTCAATCTCAAGCTCATTAGTGAGAATGTGCAATTTTCTTATTCTGTAAGGCAATTTACAAACTGCTTCTAATGTACGATGGAAATCATTCACATACGTATCTTCATCCGGGGCACCCACTCTCGAATAGTCTATTTCTACTACCACTTCAATACTTGAAACTCTGCTTAAGAATTCAGGGAGGATAGTCAGTAATTCCATCAATCTTTTGGCATACGGAAAGATCACGGTCCGCGGTCGATACTCAGGATACAATCTGATGAAACATAGAAACGCAGTAAGACTGGAAAACGTTGTTAGTTCATTATCATCTTCTGTATGACCAGCTTCAGTGATGTGGGTATCAAAATCATCACGGTCATATTCAAGATCTCGGATATCCGAAGCTTTCAAGAAATTACCAGGCCCGATTTTGATGTCTTTGTACAAGGAATTGAATGCAAAAGGAGCTAGCCACAGATCGTTCTTCAAGCAGTAGAGCGTGCGTTTTGGTAGGAGGTTTGTAATCCTCTGAAGGAGTTCAGGAGGAAAATCATTGAAGTTATGGAGGATTGAAAATTCCATTTCTGGAATTTCTAGTGGAACTTGACACTATCTATAGATTCTATATAGAAGACTGATTAGCGAGAAGAGATCAAATGGGACAACTAGCAGATGTCTCCAGATACTACAAACTGACGTATATTTTGTATTTGGCTATTTCCACACAACAACAAAACACACTTTTCACTACGGATAAATACAACACTATCCAACGCTGGCCCTTGTCTCCTAGAAAAGACAACTCATCTGATTCATAGGAACCCTAAAATCCAGATAAGATCTGTATGGGGACGTGTGGCTACCTGCAGGTGGGTTCCGTATAATGACATCAGCGTAATTCGGAGTTACAGAGGGGAGATCGATGTGCTTGTCTCTATGTGTGGTTGAACGAATGAACAAAAATCACAATGGAGATTCCTTTTGACTTTGAAATTCACCACCTCTTCCTATGTTTCATATCCATCGCACATCCATCCCACAACAATAGCGACCAAAAGGCGTTAAGTCAAAACCATTGAATTCATTAATACGAGAGATGGCTTTATCTACAGGATGGTGGGACAATAGTGGCATATGGCGGCATGGATGTTTCATGTCATATTTTGATGTTTTCTTTTTGGCTGCTGGTAACGGTCATGTGACACGAGCACTTTCGCATTTTTCATTCTCCCGTAGTTAACGCGAATGGCGTAGCATACCGTGAGATTGAAAAGACCAAGAGAAGGACCAGATAACTCTTCTGCAAGACTTCGAATTTATCCCAAAATTCTTTCAATTAACACTTAATATTATCTCACTGTATCCACCAATTTTCAGACGTTTTACGATTTTCTCTACCCAATTACACCACCATCTCTCCACTCTTCTCCCCATTATATGCTAACTATTCACCCACCCGGTGCGCGCACGACCACGCTCACTCGAAGTTTTTCAAAAGACAAATTCGAACTGACATTTCAATGGCGGCTAATAGGATATTCTTTAGAACAACTGTCATCTCATACGGGTCCCTCTTAGTGAACGGCACCGAAGAATCGAGATACAGGGACATTTGAACGTTCTCAGTGCGCTGACGCTTTTAACCAGCCGTTTCCGATAGAAACTCGTTAAATAATTCGTTAGATACCTTGTAGTGACGATGTCCGACGATCCATACGCCTACGACGACGAGGACTCTCAGAGTATCACGCCAGAGGACTGTTGGACGGTAATTTCGGCGTTCTTCCAGGAGAAGGGTCTTGTCTCGCAGCAGCTTGACTCGTTCGACGAGTTCATCGAAACAACCATCCAGGAGTTGGTTTGGGAAGATTCCCATTTGATCTTGGACCAGCCAGCACAACACACATCGGAAGACGACCATGAAAACAGAAGATATGAGATTACCTTCGGTAAGATTTACATCTCCAAGCCCATGCAGACTGAGGGTGATGGTACCACGCATCCTATGTTCCCACAAGAAGCCAGACTTCGTAACTTGACGTACTCGTCTCCATTGTATGTGGATATGACCAAGAAGGTGTTCAAGTCTGACGACAACAAAAGAAAAGAAAACGAACTTGAGTGGATAGAAGAGAAGGTGGAGGATGAGGAACCACAGCAGAAGGTCTTTCTCGGTAAAGTTCCAATTATGTTGCGTTCCAAGTTTTGTATGTTAAGAGATTTGGGTGAACATGAATTTTACGAACTTAAGGAATGTCCTTACGATATGGGTGGTTACTTCGTCATCAACGGTTCCGAAAAGGTCCTTATTGCACAGGAAAGAAGTGCTGCCAATATAGTACAAGTCTTCAAGAAGGCTGCACCATCTCCAATTTCTCACGTAGCTGAAATCAGATCCGCACTTGAAAAGGGTTCAAGATTGATTTCTTCGATGCAAATCAAGCTTTACGGTAGAGATGAAAAGGGTATCTCAGGAAGAACCATCAAGGCTACTTTGCCTTATATCAAGGAAGATATTCCTATTGTAATTGTATTCAGAGCATTGGGTGTTGTACCAGATGGTGATATCTTGGAACATATCTGTTACGACGCCAATGATTGGCAGATGTTGGAAATGTTGAAGCCATGTGTTGAAGAAGGTTTCGTTATCCAAGAACGTGAAGTTGCCCTTGATTTCATTGGTAGAAGAGGTGTTCTCGGTATCAGAAGAGAAAAGCGTATTCAATATGCCAAGGATATTTTACAGAAGGAACTCTTACCTAATATCACACAAGAAGAAGGTTTCGAATCTAGAAAGGCATTCTTCTTGGGTTACATGGTTAACAGATTGCTTTTGTGTGCATTAGAGAGAAAGGAAGCCGACGACAGAGATCATTTTGGTAAGAAGCGTTTGGATTTAGCTGGTCCTCTTTTGGCCAACTTGTTCAGGATCTTATTCAGAAAGCTCACCAAGGATATCTACAACTATATGCAAAGGTGTGTAGAAAATGATAAGGAGTTCAACTTGACTCTTGCTGTGAAGTCTCAGACTATTACTGATGGTTTAAGATATTCCTTAGCCACCGGTAACTGGGGTGAGCAGAAGAAGGCCATGAGTTCTCGTGCTGGTGTTTCCCAAGTGTTGAACAGATATACATACTCTTCAACATTGTCACATTTAAGAAGAACTAACACTCCTATTGGTCGTGATGGTAAGATTGCAAAGCCAAGACAACTTCACAACACCCATTGGGGTTTAGTTTGTCCAGCAGAGACTCCAGAAGGTCAAGCGTGTGGTTTGGTCAAGAACTTATCACTTATGACATGTATATCCGTTGGTACCCCATCGGAACCAATCCTTTACTTCTTGGAAGAATGGGGTATGGAACCATTGGAGGACTATGTTCCATCCAACTCTCCAGACTCTACTAGAGTCTTCGTCAATGGTGTTTGGGTTGGTACCCATAGAGACCCAGCTAACTTGGTGGATACCATGAGAAACTTGAGAAGAAGGGGTGATATCTCTCCAGAAGTATCCATTATCAGAGACATTAGAGAAAAGGAATTCAAGATCTTCACGGATGCTGGTAGAGTTTACCGTCCATTATTCATTGTGGATGATGATCCAGAATCCGAGAAGAAGGGTGAGTTGAAGTTACAAAAGGAGCATGTTCACAAGTTACTTTCTTCGGAATACGATGAGTACGATGACAACGACCCTGAAAATGCCGCATACAGTTGGTCTTCATTGGTCAACGATGGTGTTGTTGAGTATGTCGATGCTGAAGAAGAAGAAACAATCATGATTGCCATGACTCCAGAGGACTTAGAGGCCAGTAAGAGTACTTTAAGTGAAACACAACAAAAGAGCTTGCAATTGGAAGAACAAGAGTTGGATCCAGCTAAGCGTATTAAGCCTACTTTTTCCAGTGCAACACATACTTTCACCCATTGTGAGATTCATCCTAGTATGATTCTTGGTGTTGCAGCTTCTATCATTCCTTTCCCAGATCACAACCAATCTCCACGTAATACATATCAATCTGCTATGGGTAAGCAAGCTATGGGTGTATTCTTGACTAATTACTCCGTCAGAATGGACACCATGGCCAACATTTTATACTATCCACAGAAGCCTTTGGCTACTACCAGAGCTATGGAGCACTTGAAATTCAGAGAATTGCCAGCCGGCCAAAATGCCGTTGTGGCTATTGCCTGTTATTCGGGTTACAACCAAGAAGATTCTATGATTATGAATCAGTCTTCTATTGATAGAGGTTTGTTCAGATCGCTTTTCTTCCGTTCTTACATGGACTTGGAGAAGAGACAGGGTATGAAAGCTTTGGAGACATTCGAAAAGCCTTCGAGGAGTGACACATTAAGACTTAAGCATGGTACATATGAGAAATTAGATGATGATGGTTTGATTGCACCAGGTGTCAGAGTTAGTGGAGAGGATATCATCATTGGTAAGACCACTCCTATTCCTCCAGACACTGAGGAATTAGGTCAAAGAACTCAATACCACACCAAGAGAGACGCTTCAACTCCATTGAGAAGTACCGAGTCTGGTATTGTAGACCAAGTCTTACTTACTACCAATGGTGATGGTGCCAAGTTCGTTAAAGTTCGTATGAGAACCACTAAAGTGCCTCAAATTGGTGACAAGTTCGCCTCCAGACACGGACAGAAGGGTACTATCGGTGTTACATACAGACATGAAGATATGCCATTCAGTGCTCAAGGTATTGTTCCTGATCTTATTATCAATCCTCATGCCATTCCATCTCGTATGACGGTCGCGCATTTGATTGAATGTTTGCTTTCTAAGGTCTCTTCGCTTTCTGGTCTTGAAGGTGATGCCTCTCCATTCACTGATGTGACTGCTGAAGCTATTTCTCGCTTGTTAAGAGAACATGGATACCACTCTAGAGGTTTTGAGGTGATGTACAACGGTCACACTGGTAAGAAGCTTATGGCTCAAGTCTTCTTTGGTCCAACTTACTACCAAAGATTGAGACATATGGTTGATGACAAGATTCACGCCAGAGCTAGAGGTCCAGTCCAAGTCTTGACCAGACAACCAGTAGAAGGTAGATCCAGAGATGGTGGTTTACGTTTCGGAGAGATGGAGCGTGATTGTATGATTGCTCACGGAGCTGCCGGTTTCTTGAAGGAGCGTTTGATGGAAGCCTCCGATGCTTTCAGAGTCCACGTCTGTGGAATGTGTGGTTTAATGACCGTAATTGCTAACTTGAAGAAGAACCAGTTCGAGTGCCGTTCTTGTAAGAACAAGACCAACATCTACCAGATTCACATTCCATACGCAGCCAAGTTGTTGTTCCAGGAGTTGATGGCCATGAATATCTCTCCTAGAATGTACACAGAGCGTTCCGGAGTGAGTGTCCGTGTTTAAAGATATAAGACAATTCAAAGGTAGTGAGAGAGAGTTAAAAGCGAGGTGTCGATACCAGTTTCTATACCCTGGGGGTAATGTAATTATACAAAAAAAAGATGGCCGATTATATATTGTAGCATATAGCAAATAAAAGAAGAATATCAGATCAGTATAGAGTAGCAGTAGTATCTTTCTTGGTAACGGATAATAGACCTTTATCTTCTAATGAGTCTAATAGAAAGCTTTTAAGTCACTGGACACTTCGTTATCAGCTTCAAGTATAATTAAAATTTTCGTATTAAATCAGTCTTAAAAATGCTTTATATATTGTAACATTAAATACAAATATGATAGGATGATCCTCTATGTACATGGATACGTCAGGGTCCATTGCAATGCTGGATTGCAAATGAACGGTTATACTCCAACTCAGTCTTGATTTCAAAGACGAAGTTTTGTTTCATATGAAAAAGGTAAATGCAACAAGTCTCTGTCAAATCTCAGAGTGCTAATACCTTTTATGTGACTATTATCACCTCATTATTTCCAAGATTTCGTCAGTTTAATGCTGCAAGTACTTCTCTCTGAGCTCAGCGTTCACCTTTTCCTTGTGCTCCAACTCTTCAGCCTTGGCTCTGGCGTCGGCTGCCTCGTCGGCAAATGCTATTAAGTTGTCCTTGTATGGGTGCTCATCGCCATCGAAAACCTTCAATCTGTCCATTCTTACAAGTCTGTTCTTGTGCTTTGGAAGCATACCCTTGACGGCTCTGGTCAAGATCTCTCCATAACCTTTATTCTCAATCATACGCTCCATAGGTACCAACTTCAAGGAGCCCGGACGGGTTGTGTGCGACCAGTAGTGTCTATCTTGCAATTTGTTACCGGTAACCTTCAAATGCTTGCAGTTTGTCACCACCACGTAGTCTCCGTGGTCTCTGTTGGGCGAGAAAGTAGGCTTGTGCTTACCTTGCAAGGTAATGGCGATGCTAGCAGCCAAACGACCAAGCGTACGGGGGTCGGCAGCGGCGTCAACGTGGTGCCATACTCTGGTCAACGCCACGGCAGAGGTTCCTATTCTTTGCGACATCCTATACCAGTACTACAGGGTATTTTTATCTTATACTTCGTATCACCACTCTGTTCATCAAACGATTGAAAAATCGATTTTTCACTGGACCTGTAAAATGTCGCAGAACGAATTTTTCATCACCAAATGTCGCCCGCGCGCATGTCGCGGCGTCAGATTACGGTTTTTTGGATTTTGTGAATTTTCATTCAACGACGACAACTCAGAGGAGAGATAGAAACAGAGAGAGTAGTGGTAACGGTAAGAGTCTTGGATCAAGAAAAGAGTCGTTTATACACTGAATAAGCCGAAACACAAAAGAAACCGTTTTTGGACTGCTTTTTTTTGTTAATTTACCGCTGGAATCAGAGATAGTGTCTTGCGACAGAAGCTGTTATATTCGATTGAAGAATTGAAATTTGGGAAGTAATCGACCGTGTCGACACGAATCGAGTTCTGCTAGACAGTAATTATAGATCTGATAGAGTAACCGCGTTTGTTCGCTGCTCTTTTTGCTGTTTTTGAGTTCAATTTGCTCCTATAGTCGCTAACATTAGTGCCGTATACCGACATATTTAAGTATCGCTAAGAATCGTATTAGATCCAATAATTCAGCTAATTCGAAGGAAAGCAATCACCTTTTGAATAAGAAGAGAGTTATCACCGACTTGGATATTGCAATACCTATTAATTTCAGACTTTTGCCCATTTTTTCATCACTGGAAGTACTTATTTCTTTAGTAAGAACAACTCGAATCTCCATCTTTCCTGAATTTTCATTATTTCAACATCCCATAACTCGCCTTATTCATTTAAGACTAGTTTCAGTATCCATTTGATCAAGACATTGGAAACTAGAAGTACCACATTCAACTAGAAAAGGTATCGAATCCATTAGAACCTCGATATAAACAAACCTGAAAAATTCAGAACATCAATTCACAACTTCACATATAGACTGAAATGTTTTTCCTTAAAGACCTTTCGCTTAACCTCACACTCCATCCGTCATACTTTGGTCCTCAGATGGACCAGTATCTTCGTGATAAGCTTCTTTCCGACGTGGAAGGCACATGTACTGGTCAGTTTGGCTACATAGTGTGTGTTTTGGATTGTATGAACATCGATGTAGGAAAAGGAAGAATCATTCCAGGTTCTGGTATGGCTGAATTCGAAGTCAAATACCGTGCCGTGGTGTGGAAACCATTCAAAGGAGAAGTAGTCGATGCCGTGGTGACCACTGTGAATAAGATGGGTTTCTTTGCAGACGTTGGACCTTTATCTGTCTTTGTAAGTACCCATTTGATTCCTTCAGATATGAAGTTCAACCCTTCCGCTAACCCACCAGCATACGTTAGTCCGGATGAGACAATCAGAAAGGGTTCTAGAGTGAGATTGAAGATCGTGGGTACTAGAACAGACGTCAATGAGATCTACGCCATTGGAAGTATCAAAGAAGATTACTTGGGACCAAGTCCTATGTGATCGTAGTATCGCCTTCCTTGTTAGTTCCTTGTTGATGAAGTCATTGACTTTGCTTAGAGTTCTGGACCAAGCACTGAGCTATTGTAACCATTCATATCTACTCTCAATCCAGTATTAGAACTACTTTACAACTCCTTTACAGTTCTTCTCATGTACTATAATTAGCCAAAAGTTTATTTATGCATCGCTATCGTTAAATAAATAATTTTACATATATTGATACAAAAAATTCGAAGTATAACGTATCTTGTACAAGCTCTGGTCATTCACCCTTCTATGATAATTCTATTAGTCCTCAGCATCTGAAGTCAAATCAATAACTTCAGTGCTATCACCAGTAGCAGTACTATTAGCAGTCGTCGCTTCTGCATCAACAGGGCTGATTGAAGATACATCGGCATCCACAAATAAGCCGTTTCTTTGTGATGTTTCCTGACTCCATACACGTTGTGAGTTGATGTCACTGAGTTTCGAAGCAGGGGCGGGACTGTGGATACTCATTACGTCAATTCTTCCATTAATAGGTGAAACAGGATCACGCTGTCCAGCCATTCCAATAGCGTCACCGTCCAATTCAATTCCTAGCAAGCCAGTAATTCGCTGTTTCTTGTTTACGGGGTATTCATTTCTATTATTGGCTCTTGCTTGGCTTTGCACCTTATCAAAAATAGACTTTGAATAACGAGTACCATTATTGACAGGCGTACTACTAAGTTTCTGGTCAGCGGATCTACTACCGCTTGCCATATAAGTGGATTGTTGCTCTGTCGATCTTGGTTGTTGCAGCTGGCCATTGTAATATCCATAAGTTTGATGACTAGAGGTGCCAATCTCATCCCTGTAAGTGGTTTGGTTTGTACTTACGCTCCAAGTGCCAGCTGGGTACTCTGGGTGCTCATGGAAACTTTGCAGGCCAGCGATTGGTCTTTGCACATCGTTTTTAGCGTTCAAGTAACTAGTTCCACTAGCTGATGTAGTGCCCACAAAGTAGTTATTTTGAGATGTCAACGACTTCAATTTGTCAAGAGCTTCTGCTACGGAAGGGAGAATGTCAGATATATTTGGGACCGGAGCGCTGGATATGTTCTCAGTAGGTACGTTGGAATGATTGGGATGTTCCTTTTGTTGCAATTCTATCGGACGAACAACCCTACTTTCATGATTGAGCAAATTTTCATGTTGATTGGTAGCAGGAGTTACGGGAGGAGGAAATGCTGGGGTGTTCGATGGCATCCCACTAGCATTCTCTCTGAATAAATTTCCCAACCTTTGTACAGTATCTGCTTCCTCTTTTGCCTGTCTACTTCTGAGTCTGTCAAAGTCGCGTTGCTGCAGTTCGATGTATAACTGCTTTTTAGTTTGGATTGTCTTAATATTCTGGTACTTGCGCTGCCGTTCTTGGCTCGCAAGCGCAGTTCTAAAATTGGGGGGATATCCATTTCTACTATTGCCATTAAAAGATGATTCATGCTCTCTCATAAGTCCACTAAAGTATCTTTCTCTGGCAACGGTTTGATCGTGCTGAAGTCCCCTAATCTCCTCATCGTGTTTGCTAATCAAACCAGTCTTCTGTTTCTGAAGTTTTTCTATACGAGCGGCGAAACTTGCAGCAGATGATCTGCTTACTGTCTCGTTTTCAATGGGTGTCTGTCTGACGACTCTTGGTACGTCGGCACTGCCGCTGGCAATTGTACGCATAGGAGGAGGAGGAGGAGGAGGAGGAGGAGGAGGAGGACGGGGAGGAGGTACGACTCGTTGAACAATTTCCTGAGGAACATTCGTTGTCACTGTGAGTGCGGAACTGTTTGTGTTGCTGAATCCTCCAGGTGGCGTATTTGAAGTAGTATCATCCTCAGATGGATGGTGCTGTACTGACTGTGATATATTATTCAAGTTAGCAATTGCATTGGGGATACTGTTACTTCTTTTTTCTTTATTTTTGGTAGTGATCGGGTCAGCATTTTTAGCCGTCACGTTTCCAGTCAGGAATGACCTGAAATTGGTCATTGAACTTATTCCAGACTTCTCAACTATGTTGATATTAGGGTGTTCAAAATCTGAAAAGTTTGGGACATCCCGACCAGCCGCTGGTGATGAAGAAGAGTGATGATTGGAAATGGGACTAACATGAACAGTTTCATTCAGTAGTGGAGGAGCTATGAAGTTATTCGTCAAATAAGGAAAATCAGAAGAAGATGCAAAATTACTTTGTATACTCAAGGTAGAGGTGGGAGCTTCGATCTGCGTTGAGGTCAATGGAATCGGATCATCATCCAACAACCTCGGCACTTCAGTTGTTCTTTCCGCAGCTTTAGGGGTTCTGTTAATTGTTTCAACTGTCTCCTGAGGTGAGAAGTTTGTCACAGAGGAAGTTCTAGATGGATGTTGTGACCCCATTGTATTATGAACAGGGTCAGATGTTCTAGGACTAACATTAATCATCGGGTTTGAAACCGTGGGGCTGCTAGAACCGCTAGATACATTGTGAGCGATGTTAATATTATTCAGGTATTCGCGTTCAATAGATACTGACGACTGTCTTTTAGAAGGAGGATAAGGCGGTGGTGGAAGGGGTGGGAGTGTAGAAGTGTTGGTTGTCATATTGCTGTAATTAGAACTCCTATTAGTCTCTTTTTCAAGATTAGAATTGTCAGTCATTATATCTTCCAGTAATCTGGGGGTTGAGGTTCTATTTACAGATGTTTGCTGCTGGGTAAGACTTGAACTTGGACTTCCATTATTGTTGATGTTCCCATTGTGTTGATTGGGTGCGACTTGATCGGGTAGGATATGGTGGTTTTCATTCGCATTGCGGCTGCTGTTATGATTAGCATTACCAAGGTCATTCGCGCTTCTATTCTGAAATCGACTGGACTGGGACACTAAAGGCACTCTCCCTCTGGATGGGTTCTTGTTGTGCTGATATAATGGCCTACGGTTCTGACGAATTATAAAGATGCTAGGAGCTTTGAGAGCCCTTTGAGGAATTGTTGGGGAAGTGCTTTGGCTTCGAGTACCAGCAGCTATGTTTGAGGTATTCGTAGCGTTGCCACTTGTGGTCGCTACGAAAGTAGTTGAACTGATATTAGCATTGGTGTGTGCATCGCTATCTGACCTCTGTTGTTCACCTTGTAGTGTGGATGAACTGTTATCCCTCGTTGTCTGCTGATGCCCCAGCGAATGTTGAGTAATAGCTCTATTCTGCTCCGTGGACCGTAGAGAAGTTGGCAGTACGGATTGTTCTTGATTAATTCTAATACCGTTGTCGCTTGGGTGATCCATTAATGATCTGAATGGACTATCCAGATGATCCTGGGTAATAGGCTGTATTGTGTTGTAGTTGACGACAGACGAATCTGACATTGGCGTATGAGTTGGTGTCGTCGTATCTGGTTGTGAGGCGGCTTGCATATTCAAAGGTGTAAGCGTATGTGTCTGTGTGGGAGTTGATTGGTTGCTTGGATCGTGGATCAAATGTGAATTCAATGACAATGATGTAGTTGAATGAGGTATTGATCCAAATACTCTGGGGATGCTTGTTGTAATGGGATTGTGGTTCTGTGGTGAAAAAAGTGAAGCTTCTTGAGAAGTGGTGACTGCGTGAGTCGTAGGTGTATTCCTCTCGTAATTGTTTGTATCTGAATTAGGTACAGCCTTCTGCAATACAGGCGTATCTGACTTCTCTGACTGTTCTGGACTTTTGATGTCACTTTCTTTCTCAGCAGCCAAGGCTCCATTTATAGCATTCTCTATGTCTTCCATTTCATCGATATTCGTTTCATTAGCTGCATCTTCCATTGTTGCATCCCCAAGAGACTGGTTATCCATGGCGATGTCCTCTTCACCAATATGTAGATTGTCCTCATTTACTTCTGGTGCTATCATCGGGGAACTTATTTTATTGCTAATACGAGAGTGTCGTGGTACTGGTATCATGGAAAGAGGGATTTCAGGTTCGCTTTCTTCATCGCTGTCGCTGTCTAGAGATACTATCTCTGGCTGTACACTCAAACTCTTTGTTTTCTCTGCTCTAGCCGCTGGCGTGGACTCTTTGCTACGTGCGTCGGATTCTTTACCCCCACTCGTATCTTCTGCTGTCCAACTTCCATCTTCATTTATAATAACCAGATCGACATCCTCCGACACAACCTTCAATATTTCTTCGAAATACTCCGAGACCGCCAAATCACCGACCTTTATATGCAGCTGGCAATGAGGACAACTCCAGGATGGCAACTGCATTTGCATTTGTAAAAATGCCAATCCGTCGAAGCATTGGGTATGTTTACAATATATGGATTGTACTGGATACTTCATTCTTGTGTACAATAATGGATCTTTCAACGTCACAGACGTGGTTGAGACTACAATATCGGCATCGTCATTCTGGGATCGTATCTTCTCGACGGTGGAATTTTTATGGATTTTTGGCTTGGCTAGAATCTGCTCCAAGATCTGTTCACAGGAGATGGTCTGGACAATGTACAAGTAGTAGAGAAATGTAGACTCCGTTTCGTTGTATAAGTAGAGAACTTCATTCCGTTGCGATGGGGGTCTCAAGAACGACGTTATATCTGCCGGCTTTGCTGTTCCCACCTTTCCTTTGATTCCCTTGAAGTTCTGACTGATCTGATTACCATTTACATGAAGATCACAAGGAAACGGAAATCGTACCGGAGCGTCTGTAGTTGACGGAGAATCGTTACCTTCCTCTTGGATTCCACTAAGTAGATACACTCGGATGTTGGGATTTATGATATTGGTGAGCTCTTTTGTAGGATTTCCTTCGGCATCTACTTCAGCAGCATAGATAAGACGTGCTTCGTCCTGTTGAAGAACAAACTTGAACGGTATTTCCGTCTTGGCTCGATATACGGGCGGGCAGATTTGGGGACTTCCGTGAATAAGTCGTCTTAGCTTGTAAAATGGCGATTCCTGGAAGTATAACGAGTGTCCTCGGTATGGTTGGGTATCATTCATGTGAATGTTCAGCATCATTGCTCCCAGTGAGCCTCTATTAATACCATCTGTTACACCTGTACCAGATCCAGAACTTGCTGGTCTTCCTCTTCTTCCACCATGACCCAGACTTCCGCTCATCGAGGCCAATTCTCGGTTGTTAGCCGCTACATTGTAATCGCCCAGCCGTATAGCATCACACAAATCCTTATACTTGGGCAAATTTGTCATTCCACTACATCTCTGTAGGATGAGGGTTCGTACTGCCAACAACCGGATGTTGTCGTTGAAAGTGATACCCTGCTTGAAGTAGGTCTCGATACGTTCGATCAAGTCCGCTCGGAGTCCCGCTAGCTTGAACGCCATGGAACGACAGACGTCCTTGAGCTCTGCTACCTTCATAGACGAGATCCGAGCTAGGGTGTCTTGCACCTCAAGCGCCGAGAGCACTAGCTTTTCGTTACTCATTAGGCATGGATGTGACGCTGCTGGGTGTGCGTTGAGTGATATGGGTGGCGCTTAATCTCGATTTCAGGCCGTTTTAGCTGTGTTTGTACGACTTGTTACACCAAAGTTGGTTTCATGATTACACCAAAAATTATGAACTTTGGGAATGGATGCAATTGGTAGCGCGGCACTTTTGAAAAATCGAGGCGCTACCAGATGATTAATTGGGAGGTGTGTTGTATGTGGTAGCGCCGTGTGATATGAGGTAGTTATGCTGTTGGAGGCTTTACTAGTGTATTGGTGAAGTGGTGGATAATAGGATAGTTGTACAGTATAATGGTGAGTAAGAGAGGGTGGTTATGTTTGTCTTGTTAGAGAGGTTTGTTGGAGGTATTTTCTTGTGTGTTTCTTCGCTGTTTGGGTTTTGTTATTTGTGTAAAATTGTAAGTGTAGTTCCTCTTATACTGTTGGAGAGGTAATGTGTGTGATGTTAGTAGCCATGTTATAAGAGTAATTATATGCGTTAATAGTTAGTTGCATTGGTAATGGTTCAGGTGACTATAATGGTGATCTATTTGACAATGGTTTATGTTAGTAGTGATTTATAAAAGGAGTGATTTATAAAACTAGTGCAATATTCATGTTTGTAGGGCACTGTATTTTATTATGCTAGTTGCTTCTCCCATCATGGTTCTACTTCGTGTGAGCTTACATGCATATATAGACTAGACTGATTATACATTGTAGAAGCAACTTCAAAGCATAAGAACGACGAAATCCGCAACTCAATTATCACACTTCGTTCAATTTCTCCGCCCAAGTCCTACAAACTCTCCCCTTCCTTCAGTCCTGCTCGTGTATTCATCTCCATCTATTCATATGTACATAGTCACCCTCAGAATGTGGCTACACCCAATAACGAAGCAGCGCTCTTGGCGTCAACAATATTCTTATCGGCTCCTCCCTCTTCAGCTGCCAACTTGACTCTTTCTTCTTCTTCCTCTTCCTCCTTCTCCAAGCGGTTTTCTCTCTCTTCCTCCTCTTTCTTCAACGACCTGAACGTTCTGGAGGACCAAGAATCACCGCTGGCAGACTGCGATTGCGTCAAGTTATGCTTCAACGTCGTCAAATTATCTCTATTCAATCTCGACAAACCGCCCTTTTGATCTACAATACGAATGTCAAGTCTAATATTCTCAAGGTGCTTCAAATTTCTTCTGTGGTAATCAACCTTGTTCAATGTGTACTGCTTGAGCATCTTCTGGAACTTCTTCTCTGTGAAATTAATGATCTCGTCTCTTTCAAAGAGCATTTCTCCCGAAATTCTCTTGACTTGAAGATTCAACGATTCCTCTGCCTTTGTTGCGTATTCCAAAGAACGGATTGCTTCATCGACCTTAATTGGATCTAAAGACGATTTATTTTTAATTCTGGTGGCATTTTGATGTCTTGTCTGAGTCTGTGCTTCGGCCTGTGTCAATTCTCTCATGATCAAATGACGGTTGGTCAACGCTTCCTTGATTTGGTAGAAGTCATTAGACAAGGACTGGAATCCGTCTCCCAAGGATCCCATCTCATTTATCAGTTCTATAAGTGTCAAATCGGACTGAATTTGAACAATTTTTCCTAACTTTTCCCACATATTCCTCATCCCCGGATGGGAGTTTTCAAACTGGGCTAAAACACTTAGCTTGTTCGACAAGTCAAAAATGTGAATTGAAAGCTGCTTTTCTGTTTTGGAATTCCTGTCCAAAAGCTTGTAGAGTTTCTGGCATGATAAATATGCTGCTTTTATCAAAGGTCTGAATTCAGCCAATGCCTCGTATGAATCGTACGGTAAAGCCAATTGTTTGAGTGTTTTACGAACTAATCCAGAAGCAACAGACGTCTTACGATTCGTATTGATGACGGAGTACCCAAAGTCATTTTCAATGAAATACACAAACTCCTCGTCACGGATGAGGATTGGGTTCAAGGTAATTCTGGTGAACCATTCTTGCCATACTGAGAGTAACTGTTTCGTCTCGTCTTCCCCACCCGGTGGATATGACGTTGTAGCACTTGGAATTACCGGCACAAACACTTCAAGGTTCGAAATCGTGAGGTACTTGTTGAATTTGACGACCTCGTTGTATGTTCTACGGACATCTTTGTACTTAGTTTGTCTATACTTGGGAAGTCCCTTGACAGCCACGTCGAACTTGAGAATTGGGTTTCCAGACTTGTTCTTTTCAATCGCATGGAGTCTTATGTTGATGCTGTACCTGTCTGTGAATCGTTCGGGCACTAGTTTGCGGAGCTCAGCCTCGGTTAACGTGCCTTGTTGGTTGGGTTGTTCCTCGTTATTGTGGGGATTCGTAGAGTTATCTACCGCAGTCTCTTCTTCGTCGTCATCATCTTCCTGCTGCTGCTGGTCGGTATTAGGTAAACCTAGAGCACTCTGGTAGTGTGATTGCTCATTTATAAGCCCGCTCTGTGTCCCGAATTGCGGGTTGTACTGCTGTTCGATGTGTTGGCTGTTCTCAACACCTACCGATGGGTTTTCGCCATTGGCTGCTTCTGTAGGCTCAGCGAACGGATTGTTGTTCTCGAAATCGTCGGGGTTGTAGGGCATTGCCGAGGCCATGGTGAATCGGGAGTTTTTGCTGTGGTTGACCCCGTTTGACGGTAAAGATAGGACAGAATAACGACGGTTACGGGTAACAATTGAACAGAAAGTCGGAGATTGTTAAATTTAGAGAAGGGTGGTTCCGTGTCACGTGATTTGATTTGGATAAAGGTACCCAATTTGGGCGAGTGGAGTGTATATGGAAATAAGATTAGTGACGCAGTAATGGGTCCATTGAAGTATGGGGTAAGTGGGTAATGGGTCGAGTAGTAGAGATGAGATGATGGTGTGGAGTAACTTTGGTTGGAAAAGTTATGGTGGGTGATGTTGCAAGGAGAAAAAGGTGGCCGGTGATTTAATGGTTTCATGACGTTGCGGTAGACTTGATAATTGGTAAGATGTGGTGAAAAAATTGGCCGTATATAAGGTATAATACAGACTATAACTGTTGTTTTTGTTAGTAGGGTATATACGAGTGAACGAGTGATGACGTAAACAGGTGTATGAATACGCAAATCAGAAATTGTGTAAGACCTTTGCGCTCAATATAATGACATATTTTAAGGTATGACGGCTTAAATTGTCCTTCTTGTAATATTTAGCAGAATAAAGTATAACCTTTCCCAAAGATTTAAAATTAGAGTTTGGCTTTAACCGCAACGGTATTTTGCCGTGGTTTCCAACTTTAATACTGTCTGTGAATAATATTCATTTATAAAGTTTAACCTTCAATATTTACAGGTGTCCAAGAAATTTTATAGATCAAGACTTCAGGAACGGTTCCTGGAGACAAATTTTGTGTCCTGAATGCTTAGTTTGAGCTTTGGAAGATCATAATCATAGGCATTTGGCCACGCACACCAGCATCAATTCCCTACACATATTTTTCGAATTATCATCACATTTGTCATATACAAGATTCTATCTATAGTATCTTAAGTATCTCCCAAGAACCGTCATCGTAAGGACCTCTTTACAAATCTACCAACTTCTGGTCCTCGTTCTCCTCGGTTGGCTGTCCTTCATCCTCATCAACAGGGGTATCTTTATCAGTGGTACTTACGTCATTACTGGATGGCATGCTCAGCATATCGTTATCCTCTTTTTCTTCTTTCACTTCTTCTTGAACGGCATTGCGTTTCCTGGGATTCTCAAAAGATTTCAAAAGAGCCTCGTTATCCTTGTCGAAAAAGGATTTCAAATTCTCTGAGAGTGGAATGTCAATTTTTTCGAGGAATGATTCTTCTGATGCGTACATTAGTACTATTGGTCTGGTGGAGTCTTTACTAGCATGTAAAACAAATGTTTGGACTGCCTCGAACCTCATCATGTCCAGGTTGTAATCCATAACCCTCTTATCAATCGTAACATCTGTAGTAAAGTAATACCAGCCATCTTCATCATTTACATGAAACTTATTACGGAAGAAATAGTGTGTGTCTGACATCAATACACCTATCAAAACATACTTTTTAAGTTCATTACCTTGGGGGCTTGCACGGATTCTGGCAAGTATGTTTTCATACCTACGAAAATCGAGTTCTGCAAATTGTTCACCAAGGACGTTAAGCTTCTCTGTGAGGGAAGCTGCTTCCTCCTTTAAGCTGTCTGTCAAGTTGCTGAGATCCAGTGCAACTTCCTTATTCTTTGAGTTCTCCATGTGCTTTACGCTATTCAGAAGAATTGTCTTTATCTTCTTTCCTTCAAATGAATTTAATGCCATGAACTCTTGTGTAGTCTCAAGACGTTTGCGTGAAATCTCCGACCGCCTCTTAGCCATATCAGTTACAACATGTGCATATTTGGCACCAAACAATTCTGGGTAGAACTCCTCATGAATACAAAATGGTTCGGCTTGGTATCCGTCCTCATCGCTGCATAATTGGATGGTCAAAATAGGTGCTACGTCGACAAACCTTACACTGCCAATGAACTCTTCCTCGTGCCAGAACATTGAAGCCAAAGATTCGTATAAATTAGATGAACGCGTTTCATAGTCGATTGGAATAACATATAGGTCGTTCTTAGCACCTTCCTGGACGCTTTCAACATGTGACTCGAAGATTTTACTGACTTCGTTGCTTCCACCAAAGATGGCTTCATACGAGGTGTTGAGGAAAAAGTACAATCTTTTGCAAAGATCTTCCGCGTCTTCTATCCTCTCTCCAGATAACTCTTTACGGAATTCAGCAGGCAAACTTGTAAGGACGGTATAAGCTGAAATGAACGGCCTCAAGCTGAATCCTTCAGTGCAATATGCAACCAACCGTTGAATTTCAAGCATGAAGCGATACGTAGATGCCAAGCCAGCGGAATCTACTGCTTCTGGGACCTCGAGTTTCAACTCACTTTGACTAGTATACCAATTGGGATCATACCCGTAATCGAAATCGGTATTTCTGAGGATTACCTGTCTGAAGCCATCTATTTGTGAAGCTACGATGATGATGGGGATGATATAGTTCTCCAAGTACGCAGTAATGGGCACCAATACAGAAGGATGGTAGTCTGAGCCCAATGTTTCTAGACGAGCGTAGCATGTTTCATCATAGCACGATCTCGCACCTGAATTACCAATCTCGTAGGTATCAGGCATGGTCTTCTTGTCGTGATCACTGAGATAGCCTGGAGTTCGAGACAAGTTACTTGTAGTGAAATCCTCCAAGTACGACAGGTACACAGCAGCATTAAAGTTGTAATCGGTCAGTCTGAACGGTTCTGCATCATCGGAATCGTAGTTATATTGATCCTTATCAGCAGCATTTCTTTCTCGAGTATAGTGGTCTTCATTTGCATCATTATTATTGTCATGGTCGTCGTTGAGATCAAACGGATTGACAGCTTTCGACCCGCTTGGCGGCGAAGCAGTAGCAGCACTGCCTTCTCTATTGAAGCTGTGGAATTGGGGAATATCCTCTGGATTCAGAATATTCACGGTATCCTGGTATGATACCATTTGGAGGTCATTCTGGGGCGTTGCAGTTGCCGGGTTGTTTTCTGGTTTGTCTTCTACTGGTTCTCCGAAGAGATAGGAGATTGACTTCTGGAGATCGTAGTTACACGACATGAGAGCTTCGATGGCTTGCTCCTCCGAGAAGCCCATTTCGATCAATTGCTTGACTTTCGCGATCTCCATGGCGGTGTTGTGTTTCTGTGGTGGCGGCAGGAGAGGAAAGAACAAGAAATGACTGGAAAATCACAGTGATTTACAGCTGTAGTGACATGTAGAGAGCTCTGAATTTAAGAGGAGAGTTGGATTTGGGAATTGTAAGTGATGATGTAAGTCACGTGTTTGGCATCTAAAGCGAGGTGTGTTGTGTGCCGGAGATTGTATGGTCGTATGTATGAAGAAGATAACAGTACCGTCATCGATGAAGTAGACATAGAAGTGTGTTCAAATGCATCTAGGGATAATGTGTTCACCATTTTGTCCTCCTTTCTTGAATGTTTTTCAGCATACGAACATAGCTAGTCTAGTCGATATTCTGACATTAACTAGGATTTAGGGAATTGTAAGTGATGACTTAAGTCACGTGCCGAAAGGGAGAGGAGCTTGTGTGCCGGAGTAGATAGATAGGTATTACGGCAGTATGAAGTCTAGTAGTATTGTATTGCCAATACGTGATTTGTCATAAGCTATATGTTTGTCCTTTTCTTCTCGTTTCTACGATGTTTGTTTCACAATATGAACCTAGCTAGTCCAATCCAAATTCACATCTCTTGGTCTGTATCAGTTAAGGGAATAGTAGAAGCAATGGGTGCAAGTGTGTCGCGTGGTGGTTGAGATGTCGCAGAGAAATGTAGAGAACGCTATGTGATACATACTTAAGGTGTAGTATAATAGTCACGTGGTTATGAAATGTCGCTTTTGGTTTGAAGATAGCCGGGAATATAGTGGAGGAATAGTGAAGGTGTAGGTCAATCGTTATGGCATTTTATAGCATGGGTCTTGGTATAACTGTTGTCAATGCGTGATACGGCTGCATCTTTGTGGGATTTGATCTAAAATTGCCCATTTTTCATGTCCCAACTTTCGAAATCTTCAAATCGTTCTCAAGCGCCAATTCTCCCATCATTTCTTCTCATTTTGCATCCATTAACATCAATTTGCACAGTCTGACTTCGTAGTTGACGCTGATTATGTCCTGGAACAGTAGTCTCACTGAATATTGGACAAATACTCTTTTTCATTTCTATCTACTGGAGCTCTCCATGACCACGTCCATTGAATTCACATTATCACCACTTCACTACATAAAATTTGCACCCAAACGCTCACTCAACGTTTCCAATGACTCACTGGCCAACGACTCAACACCCAATAGCCCCAAAACCACCACCAAAACTACAGAATTTCACCCGTTTTCTCCCTATCCAACCCTCCTCACCCATCTACCCTCCTGACACCCACAATTCCTCCTCAACTCTCCCACACCTCCGCTTCCCATCCACCATCCATACCCGCCGGTCGTGTCTCCACCAACATTACTCATCCTGAAAATTCGACTTTTTACCAACCGATGATTTCTACCTCTTTAACCAGGACTACTCTTATGATACGGTTGACTAGACTAGTTGGAACGACGTACAGACCCACCTTCAAACGAACCTACGCCATGACCGCTAGCGTGCACGCAATTACCGAAAGTTTGGGCAAATTGGGCTTGGATCAACCCAGCTCCAATGCCGCTTCTACTCCAGAATTCAATGTCATCGATGTGTTCAGAAACTACATCGCCAGCGAATTGAACAGGGTCTCCGAGGTGGACCAGGATATCATTTTCCTGGCATTGGACTCACCTTCGACATTGGACAAGGGTGACTTGATTATCCCCGTTCCAAGATTGAGATTGAAGGGTGTCAACCCTAAGGACAAAGCCGTCGAGTGGAGTGAAAAATTCGAGAAAGGGAAGTTCTTCAGTGAAGTCAAGGCTGAAGGTCCATTTCTTCAATTCTACTTCGATAAGTCTGTTTTGTACAACTTGGTCATTACCGACGCCATCAAGAGAAAAACCGAGTACGGAGCCATGCCTCTTGGCCAGAACAAGAAGGTCATTGTTGAGTTCTCTTCTCCTAACATCGCTAAGCCATTCCATGCTGGACACTTGAGATCCACCATCATTGGAGGTTTCTTGTCGAACTTGTATGAGAAGACTGGATGGGACGTCACCAGAATCAACTACTTGGGAGACTGGGGTAAACAGTTCGGTTTGTTGGCCGTAGGTTTCCAGAAATACGGATCGGAAGAGGCTTTAGCCAAGGACCCAATTAACCATTTGTTCGAGGTCTACGTCAGAGTCAACAAGGACATTACCGAGGAGGGTGAGACCTCTGAGACGAACAACGCTGCCAGAGCATACTTCAAGAGAATGGAAGATGGAGACGAAGAAGCTTTGAAGATCTGGAAGAGATTCAGAGAGTTGTCTATTGGTAAGTACATCGACACCTACGCCCGTTTGAACATCAAGTACGATGTCTACTCTGGTGAATCGCAAGTTCCAAAGGAGAAGATGAAGCAAGCCACCGATATCTTCGAGAAGAAGGGCTTAATTCACGTAGACAGAGGTGCCAAGTTGATCGACTTGACCAAGTTCAACAAGAAGTTGGGTAAGACTTTGGTTGAGAAGTCTGATGGTACTTCTTTATACTTGACCCGTGATGTCGGTGAAGCCATCAAGCGTTACGAGACTTACCACTTCGACAAGATGATCTACGTTATTGCTTCTCAGCAAGACTTGCATTGTGCCCAATTCTTCGAAATCTTGAAGCAAATGGATCTCCCATGGGCCAAGAACTTGGAACACGTCAACTTCGGTATGGTCCAAGGTATGTCCACCAGAAAGGGTACCGTGGTCTTCTTGGACAACATCTTGGAAGAAACCAAGGAAAAGATGCACGAAGTCATGAAGAAGAACGAGGCCAAGTACGCTCAAATCGAGGACCCAGACAAGATTGCCGACTTGATCGGTATTTCGGCTGTTATGATCCAAGATATGCAAGCCAAGCGTATAAATAACTACGAGTTCAAATGGGACAGAATGACATCTTTCGAAGGTGACACTGGTCCATACTTGCAGTACGCCCACTCTCGTTTGAGTTCTGTGCAAAGAAAGGCCGGCTTTGAGGACTCTGAGTTGATCAACGCCAACTATGACTTGTTGACCGAGGAATGTGCCCAAAACTTGATTAGAACTTTGGCCCAATACCCAGACACTCTTAAGAAGGCATTGAAGACCAACGAGCCATCCAACATTGTCACCTACTTGTTCAACGTATCGCACATTGTCTCTCAATGTTACGATATCTTGTGGGTTGCTGGACAGGAGAAGGAATTGGCTGTTGCCAGATTGGCCTTGTACGCCAGTGCCAAGCAAGTATTGTACAACGGTATGACATTGTTGGGATTGACTCCTGTTGACAGAATGTAGTTTGGAGTGTGGGAAGTAATTAAGTATCCACTATAATGTAAGTAGGACGACGACGAGTGCATGTCATTTCTATAAATAGATTTCTGTAATATAGAACTGCAAAACGAGAGATTGAGGTGCTGTAGAGGATGTAGTACGTAGAAGTCGCTCGTTAGAAGACCCTACCAGAATGGTCACTTCAACAGAGAAGAGCGATAGGAAAAATAAGAAGTTAAATTACTTGCTGGTATTCTGAGTATGGGTGTAAAGAGCCCTGCCACTCCGGAGATGAACAATTCCACTTATTTATCTGGCTACTCCCGAGTCATTTGAATAAATCAAGTGAATGCAACCCATACCACCATTACAACTTGTTCTACATGTTTTCCTGCTGTTCCAAACCAATCCACTTGAAAGCTCCAGTTTCTCTCAAGCAAACCTACCACCCCGCCCCACAAAACAACCAACCCACCATCAACATCATCACAGAGACTCTAACCGTTTGACATCATACCATCTTTCGCTTATCCACCAAATAGGCTGCAAAAAATCTGTCATCGCAATAAGAGAGGTCCATTAAGAGGGACAGGTACGGAGAAACTAAGGTGAAGAAGGCAATTTTGCTTAGAAAATTGCACCTGAAAAAGCTCCAGACACTATGCCACTTTCATATACATCCTACCCACCACACTTCAACACCCAAGACCACCCTAACTCGGCAACACCATCAACCTTATTCTATCTCCATCTTCTGTGCCAATTCTTGCCTTCTAGACCCGTTCTGTCAGAATTGCTTATCTGCAGTACACTTACCACATTTGTCATCGGCCCCTCTGCTGACATAATCAACACCTCGTTACCCCTTTCCACAAGTTACTTGGATCCGTTGGTTCCACTGGGTCCTGGATCAGTTTTTAACCCCGTTTCCAGCTCGCTGGGTCTTGGCACCCCCGCCAATAGCAAGCAAACGCCAGTGTGCGATTTCCGACCCTCCGATACCATCCCCTTCACTGTGCCCGTTCCTCGGATCCGGCCGGTTTGCTTCCTGCAGGTACCGCCAGCTTCGCTGATTCCTGCGGCACGGGCCTGCGCATCCAATTGCATCGGAGCAAACAGTAATTGTGGATTGAACAGTATATAATGAATGGGGATCGCAATGATATAGATGAATTGAGTAGTGTTCCCAGTTGATATTGGCGAATACAAGAAAACATTTTTGGATTTGAAGTTTCTGCGAAACTAATTGAATTGTTTTTGGAGCTTTTGAGAGAAAACTGGCCGAATTGACTAGGGTATAATTCGTATAATTAGTGTTACGATTATAAATTGTTGTTCGTACATAAGTTGAATAAGTTGTATAGCTATTAGTATTAGTATTAGTAGTAGCATTCAGATTAATCACATTTTGCTATGCTTTCTTCCGCTATCAAGAGATCCGCCGTCGGTGTCGCCAGACGTTCCGTCGTGTCGTCTTCCGTTGGTGCCGTCAGAACCAAGGTATCGTTGCCAGACTTGGACTGGGACTTCGGAGCCTTAGAGCCACACATCTCGGCACAGATCAACGAGACCCACTACACCAAGCACCACCAAACCTACGTCAATGGCTACAACCAGGCCATTGAGCAAGCTGCCGAGGCCAAGGCCAAGGGCGAGGTCAAGAAGACCATCGAGTTACAAAAGGCCATTAACTTCCACGGTGGTGGTTACACCAACCACTGCTTGTTCTGGAAGAACTTGGCTCCAGAGAAGCAAGGTGGTGGTGAACCACCAGCAGAGGACTCAGAGTTCGCCAAGCGAATCGTCGAACAATACGGTTCGCTTGACAATTTGAAGGCCATCACCAACGGTAAGTTGGCCGGAATCCAAGGTTCTGGATGGGCCTTTATTGTCAAAAACAAGGAGAACGGAGGAGCTTTAGACGTTGTCACCACTGCCAACCAAGACACTGTTCTTGGACCATTTGTCCCATTGGTTGCCATCGATGCCTGGGAACATGCCTACTACTTGCAGTATCAGAACGTCAAGGCTGACTACTTCAAGGCCATCTGGAATGTTATCAACTGGAAGGAAGCCGAGAAGAGATACTTGGTTAACTAGCTTAGTTATAGCACTTGAGACGTGGTTTGCTGGACGATTTGAAAGTCCTATAGTATCCATCGTATTACCAAAGCTTCTAGTGAAAGGGTGAAACCCTGGACAAATATATGATAGTAGTTTGTTTTTCAGCCATAGTTTGCACCCAATTGAGTAGGAATCCCTAACATAATTAAGCGCTTTCGATTCTGGATGTAGGCAAGTTTACTCTTATCTAGACCCGACCTTCTGTTCTCCTTTGAGGTCCCCCTATTCTTATTTGTCCTCTTTCGTATTTGTCCCTCTCCCTTCGCAAGGCATTCTTCGTCGTATTACGGTCTCTTTTGGATTTCTCTGGTGAGGAGTCCTGCCAGAAGCAACTTGCAACGACTGTCTCAATGCACTATGGTGTAATATTACCGCTGATTATCTGGGCCAGCAGGCCAGAACAGGGTATAAGTGGTTGACGCAAGTTAAGGGCGATAGTCAGCATGTCACTGCAACAACCCACTGCCCAAAGGGGGCCTTGGGGAAGTGATTCCGGAAAAGTGCCCACGGTACCCCACAGAAGTCACAAAAACATTAGAAGAAAAGAAAATTCGACACAATAGCGACGACGCAAAGGTCTAATGCCGCCAAACATACTGCTGATATTAATAGGTTGCCAAATAGAGTTAATACTCAAAGTCTCACTATTGTGTTGATCGTCGCCCATTAGCTTCGATAAAGAAAGTATAAGGTTTACAAATCCTACAAAATATGAAGGTCACCTAAATAATTTATTGCAGCATGAAGCTGCTTAATCTCCAGAACAAGCGGCAATGCGAAATGTTAAAATAGTGAAAATAGGGAATAATAATATAAATATTTATTTGATTGTACGACAATATAATACTATAATAATATAATATGATGATAATATTAAATAGTAACAATTTTCAGTACTCTCGGATGCATGTTAAAACCTTAACGTTAAATCGCAGCTGTAGTGCGACTAGCTCCGTCCAGGTTGTAAGACCGAGCAAGAAGAGCTGGAAAAATGATAAAATGGAAAAATGGCCAGAAGAGGTGGAAGCACTTTTCCGTGTGGCGCGGGACATTTATCCGATCCGATTGTGGTAAATTTCGTTCATTTTCTGGACTATTCATTGGGTAAGGATGCCTTTCGTCTGGAGTACAACCATCTGCTATGAGATGATCGTCGTCGTATTATAGCCTCGCAGAATCCTAGACGAGTTGTAAATAGCGAGGGTCTTTGTTATGCATTCTAAGGCATTTAGTTACAACGAAACGCTGGGAACGGGGACCATCGTGCTTGTCTGATCGACCAGAAAATATTTTATCCAGCTAAAGGTGTAGACTAAATCCTCTCTCGTAGGAAGCGGTAGACAGGAATAGGAGAACCACTAGGTGTAATCGAAGTAGTCGTAGTGCATCCAGGAGAGGCCGTCCGTCCATGCAATGTCTGAAGCAGATGTTGATGCGATTAGGCTTCGCATGACCAATGTGGCAACAGCATAAGCCAACAAAGAGGCCATCGCAGTCCCAAAATGTCCAACAAGCGCATCACGAATCCACCACATCCAATCCAAACTCTTATCCATCTCGGAGATGTGCTTACTGGTGTAAAAAATTGAGCACAATGCTTGTCCCAAAACACTACAAAATACGATCCTACAGCGAGTTCATGCAAACTCACTAAAGAAAGAAGAACCGTAAAGGCTGCGGTCACTAAAAAAATCGTTCTAAAGATCTACATGCAATGGAAAAGGTATGGGTTAAGGAGACAACCGATGCAATACACTCCTACCGGGCATAAAATTGGGCTTGCCGAATGACAAATAGTATAAAAGCACATTATTCTTTAGCAATGCATAGCATGGAGCTATGAGAGCATCATACATGAATGGAGTATATTGTTGCAGCATATAGATAGGTAGGCAGATATTTTTAAAGATCTTGCGGCTCCAATGTTTGGCTACTTTTGGCAATTGTAGCTCGTGATATTTTTGACAGTATCTTACACGGCCATTGTAGATGTATTATTCCTATACTAGCAGGACAATATACGGACAAAACATACCAAGAACTGGCAAGTCCAGATCTTTCATGTACAATTTCTTAAAATGTGCTACGAAGCAGTTTGGTGTGTGCCGTGAATTTTGTGTTTCCGGAATTGTGCAATATGAAAAATCCACTAACACAATCTTATGAAATCGACAAAAAGTTCGACAAAATATACGGGTTTATTCGCTCAGGTGTCACTTGTGCCGCATGTGATAAGATCTTTGCGATCTTGATGCTAGAAGAGTATTGTGGTTAAGAAATGAAAATGCCTTAGTTACCAAGTACTCGTTGTTTCTTCACGTCTTGTAGGTCTTCTATGAAGTCGAAAAATAAGGTTTCATGCACAGAGCGGTGAGTTGAGAAAATATGTTTATTTTCTGCCACCACAAAACTCTAAATTTGCACAACCTCATTGGATCAAGATTACCCTTGAATACACTCGCAGCCATAGTCCCTAAGGAAGTACAATATGGTAAAAATTATCGGGTTAGTTTCGGAGAGAAGAAATTTATAATGCATTGAGAGAAAGTTCTGCACTCGAAGCTCGAAGATCTAATTAGGCATCCTCCATGAGTATGTCGAAAACTAAATCCTGCAAGGTTAGGAGATTGGGTAGCCAACACAAAAGGGGATGATACCAAGCTCAATAAGGCTTTTAATACAAAGAGCCTCCTGAATAATAATGGATCACTATGGTGAACAATGCGCAAGTGATTCTGTCCATGATCCTTCTATGTATAGAAAATATAGGTGAAAATCTACAGGCATTGATCGGACTACCAAGCATTACGATCTTGGTATGTAAATCAATAATAATGTGAAGTTCGTGGTATCACTTCCACATGGCAACCAAGAGCTCCAAAGAGTATTGGACAATCTTGGAAATACATGTGTTCACATGTTGCCTCGAACGACCGGGTGTATCGAGTATACTCCATGTTTTGATCTCTGTAGTTGCGAACCTGGTATTTTCTGCGATGTAACAACTCCGAGAACTATTGTCGAATAATTGGTAATACAGATATTTTGAATCTGTCTATGCAGACTAGTGTAGACTATTTTGGCCTAACGAGGCGCTCCACAGGCGTCTGTTCTGACCAATGGAGGAAGCTTGCCTGCCTCGTGCGAAGATAAAGATGCCGATGAGTGGAGTCTAAGTGCAAGGAGGTATATCACCAGCGTCGATGACGAGAAAGTGGTAGTGACCTCGTTGGGTCTTCTTTCAGGTATTAGGGGATGTTGTAGATCGAGATTGGCACTATGTTCCCTTTGCTACCCTCTAACGTCTTCAATAGGCAACTTCCATCTGAAGGATTTACTAATCAAGAATAAAATAATACTAGCACATCCTTAAAATACCGAAAAAAGAAATGCCCATTTTGGACATAGAAATGAGACAAACCAATATGGTAGTGTCCGTTTACGATCACAGGCGGGCTTATTGTTGCACCTCAACCCTAACAATACTGTAGCCAGAACCACTTTCCATCAAGAAGATCCTCCCCCCCCCCCCCCCCACCTCGTAGTCCGTGAAGTGATTACCTTCATATATGTACTGTATGTAGCCCGTTCTTGTGGTTACTGGTGGGCTCTGCTTGCAGTTACTAGCTTCTACAGCTTTGTAGCGACAAGTACCTAAAAACGCCGTGCTTATATATTGAAGAGGACTTATCTGTGCGTTTGTTCATTCATTATTGCTTTTCGTGGCTTCCATCTCAGCCCCTCAGAAGACTGTGCGTTCGAAGTCTTCTGGAAGACTGGCCGAATTCACATGCCTGAGGCAATGAGGTCGTCGAGGTCACAAAGCAGTAAGCAGGTTACGATGTCCATTTTTTGCCTACAGGCCAGCGCTCAAGACAATAGTCATGTAACGACTCATGAGGAGAAGGCCTCCCATCTAATCACGTATTCTTGTTGCACTCCTAACCTAAACCCACTACTCTCATCGCGCCCTCTCTATGACAACCCCCCATCGCCCAATAAGGATAATATATTATTTTTCTTATGGCGAATGCACGGCCGTAATTATTTTCTCTATGGAGTCCCCACCAGGTGTCATACATATATTTTGTAATTGCTTGCTGTGTTCCTCCAAAGTCTATTTCTCTGTGATTAGGACCCTGTATATGGTGGAAGCTTCATAGGGGATAACAAAGTTTGAAGTCCACATACATAATATTCAGAGCCACATTTATTTTAACGCAACTTTTAACCCTATTCGTAAACCCTTGTACAATCGGATTAAGAACTTAACCAAATTAGAATATCTAGTTAGTTATCAGCAATATGCTCTGGAAGCTTGCCAAGTAGTTTACGAAAAGATACGACATGACCGCGAATCATCACATCTTTGCCGGGTTCACTTTCACGTATTGGCTTTTTACAGCAAACCTTGTTGAACGTTGCACAGAGGCTAATTTCGCAGGTAAGACCTGGGCTCAAGTCTCGGGGGACATGGTGTACTATGTCATATCTCATGCTACGTTGATCAATACGGATTGAACCCTTTTAGGTAGTACTTTTGCAAAGAGGCTGCTATATTAAATATCTAATTAAGTTAAGAAGTGAATACGAGATTAAATCTAAAACAAAGGGAACCTAGTGTTTAGTGTGTAACAAATGATTGTTAAATGTTGAGAGTAATAACGTCAATTTATTGCCTCCATACGATCAAACACGTAGTTTCATGCAAATAAATATTAATTAGAACTCAAGGTGAGCGTCGCTTTGGGGTATTTCGGTGTAGTAACTCTGTAATGCTCTCTTTAAAGCTGGAACAAGCTTGTCCCATCTCAAGATTCTCACTTCCTTGTCGAAACCTCTTGGTTTTCTGATTTCGTAACCCATGATTCTCTTAGCAAGTTCAACTCTGAAGTCCTGGTTGGTAGGTTGTTGCTGCTCGTTGTGTTGGTGGATTGGGCTAATGGAGTTGGAAGACAAGCCCGAGTCATTCATTCTAGATGAAATAGGTTTCTTTGACCAGAAAGGTACCAAGTTAGATCTGACTCTTCCTCTTTCACGTCTCTTTTCGGCAGGATCTTTTAATTGTGTGCCAATCAATAACTCTACAATTTCAACCACTTCAACGGAAGTGATGTAGTATTGGTATGTTTCACCATCAACTTCACTCTTGATCAAGCTCTTTGGAGAACCGCCGATCTTGTTGCCTTCATCGTCACTGCTCTGAGAGTCGTAATACTCATCATTCACCTTGACATTGCACTCCAAACACGACACCTCTACGACGTCAACGTTAGGTGGGGGTGGTAAGGTGGTTGGGTTCTCGTTGGCACTGCCGACAATGGAGAAGTTAGCAATCAACTGAGGACCGTTTTGGATTCTCTCGATTCTGATGATTCTTCTTCTGTCTTCCTTCTCGGACTTGGACCACTGAGGGTAGCAAATATCATCCACTGTAGCGCCAACCAAGTTTAATTCAACTGGAAGAAACATGGACTCGCTGTCTATTGATTGCTTTGGTGGTCTAGTAGTACTTCCACCTGCACTTACGCCTCTGATAACTCTGTATCTCTTCTTCATTGGAAGATCGTCGCCAAGTCCATGGTGGTGGATTGGAGATGCGTACTTGATTTGAGAAGCTGCAGAGAGAAGAGCTGGAGCTGATGCATTGTGGTTCATGGCTGGGGAGATATGCTGTTGGTGTGTCTGTTGAGTGTAGTACTCAGGGATAGGTTGAGTGGAGGTAGAGTGAGGACTATAAGACAAGCTGTCAAAGGTAGAACTCGATGCAGATGGTGGTTGTGGAGGGAGGTGATGCTGTTGTTGGTGTTGCAACTGGTGTTGATGTTGCAGACTCAAGTCGAAGTTGTTGGAGATGAGAGAGTCAGACACCGAAAGCTGGCTGAAAGGTTGTGGGGACGAGTAGTAGTTGGCAGTCTTCTGGCTGTTGTAAGCCATGTTTGAACCGTCAAAGAACGAGTTCATTGAAGACGACGTCAACAACTCCTGGTTGGCACTGTTGGAGTTGTTGTTTGGAATGAAGTTACCCTTAGTTGGGGTATTGGATGTGGTGAGAAGGTCATATTCCATGCCAGCATTGGTGAACATCTTATTGTTGGCAAGCATCTGGTTGTTACCCGAGTTGTTGAACGAGTACAACGACGACGAGGTGTTCTGTTGGCTGAGCCCAGCGTTGGACTGTTGCATTGGTAAGCTTCCTCCGTAGTTCAAGTATGAGTGACCGGCATTCATACCGAAGTTGTTACTGAAGTTGGAACCTGCCAAGTTAACATTAGCAGCGTTATTATTGTGCATGGGAACACCTGAAGACGATGATGATACACCAGCATTGATAGGAGCAGCAGATAAGTGGTTGTTACCGTGTGGAGACGAAGAGTTGATGTAAGAGTCGTCAAACGTCGAGGCCTCATCGAGAAGATAACTAGCCGAGTTAGCTATCAAAGGAAACTCATTGTACTGGTTGGCATCGGAGGTAGGGTCAAGCATATCAAAGCGATTGGTATGGATTAGACTGGGCGACGTAGATGAGAACATATGCGAGGAGTCTGAGGACACGGATCAATATATAAGACAACGAGCTGGATAGTCAAGATGCCAAAAATGAAAAACTTAGAAGCGGTGGATGTCACTTCTATATATAACGAATTATGATGGATGATTTGAGATTTAGGTTGGCTAGCGAGTAGTTGACAAGCGAAACTGGAAACTGTAAACACAATTAGCAAGATGTCTAATTTACAGATCTAAACCAGGTTTGAATGATCAAAAAAAGAGGTTGAGTCGAAGCAACAACGTCACTTAAATATAAAAATGATTATAATTTAATGGAGGTGAATGAATAAGGGAACAAACAGCATATTGAAGGAAGCCAAAATAAAGAGCATCTAAAATCAACCAGCAGGATATTATTTGGGATGGTGCATTTCATGCATGCAGCTGCTGGAGAGGAGGAGGAGGAGCAAAAGAAATTTGCCAGAAAATAACCAGGGAGAATAGCAGAAATACCTTGACAAAAAAATAAAGCGCCGATGCAGGAGGGATACCGGCGAGGCATGGGAGAATTAAGTTATTTTCTGCTTCTATACGCATTTGTTCGATACATCAAGAAAAGCTGCAGATCCCATACAAACGGAAGGAAAATTATGTATTTTTCGACGCATGCACTTTTCGGAATAAACTTCTGGTGCATGCCTACATCTTGACCAGTCCGTGTACACTCCAGCATGAGATATTTTCTTATTTTCTCCCACGCTCAAACAGGAAATTAGTGAGGGAAATATTATTGATGTGGCCTTCATCGAGGGCGTGTGTGCTCAATGTAGTTCGACATCTACAACTGTTTCCTATGGTGGGTATATTTCCTGTTGTCAGCACTGACTCCCTTTTGTGCGTGAAGCATGTCCAATTCTTGCATCGCACTTCGATTAATCCCGCTGGCTTATCACCTTGCAATCATCATCCTCTGCACCACCACAGCCATTCGAGCCCGTCCCTGGTATCAGCACTTGATAATTGGTTGCCTACTTCGGTGTGGGGAGCTGCAGTGCCATATGTTTTATTGTTGTCTCCGACATAGTATCTGCAAGATACTATGTTGATTTGACGTTTGCGGGTCAGATTTGTATTTTCTTCTTGTAGCTTGAGTAAGGCACTTGAGTGCTTTGATAACTAGTCACTTAACAGTAAAAATACAGCCTCCATTCGGCGGTTGTGATAGCACATTACTGGTTGTACATTTATCCCTAATAGAGCAAAAAGGCGCTTGAACGTGGTGCAACTTTGCTTCATCTGTAACGTTTTGCGACCGCGGTGGTCTATTGTATTAGGCATGGAAGAATGGCACAAAAAAACCAGCACGACGAGTTATTTACTTTTTTTTTGGTGCCCTACCAGGGCCCAAACACGTCCCATTGACGTTGCTGAATGGCGTCAATACCCATGTCACTTTCGACATTAGTTTTGACTCTACATACAATATTCTACTGCCTCTGATGGCGAGAATGCAATGACGTAGTTTTCTTGTTTCTTGTGGTTCCTATGTTGCACAGCTGTTCTGATTTACGAGAATCTACTAGAGTGGGACGATCTATCTTGGAAAGGTACAGTTTCATATGATTTTTACTATACTCCCTGACCATGGTGGAGTCCGCAATCACGTAATTCAGTTCGGTCCCCATTTTCGCAACCCATAGAGCAATTTAGAAGTGAAGATAGGCCGAGTTTTCATGGGGCAACCCAGTTGAGATGAGTAGAACAATCTTGTATAATATTCTTTTGCGATTCGTGCTGATAAATTATCACCGGCAAGGCCCCGATGCCGTACTCACGAAACCTGTAAATTATAAATAGAAACTAATGATGACATCATAGGGCCCTTTGATCTGAACATGCCCGTTATGCCCATACAATGTGTCGAAAAGAATGTGTGTTTTATTTTCTTCGACATTCACAGAACACCAAAAATCAAGCAGGTTGTTTCCATCGAAATTATTTTTCCTGTTTTTGCGACAGTGAAAAAAAATAACTCTAATGCATGCATACTGTCTTTTTGAGAGAACAACAGAGAACACTCATTTCTGCATGTCGAGAAGTCAATCCATTTTGGGAGCGACGAGGCATAATTCGATTTGAAAGTGGAAATGATGCAGAACTTACTGCATGTAACTATCCTATTCGTAATTATGGTCAGCTTCCATCGCCAGGCTGTGGCTATGACATAACAACTCACTCATCTTGACTTAGACATGGATGGGGAACAAGTTATCTCATCGCTAAAATAGTTTCCATCTTGTTAAGCTTTAGAGTTAGGGACTGCGCTCGTAAACCCTTATTCTCTTTCTTATTTTTTCTGTTCTTTTAGCCTTGTGTTTTCTACACAGATAAAGTTTAATAATTTTATTCCAAGGATGGTTGAATTATGGAGTTAATGCAATTCAATTGCAACAAGTTGTCACCGAATTATTTTTCAGCTTATCCCAATTATTTTGCCGTCCACTTCATTGTCTGCTGCCGATTTAAAGCCGAGAAGCATGGAAACCGGAGAACCAGGACGGTTTTCCAACTACGTGTTTTCTAGAATTCGGTTCAAGGGATCTGTTCAATTAATTTGCGCTCACCTCAAACCTTATTCACTATAGCTGCTACTGAGGATCCTCAGTATTGAAAACCCTCCTGAAACGATATCCAAATCGGTACAAATATTATTTATTTTGTGTGCAATCGAATTAGGACAGGTTCTGTGAGCTCGCGCAAAAGTAACAATTTTCCTTCGCGCGTAAAGTGTTCGGATAAATATTTTCCCTTGTTATTGCTGCCGTCGTTGTCGCAGTTTCTTATCAAGAGTCCCACTTTTTTGTTCTCTCAAATGATCACACGCACGGTACTTTAATGAGCTTTGTTTGAAAGCTCATTCTGTACACCACTCGATGACCAAGTTACAGCAAGTATGACCCTGGCGAAGTCGCCACTCCCTAACATCAAGCTTGTCTACCTCAGGGTGTCGTTTTAGTTCAATTAACCCGGAGGCATGTGAAGGAGATACGTTTTGAATTATTTCCTAGAACGTCTCTTACATACCAGACTGCACTTGTTCCAGCACTGTTTTAAGTTTAAAGTATTAAGGGGAGAAATCTAACTAGTGATCTTAACTGATAACTGCTGTGTCCTCACGTTTTCAGTGTTTTGAAAATGTGGGCTTTCACCGTCGTTTATTTAAGTTTAGCTCATACTTTTACGTGGTGGTTGTTTTTCCACGTAACACTTGTCACATCTTGTTTGCCATGTGTAGCTTTGCCTGTCCCTGAATACTAAAGTTAATCCGATATCACTGTAAATCTACTACAGTAAATCTGCTACGAGCATTGTGAATACTACAAACTATAGGATTTTCTTAATTTGTACTGGCTTCCAGTTGATAACTCCGTCCAAGAAATATCCTACGCTTGAATCCACGGTATAATAATATAAATCCCGTACCAGCGGTATAGTTAACAGCGGGAAGAATATTATCTACCGTTCGTGTCGGGTTTATTCAAGCCCTTTGCGAGCATATGAATATTGAAACTGTCAAAAATATTATGAAACTAAAATGTATACCGGCTCGGGCCAAACGCGGTTGGTCCCACACAATAGTTTACCAGAATAAGAAACGCCACACCCAGGAACTGGAAGAAATCTTCGTATCTTCAAGATAGAAGAATGTGATTTAATCCGATTACTTCTATATCACTATCGCTTTGCAGAAACGCTGGTGCATTTTAACGGTCAAATGAGTGGTTTTGGCAAGAAACGATTTTGAGGTGATCAAAATGTTTCCATAAAACCTTAATTCGTTCAACTATGAACGTCTTCGGCAGCCAGTGTGTCTTTTCTAAGATTGAATTAGCTCCGCAAATGACATGCACTCTGACGTAGTTAATCTTCCACACTTTTGTTCTTTTTCTTATTTTATTTCTATTCATATTTCCTTCATGTAGAGAATAATTATTTTTTGTATTTTTTTTTTCTCTAGTTCCACCCGATACTCCGAGAATTAATAATTTGAATTAGACTTTGATTTCTCTATTAGTTAGTGTAGTACTATGGACCAACGCAAAATCAAGATATTATTGCATTGAGAGAAGAAGTATTTCACATTCTTTACGGATTTAAACCAGAAACTAGATTGTGATTAACTAAACTGAGATTAGCTTCGTATCCCTTTGCGGAGCAAAACGATTCGCTGGTAAGGGAGGGTAGAGAAATTGATGTCTCAGGGACCTACAAACATTCCAAGGAATACAAGATCAGTTTACCGATAACTGGCAGTGCTCATATCTCAACGTTATGTTTGCTACACTCCTCCGTGATTCTAAGAATAGAATCATAGACAAGAACAGAACAATAGGATATCATGCGGAGGCATCTTGGAAAAAGCAAAAGAGTCCCGTGAGTTGACGTAAAATACCCTTCAAGAACAATCTATGCAATGTATAGTCGTTTGACGCTACTAAAATCCTTCGTTGCAGTGTTTCGATACATGGAATGCGACAAATAGTATGACCAAAAGACATAGCGAAGGCTGTGTTCATTACGCTATACATGAATGTAACACTTTTGAAATCCCTATGCATTCCTGACAGCTGTAAGTGAAGCAATCTTGCACTTGCTTCTCTTCAATGTACGAACCACTAGTCCTGAGACGGAGCATTGCCCCGAAGATGATCTTGAAGGATACTCCACATCCAGAGGCATCCTGTGGCATCCTTGCTGCTGGTAGTCCCACTACCACTACTTTAGTGTCTAGCACGAATGGAGTCTTCAGTGTGTAAATTGAGGAGCCTCAGTAGATTTCTCTTTAACGTATACGGTTTCTGGTGCAGATAGGGTAGACTTGTGCATATGCGCTAGAGTACAGAACTCCCCGTGCAGGCGTTAATCGCCATAACCAATGCTCATACTTGACGCCCCAATTAGCACAAATGCGCCTCATGTCGTGGGTTAAAAAGTTTAGTATCCTCACGTTGATGCAAAAGAAGCGTTTGCACGTTCCATAAATGCATTCCTTCGCCAACACACCGCCACTTCGCATCATTATTTTTAAAAATACGTGAGCATAGAATCCTTCCATACATATATATCAAAGCTTAAAATGAGGAACAACCATAATCTCTTGTTTAATTGCCATAGATAGGCATTTCTTTTTCAAGAAACTTCTAAATTAAGATAACAAGGGCACAAAGCTTAATCTCTTTAGTCCAAGCATTATAGCTGCTACATAACCCAAGATACGAAATGCCTTACAAGTTCGTTTTATTGCACGGCTCTGGCATTTATCCGATAACCATCTTTCTATGGGATTGGGAAATTAATCTCACTCCCCGATTTTCCTTTCTAGTTTGAATGCCGTAAGTCTTTCTGATCTGAGAATTCGTAAATTGTCCCGTCGCCGGGAACTGTGGTTCAAAAACCTTATTCTTCATTGGTAACTGTATTAGGTTATCTCTGGAAATGGCAAATATATTGACTGCTATACACTACGATAATGGTCATCATATCTACAACGACAGGGGCTGTACTGTTCTCGTATTATCACATCTTAATTGATCCGTGTAGATTTCCTTTCAACGTTATGATCTCGCCGTATGGGTGCATTGAGGCCTCAACTTTCTGTGATGTCATCGAATGCCATGTGAAAAATTAGGGATGAGCAGAGAATGGAGAATGTTGATTTTTTCTAACAATGCAGCTACTGCTGTAGCATGACATGGCCGTAGTATTGTAGCTGTGGCCATAACAATAGACTAGATGTTCTAGTGGTGACCGCTGGACATTTGAAGTTGTTCATGTTCAAACTTGCAAAAACTAGGTATTCGGAGACTTTCATCCAAATTTTAAGTATTTTCGTATATTTTGGGTGCAATAGTTTTATCAGTTTGGGTGCTAAACTTTTGAAAAATATTAGAATAGTGATTTGGCGAAGATTTGGTGAAAACATGACGTCATGAATTGATCCACTCTCTCTATGAGCAGTAAACGAATGGACCTTGCTTGAACCACACTTTATAATTCTTTTAATAGTGCTCATTGTAGTTTTTAAGTATACCTGTAGTTCAACAACTAATATCGCTATACTCACAATTGAACCCCCAAGTTATACTAACAGATGTAATAACTACAACTATACTACAACTACAGACCGACAGCTTACCATTGAATATAGAAAATTGTATTGTAACTATTTAATTTAAGCGTTAAAACATGTCGCCTGTGCTAGGCCGTGCAAGAAGTCGTAGCAAGCAATAGCGAACAGGTAGGGCTATATAGATAGAACCAATAAATAAAAAGCATAGATACTAACAAACGCCCCGCTTAAAGGGTCTTCTTGTCATACTTTGGATAGTAGGTGTTGAACAAGTAGCCATCAAGCAAAACCAAACCGGTTATCACGGCGGCGTGCACACCGACAACAACCTTGTTGTCAAAGTCAATTCTATGTCTTTCAGTAGCAACTAAGTAACCAGCGGCAATGCCACCAGCTCCTACCAATGCTTGGATGAGAACTACAGGGTTCTGGAGCTCCTTGCTGGTAGTAGTGAGGGCAGAGGAGGCAGTAGACTGGACAGTGGCACCAGCATCACTCAAGCTACTCTTGAGCAGGGAGGCAGCACTCTCAACAGAGGATATGAACTTGGCCCAGAGGGACTTGCCTTCTTTCTCCAATTCACCCAATTCCTTCTTCAAGTCGTCTGAGGCTTCCTTGACCCTCTTAATAGCGTCGTCGGTGACGTCTTTGGCGTCTTTCTTCAACTTCTCCAATTGGTCGGCAGAAGCGTTGGATTGTGGGACCTTGGTTTGGTTTGGAGGGTTGTCCAAAGCCTCAGCGGCGGCTTCAGCGTAGGTGGCCATGGTTAATTACGTTACAAGCGGTAGGCTTTATGGTTCCAGGTACGAATGGTACTTGGAGGGGGTAATGCGATACTAAATGAATATATACGAGCAGGCGATGATAACAACAACGACCACTGACAATATCTTCCGGAGTTTGAGCGAATTTTAGGGCCAACTCTTGTTTGCTATCTCGAGGAGAAATGAGAAGCGACGACGGGGGTACTTCTAGGGATGGTTGCGATAAGGGTGCAAATCGGTTTACGGCAGGGAGTCAAAGGGCGATGGGCTTCTTCAACTGCGATGTGATTACTGGTGCTAGTGCGAACAGGCTAACAAAAGAAAACTTTCTATCTTCAAACTGACGACACTAGGAAGAGAAGAAACTGACTATTTATCTCTATTCATTCCCAATCCACATTCTAGGGGGGAGGCGTCTGTCATGATTAACACCATGTGAGAGGGCAATAATATGAATTAGGCTATATGACGGACCACCCTGGCAGTGTAGAGAAGAGGTCCAGTGATCAGTAGAGCCAGCGGGCGATGAGAAATCCGGGGGTTTTGACGGCGTCCCATTGGCTGGCGGGTCGTGCCTGCAATACGGTGTTGCTGCTGGTGCTAGCGTCGGCCAACCACCGGCAGCCCATTTTGCTAGCGGTGGTGGTGCGTTAACTGGGTGGTTCCTTAAGATTGCTACTTCTAGCCGACCTCTCCTCCATACAGGCCGCGATGGAATTCTTGCTGTCTGGATCCGTAGAAGCTAGGTACTACGGGTTAAAGTCCGTGGGGGGACAGCCATAAAGAGGTGAAATACGGGACGTTCCACAGTGAGACGATTCTGAGGGAAACCCGTCACTGATGGCGTGACGGGCCCTATCGTGGAAACTTCATGACAGCGCAGCCATTGTCATGTTTCCAGCAGTGTTTCTCTCTTCTCTCCAAGCGCTCTCTCTCAAAGCGCAGTGTGTGGTACGATTCTCCAGAATAATAAAAATTATCCATCACACATTAACCATTGACTATAAGCCAATCTCCGTCTCTCCTGGGAAAAGACGGCTGAACCGGGGCTCCATGCAGCATGAATATATATATCCACACAGCAACAATAAAAATAATGCATCACTAGTAATACTGCACTACTATTACTGCTATTATTATCATCGTTACTATGTAGAACTCACACTCTGCCTTATCTGTTGCGGCACAACAGCAAAATAACTCCCCCATTCGCGGGGTCCAAAGGTTGCTATGCAAGAACGAGAAAAAGTCACATGATACAAGGCACGCCATCAAACGTCAAATATTCAATCCTCATACATTAGGGCTCCAGCCCTAGACATACGCTCTCACATACGCATCTACGACTTTTCGGTCCCCACACGCATTCCAAAATTTTCACTTTACTATCACCAAATTTTATTCACTACCACCTTCGTACCCTGTTGCCTGGTTCTGGTCTTCTCTCCATATCTCATTGTCGATTGAAAACCACCTCCCCCGGCTTTCCACGTAACATTCCGACAAACGAAATAACATTATAAATCAACATGTCTGCTGCTCCAGCTGAAGCTCCAAAGAGACAATTCGGTAGAAACGACAAGAGAAAGGGTGGAAGAAGAGGCCCAAGAAGAGAGGAAGAGAAGGGATGGACTCCAGTCACCAAGCTCGGTAGATTAGTGAAGGCCGGTAAGATCACCACTATCGAGGAGATCTACTTGCACGCTTTGCCAGTCAAGGAGTTCCAAATCATCGACTTGTTGCTCCCAGAACTTAAGGATGAGGTCATGAAGATCAGATCCGTTCAAAAGCAAACCAGAGCCGGTCAAAGAACCAGAATGAAGGCTGTTGTCGTCATTGGTGACTCTAACGGTCACGTTGGTTTGGGTATCAAGACCGCCAAGGAAGTTGCTTCCGCTATCAAGGCTGCCATTGTTATCGCCAAGTTGTCCATCATTCCAATCAGAAGAGGTTACTGGGGTTCCAACTTAGGTCAACCACACTCCTTGCCAACCAAGGTTACCGGTAAGTGTGGTTCCGTTGCCGTCAGATTGATCCCAGCTCCAAGAGGTAAGGGTATTGTCGCTTCCCCAGCCGTCAAGAAGTTGATGCAACTTGCTGGTGTTGAGGATGTTTACACCACCTCTTCCGGTTCCACCAGAACCACTGAGAACACCTTGAAGGCTGCTTTTGCTGCCATTGGTAACACCTACGCTTTCTTGACCCCTAACTTGTGGGCTGAGACCAAGTTGTCTGCTTCTCCATTGGAGATCTACGCTGACGAAGCCGCTGGTTCCAAGAAGAGATACTAAGTTCTTTGTATGTTTTAGTTAATATATCTGAATTAGTACACTTTGTAATATAGGTTTTTCAACGGATATGAATGTAGAAGTAACTCGTAGATGTAAAAGTACCAAATGTAGAATAACAACTAGAACAATCGAATTAACTACAATGATTCCAAATTCGTATCACTTATGTGCCAACCCGTTAACATAAATCTTTCAAATATCAGCAACTCAACAGAGCCATACACGCAAATATGTTTCACTGCTCTCTTCCACCATATAAAGATCCAAATATAGTCGTAAATCGTATATTCTATGATAAAATGATAAATAATCCAAATTTAATGAAGTGAAATGACTTGAAATGCAAAACTGGGGAACACCAAAACTTTCGTTTCTATCCCCTTTTAGAGAAACTACAGGAAGAATACCAATCAACTCAAACTAATTGGAAATGATCTTTCCAATCAGACTAGAGACCAATCTTTATTTGTTTTATCTTTTTTTCTTTTTGTTTTCTTCTTTTTGTTTTCTTTTCTTTCTTTAGTTTTTTTTATATTCTTTGAAGCTTTGATATAAACAGCTTTTAATTAACATATAATAAACACAGCAACGTGACAACATAGAAATCTAACAAGTTAGCACTTCCTGTTACCACAACCATCACAAAAATAATCAGAATATTGAAGACAAGACAGCATGAAACCGTCTCGTCAACAATATTCCTATCAAGTTTGTAGCACCCATCTCGCTTTCAGAGTCGAAACAGACTCCTTATTTTGTAATCTCTATCATCCTCAACTCCTAAGTTCTATCACCTCTTCCGATCAGATCCATAACCTGGTCCTCAGGAACAGCAAAGACTGGTGTATTAGTCGAGGCAGCTTGATCCAGACTCCACGTATTGGATTGTATATTTCTTCCATTAGGATGCTGGAACATACAGTATTTGTTCAGGCACTTCTCTCCGAAACGACACACCTCGTTAAGTGGATGGGCAAATGTACAGTCGTATCTCTTACAATTGGCACCTTCACGGCACGCCACAGCAGACTTAGCATGTCTTCTAGGACAGTTGTAGTTCGTACAGTTTGCTCCGAATTTACACTGCTCCAATGCAATATCTTGGTGAGATGCGGAACCAGGAACACTCTCCTTTGGGACTGCGGTTGCAGTTGGCGGTGGAGGATGTGCCTTAGAGCACTGGGCATCCTGACAACCCTTTCCCGAAGGACACCATTCGAGAGACGTGATTTTGGCGCTCATGTTGGCAGGTGTAGGGTGGGCAAACGGACAATTGCTCTTGGCACATTTTGGACCGAATTTACAGGTAGCTTGCTGAACCAAGATCTCGTTTTTCTTCTTCTCTTCGTATTCCTTCTTTGACACCTCTAACTTGGCAACCAATTCCTGGTCCTCGTCTGGATGTAAGTAGTTACAAGTTCCCGGTGGGTTTGGACAGTTAGGATATGCGAAACAGTTTCTAGTAGGGTGAGCCTTTTCACATTCCTTGTTCTTACAGTATGGGAAGTCGGGACATCTTCCCTTAACGGCTTTTGGCACGAATCCTGTGGGAAGAACCTTGGTAACAGCTGGGTTGTTCCCAGCGGCAAAGTCCAAGGCTCTCTCCAAGTTTCTGACTTGTTGGTTCTGCAAAGGACGTTTACCGAACTTGTCGTTCTTATTGAATGGAGTCTTATGGACACCTCCTTGCTTTCCTACACCACCAGCCTTGAAGTTTCCACGATTTCCGTTATTGTTGGCACCAAAGTCTCTGCTACGAGCCTGAAAGTTCGGCGTGAAAGTTGTTCCTTTTGGTCCCGTAGGAATAGACAGACGGTCTACAGGTTCTCCGCCCATTTGTGTATCCACCTGGCTCGGTACGTTACCTTGTTGTGGAGCCGATGGTGTAGCATTTGAGAACACCGTAGGCGGGCTTTGTGAGAATGCTGATGGTGTTGTTTGCGCAAAAGCTGATTGAGTGCTTTGGGCAAATGCTGACTGTGGTGGGTTCTGGGCAAATGCCGAAGGCACACTTGCTGGTGGCGGTGGAGCTGAAACCGATACGGCTGCGTGGACGGCCTCGAGGCGCTCGATTTCGTGGATCACCGACTCTACGAACGGAACGTCTATCACGATATCGACGATATCGTTGACTTCGCCGGCGATTTCTGCCGGCTCCTTGCCAGAGGCGATCAACACACCGATGTACTCAGCGATGTCACTAGCATCGTTCTCAGCCGTGGAAAAGCGTCTTCTGATCTCTCCAACAAGATTATTCTTGAGCTCTATGCCCACTGGGCCGTCTGGGTTGAACAGCAGTGCCATTTTCGTGTGATTTCAACGGTTATTGATCAACTAATGGAGAAGAAGTTGATTATAAAAGTGATTAGAAATTTCGAATTTCGATTTTTTTAAGAATCGAATTTTCGGTGGCCCGGAAGTGGGGATTGTCGCGTGACTGACTTAGTCGGATGGAGAGATACGAGGGATGAGGCTGGAGGTGGCAGTTGATAACAGTAGCTGCAAAATGGTGAGATAAAACTCTGTGGAGAGTTGATTGAGGGGAGAGATGGCGGTGGTGTGTGAGTGGTGATGTGGAGGTGGGGATATGTGAAGGTGCGTGAGAGAGCCTGCTAGTTGGCGGTAATATTGAAGGGTTCCGTAGCCTTATGGTTATTATTAGGCGGTGCGGTATGCGACGGTAGCTGCAAAAAGCGTGAGATGACATATAGATACTGTATGTTTGGAAGGGCGTGGTGATGGATAGATGATAGGGTAGGAATGGCAAAGGCATTTAAAGTAAGAACTGGGAATTTGGACTGCCCCAGTCTTTTATGCTGTTCATGTGTGATAATGTGTACGAATGAGAAGTTACTGAGAAATAGCTGCAAAATGCTTGTTGAGCCCAAGATTTATGCTCTCTGGGAGATTTGTGTTTGAGAAGTAAACAGACTATACTGAAAGTTGAGTGTTATAGCAGTACATACGTTTAGGTCTCCATAACTATACATAAACTCATAAGACATATATTTCGAAAGAAACCTAGAAGTTAGCTCTCTGGCATTACCACTACACAAGCTGGAAAATCTCCTCAGATACATCTCCCAACAACTCCCGAAGATGCTCCATTATGTTGTCCAATTGCTCAGTGATGGAAGAGGCAACTAAAATGTACGAGAACAAAAGAATAAAATCATTATTCGTCAACGACAATTCTGGCTTCTGAACCACCAGGTCTCTGACTTCACTCAATTTGAACAACATCCTATCCTTGGCATGCTCAATAGAAGCGGGCTTGCTTGGTATCGGGAACCCCAATTTCATCGAGCTCGCAATCATATAGAAGATCAAGAAGATTCTATGTTCAACTTCATTTCTCTCAGATTCAATGTACTTCAATACGAATTCCTCGTTAACGCTCAAAACGGGGTCCACTTTGATCATCAAACTGATATTCTCGAAATTATCTATAATCGACGAAGTACACTTAAGTAAATTCGAGTATGCTTCCGAAGGAAAGCTTCCTTTCAACCTAAACTCTATTGGGGCCTGCTTCAATAAAGTTTCACATTCTGAAAGTAAACGGTTGACACCAGGTTTATCCTTAAGACCAATTAGTCTCAAACTAATTGGATCATACTCAAGAGGATCACTGTACCAGATTAATCCTAATCTCAACCAAAGTATCGTCAAACCACTCTTGAGTCGAGATCTTGCACTGTTAGGGAGGAAACAAGAAGCCATGACGAGAGCCCAAATAATACCAACGGATACAGCTACAAATCTATGGAACGCAATTTCTTCAACGAAAGGATTGTCACCACCCTCACCACCATCTTCTGAATCTTGCTGACTCCTCATACTGTAGGAATATAAGGCAGTCAAGTTATAAGTCAAAAGAATGAACCTTCCAAACGCATTATTCTTACTCCAATAAATGATAATGTAGAACGACGGGAGTGAAATCAAAAATCCGGTAAGACAAAGTGCATAAACATTACCATCTGTCAACATCCAAACAACATAAGCGGAGAATGCCCCCATAAAAGTACCAAGGATTCTCCACTTCACCGTCATGGTAGTTCCACCCAAAGACTTGTTCATCATGATACAGTAAATTGCCAATGCCCATTCAAGTCTCCAATTGTTGAAGGTAGCCTTCGTTTGAGGTAAAAATGCAAATATCGCTAAACAGAACGCTCCCAACCCAACTCTAATACCGAATTGAACATCGGTTCTACGAAATACTTTAAGAGACTTCCACAATCTGTAAGTCCATCTCTCGACTCCCTTACGTTTCTTCTTCGCCGATGCGTCCGATGTCTCTAACTGAGTTTGCAAATCCAATAAGGCTGCATTTAATGAGATACTTTGTTTTCGAATCTCTTCTTCCAGAGGTGCCCTTCTCTCCCTGTTGTATCGGAAACTTAACCATGGCCAAGATAATGGGCTCTCCCTGGCGGCCTCGTATTTCTCCGAGAGCTTGATGAACTCCATTAACTCATCCGCATATAACCCCAAAAGAGAGGAGAAGTTACCACAACAAGCAGTAACTTCTTCTTGGTCTGCTTTAAATAGGAAGTCCGCAGGCTTTTTGAAGATTTCCTGATCATATAACTTCTGGAATGATTCCGCCTGCTTTTTTTCATATAGTTCAATTGAAGTCTTGAGCGAATTTTGTAAGTTAGTAGTTTTGGCAAACTTGTGAGGAAACTCCTCGCTGAACTTCTCAAAAGGCACTTCGCTCATGACACCCTTCAACGTAAAAATGAAAGACCTAATTGAAGGGGATAAGTAGGAAACAAATAAATCAAACAATTGGGCCGAGTTGTCGGCATGGTGGTCAATATTAGGTTCTGAGTTTAAAGTTGTCATATTCTCAACCGATTGGCTCAACTGTAAAACATCACTGGTATAACTATCCAAACTCTTCAACGAATTGATCTCTGATGCTACCTCTGAATTTGTCAGTTGAGAATGCAACAAGTTCCATTGCATCTCAGTAGACGATCTCAATGCTTGTAAGTGCCTAGCAAGGGAGATAGTTGTTTCCACTAAACGATTAAATAGCTTCCACTCTTCTTCTCTTCCATAACACCGCAATTCAAACTTAGCCTCTTCCAAATTGGCAAGTAGTTTAGCGATGTTTGCCTTCAAAGCATTGAAAATCTCGTTGTCTCTAGCGGTCAATTTCTCCCCAGTCAAAAACCGCTTGGCTACAACTGTTAAGCACGAGGACATTATATCATAGGAGTCGTTGAGTGATTTCCTCAAGTGTCTTACTGAACTCACAGGCCACAAAAGGTAGCAAATTCCCACTGCTATAATACAGCCCACTACAACGACTTGAAAGGTTGACTGAAGTCTCTCAATTGGGATGTCAGCAGAATTCAAACTTCCTTCCTTGACGATGCAAGAAACAATAGAAATAGAAGCCAACGAACAAGCCGTGTTGAACGTCTGCTTGTTAAGCTTTTGTTTCATAAATGCTATAATGCCCAATGCAATCGAGCTGACTATAAGATCAATTGCATGGCTGATCTCGTCTTCTCCCAGGTTGAAAAACACGGTGGATATCAATCTGCAACCGAACGATACGACGAACGTGAAGAGTAACGAGACGATGACATAGATCAACGTTTGGGTCATAGATCCCTTGGATCTCGCTGGGTGGAAGTAAGTCGCTACCGTGGCCACCACATGCTTCGAGTCCGTATTACCAAGAAGTACATCGAACGGTGTCCAATACACTCCTAGCGATGCTATCAAGTATGCTATTGAGCACTTCAACACGTTTCTATATACATCGTTATAATAAACTTCCTTTGCCGGTTCAAATACCTTTCTTCGCAAATACCTCCGAGTGCCACTGAAATAGCATCCGTTCCCCTGATTTTCATCGCCTAGAAGGGGGTCATTTTCGGTACCGTTGTGGTTCTCGGAGTACGAAGTATTGAAGATGTCCGAAGACAACGACAATGTCCGATGGACCTTTTTGCCCGACTGGGCCATAATGACAGAACTGCGTCTGATGATATCCCTGTACCGTTTCGGATGAGTCGACTGGGACTCGGGCGGCGTGTACAACTTGAGGGAATCTTGTAATGAAGTCTCGGTGGAAGACCTCTGGATAGCACTATTGTTAGGCGAGGTAGGATGCCTGAGAGTGATAGACGGTATTATCGACTCGGGAAGAATATCGCTATCGCTGCCGTCGTTAGTGTCATTGGCATCACTGGCTTCTTCTGGCGGCCTGGAATTGAGGCGAGACATTGTCTCTGGTTGGTTGTGGAAGAAGAGTGGGCCCTTATTCTCCATGTTTCGGTAGGATATTTCTAGTGGTGTTATCTGAAATTTATCACTGCGACCGGTAAAAGCCGCTTAAGATTGTGTTAGTGGTTATCATAGCATATGTGTGTATGTGTGTATGATATCCTATATGCTGTTGTCTATGTTATACGTTATAGTTGTGATATAGTACGTGAAATAATATGTGTTATCGTATGTGACATAGTATGTATATGTATGGTATATGTATACGCTATATATACGTAATATTAATTGTAGTATCGTACGTTGTAGTTTCTGTATAAATATACATCACTTATATTCTTTGATTATGGTATACTCTCTATAGTACATGTGATATGTTTTCTATTATATGCTATATGTTACCTTATCATATCTATGATGTACAGGCATAGGTCATATATATATATATATATTGAAATTAAAGTATTGGCATATATGTGGGGTATATTTTATACGCATGGTAAGTGTTGCTTTACACTATCATATATGAATATACATATAATATGTCAATGTTGCATGAAACTGCTCTATGTATGTATGTTATATTATATTATATGTATGTTACATGTATGTGTAAATTTCTATTGTTGAAGTATTATATATAGCTTTTAGTGTAGTATAAGTTGTAGTATTTGGAAATGTAATGTGTCATATGGTAGCATATATCTGGGATAAATGGTAGAGTTGAATATACTTGTATACGATTTCATAGTGATTTATAGAACACTATGGAATATGGTATGTTATATGTATGTCGTACTGTGTCATTAAGTATTTCATTATTACCAATACATTGACGTTTCCATACTATAGTTGATCTTAATGATTCAAAAGCTGCAAATGTCATTGTATGTTTCAATTCACCTACAGTTTTTATGGTACAGAACATGTCATTATACTCCATGGTACTTGGAAAAGGTCCCCATGCATCTCAGAGTCTTCCTGGACTTGATGATCAATAATCCACACTCTCTTCTACACTGTACATCTTCCAAAACTAATTACATCTATTATACTACATCTGCCCTCTAAGCCGAACTATAAACAAGCAAAACCACAAACCATGGGTAACAATTATCTCCACTGCTTCCCTACTCAAACCCGATGATCTCTTCAAACAACTTCTCACACGGTACTGTGGCCTTCAATCTAGAACACAACAAGAACACTCCACTCAACTTACGGTGTAACGAGTACGTCTCCTCTGGTGGTGGTGCCAATCTCTCATTCAACATTAACCCAATGTTTCCTCTGACCCTGTCAGTGATGGTCTGGTTGCTGAAGTCAAATGGTGTTCCCTTGTTGTCCACGGGAGAAAATGCTTCCCCCAATACCATCACGGAGTCAACATGGGCACGAACCATCTGCTGTGACTCCAATCCAGTCAAGTAGCCCAATTTCAACGAGTACTCTTCAACACCAGCGCGGTCTTTCTTCACTGCTGCTCTCAATACCTTCACGTAGTTGTCGATAAAATCGTCCCCGAAGTCACGAGAAGCTCCGAAGTCCAATAATTCGATCTTCTTCGTCTTCTCGTTGTACAAGAAGTTGGCCCAGTTAGGGTCTGTTTGCATGAACTTGAACTTCTTGATTTCCAACAAGCACAATCTCATGATGTTGGTGGCAATCCAATCGTTGGTGGCTTGGCCCCAGTTGCCTTTGACAATCTCAGTACCTCTCATTCTCTCCATGGTCAACACATGCTCGCCACATAAGTTGTGGAAAACACGAGGAACTTCAAAAGCTTCGTCATCCTTAAGTAAGTCTCGGAATCTGATCAAACTCTGGGCTTCTCTGATATAGTCACATTCCCATTTCAACTCAGTTCTTGCGTTGGCAATAGTCTTGTCAAGGAACAAACCTGCTGGAAGCAACGAAGAAGCGGTCAAGAGCAACAACAAGTTGTTCAAGTCAGAGTCTATCGAGTCAACAACACCTGGATATTGAACTTTTACCACCACAGGAGTCAAATCTTCTGTTACTGCAGTGTGCACTTGTCCAATTGAAGCAGCGGCCATTGGAATGTCGTCAAAAGAGGCAAACAAACGCTGTCTCCAGTTTACTCCGAGGTCTGCTACCATGACCCTCTCTAATTGGCCTGGTGGCATGTAATGAGCCGAGTTTTGAACCCTTAAGAGAATCTGTTGGATCTCTTTCGGTAAAACAGAAGAGTCTTGGAAAGACATCATCTGGCCGACTTTCAAGGCAGCACCTCTCATTTTCGAGAACTTCTTTGCCATTCTTTCAATGTTGGTAGGCGACAAGAGCAACGACTTCATGTCTATATCTTTCTTTCCTGAAGCGTACTGTTTAAGACCGTGTGTAGCAGCTCCAATACCCATACCAGCAGCTAGCGTACCATAATGGAAAATTCTGGCAAGTCTCGAACTTGGGACTTCACTTTGAGACATCTGAAATCCGTTCTTCTTCTCGACATCGCCAATTATAGTGGTCGAGCTTGGTGTTGCTTCATCTTTGGTGCCAATTGTAACTACATCTTCTACAACTAATTGAGCACCGGAATTGGCACTAGTACTCTTTGTAGAATACGATCTTTTCTGCGTTTTTTGGACATTTTGGCCATTTGGAGCGCTGCTTGACGAACTCGTTGCTTTCGACGTTCTTGCGACATCCGACTTGGCTCTGGCGTCGTTCCACATCGATCCGTCAGTGTCATACTCTCTTATTGGTTTAGTTATAATTGAGTAGTTATAGAAGTTGCAGAGGTCTTTTTCCACCGCACGAACAGACCCACAGGCGACCTTTCCAAAGGAGCCCGCCACGGCGACTAGCTCGTACACGCTTTTGCTAAGAGACATGTCAACTGAAGAGCAAAACACTGAACACTAGCAAACATATCTTAGCTCCATAGTTAAAGAGTACTGGCAAATGGAAAATTTCATCACGTGAAAAGATCTGGACCATTCAATGGCACGTGACTTCTCATCTTGGTTTGACTACACGCGCTATGCTTACATAAGCATATGTCAAGCCGAGGAAAGCCCACACCTCAGCAACCATCGCTACGACGGTATCAGGACCATGCACGATGGCACCTCAACGGAGGTAGGAGTAGATCATTCAGGGCAAGGCTCGTCGGGGGCTGGGTTTTTGGTGAGAGTTGGAGGTCAAGGCTGGCTGTGGATGTTTGTGAGCAGTGGGAGCCCCCGGAGCCCCGTCTCCAATGAGACCCACTATGGCAAGCAAACGCCTAATTACTTTAGCTAGCAGCTAGCCATAATGAACAACTGGCGAATCTGACAATCGTCTTGGGCGCAACCTGAATCTAAGAAAATATGATCAAACAAAAAGGCACTATTTGCCAGGCACCAGCCTTCGATCTGATTATTCATACCATACACACCACCGCATACAAAATATATGACAACCACATAACAGCCCACACCTTTCAGCTACAAAACGGCCTACGTCATAAGTATCATATAATATCATACAATGTCACATAATAGCACATAATGACATAAACAGAATATTAATAATTTTAATTATTATTAGGGGTATTATCATTACTCCGACTATCTAAAGTGTCACTTATAGCCTCTTTGATCTCGGGCGGAGATTACATAAGCAGGCACCAGCATTATGAAATTAATATAAACACTACTACGATATAAATAGAACATAGTAGTCTCTGTATTCGCTGGTATTCTTTGTTAGTATCGATTTGCTGTTCACAGGAAATTGGCCAGAATACACTATTTAGCGTACAAGTTCTACTCCAGACGTCAAAACCTCGGCCGGTGACGTATTTTTCAACGGTTATTTGTATTGCCCTTTTGGAAAACACATCGTCTCAGCATAGAATTCGTCAGATTGTGGTGATCGGAGTCGTAAATAAACACATATACATAGTCAGAAACTGAAATTCCACAACGACTCTAGTGGAGCTCATCGTTGCAGATACCCGCAGAGACATACATTGCCACCAAATCGAGGCACAAATCGATAACAATCCTTCCTTGACGTCCTTGAAACACATATTAAGGCGATCTGAACTGTTAGCAAAGTACCGATTGACCAAAACGTTCACATTTGTAGATCATGTCGAAACGTTTCTCGCTTATAGGCAAATCGCCCAAAGAAGAGCCCACAGAGCTGTTCAATCCATATGATACTGTCAACCGTCAGTCCCTCCTGGAACAGAATGCACTCTATCTGAAAAACGCCATGCCCAAAGTTATCATTGACGACGATCCAGTTGTTCCAAATTACGAAGTTCTAGACACGTTCAAGAATAATGCTCTGAATAACATGAAGTTAGTGGTGGTGGGAGATGGTGGTTGTGGTAAAACGTGTTTGTTGGTGAGTTACGCCCAGAATAGATTTCCCGAAGTATACGTGCCCACAGTTTTCGAGAATTACGTTACCAACGTCATGGCCCCAGGTGGAAAAGTCATTGAACTAGCATTATGGGATACTGCTGGACAAGAAGAATACGACCGTTTGAGACCTTTGAGTTATCCAGACGTCGACGTCTTGCTTATCTGTTTTGCATTAGACAAATTAGTGTCGTTACAGAACGTCAAAGACACTTGGTTCCCTGAAGTCAGCCACTTCTGTCCAGGAATCCCTATTATCTTAGTCGGAACAAAGAGCGATTTACAGAGCGAAATCGATCCGGACTTGCCCATTCAAGTGGCAATGGAGATCAACGCCATTGGTTACATCCAGTGCTCGGCAAAGACCATGTTTAACATCAGAACCGTATTTAACTTTGCATTGAATCATTTCCAGAAACAGATTGAGATCCAGGAACAATATGAAAAGTCCAAAAAGCGACTATCCAAGGTATTATACAATGGTAATGGGCATACCAGAAACCAGTCATCTATTTCACAGAAGAGAGGCCACTTGAAGAATACGTCATATGATTCCACTATTCTTTTGGATCAGCCATTAATGGAGGACACATCCACACAGAACCCTTACGGAAACTTTGGCGGTAACCAACCAGCTTCGCCCAAGTACAACCAGGAGGAGTTTGCATTCACAAGGAATGATAAGAAGAAGAAAAGGAGCCGGAAATGTGCTATATTATGAGTACGGAAGAGAGGAAGAGGTGGAAGTCGAAGAGAAGAGACAGGAGAACATGCATGGAAGTAAGTAGAAAGATGTAGACACAGCAGTAGTGAGTTAATACATATAATAATAGAGCAAGGGAATGTAGCGAGGGAGGGAAGATGAAAAGTGGCTGAAATAAGGATCTCAGTAGTACATTGTCATCTTCGAAATAGGGTGATATTCCACTTCTTTCAAAGGCTCTAAAATGTGTAAGAAAGACTCTTCATCAACTATTAATTTTGAGTTCTTACATGGTCATCGTAGCATACAAGAAAAATACATTCAATGGTAAATCAGGCCCACTTTAACTTCGAAGTTCTCCAATATCTACAGCATTTCATCCTATAGATCATACCCAAATATTGCCATTATGTTGCACGGAAACTCACTTCCCTTTGCATCCATTTTGCAACCCACTTTTTTGCATACTCTTTCGCAGTCAAGCGTAGATCGCTGCAGCATTGGTGTATTACACCATTATCATTGGAAATACTGTCATATAAAAACAGCTGATATTACCCCCAAGCATCGGAACCATATGGACCTAGCAAGTCTACACTCAGTTAATGTCGACCAAGTTGTTCCCCTTATTACTTATCCCCATCTCTCTTCCCAGAGAAGCCTTCACCCACAGGAACTGCAACCTTCAGCGCTACCAATCTCCAAACACACCTGCAAATACCTCCCACACAAAACGCGACATTTCAACAAAAAAACAAAAGTTTCGGTTGGCGGTTAAACCGCTTGGTGGAGGTTGTTGTAGACGGTTGTTTCTGCCGAAGGGAGTGAAAAAGGTACCATCTGGGCTAGATATCGCTGGTTAGACTCGCTATAACGCATATACACGGTACCAGGATAACGGTGCAGCGATTTTCCGGGAAATTTTCTATTAATTTTACTGTTTTTGGTCGGCCCTCTTCCCATATTTATTCATATTTCATCTATTATTGTTATTAACTACTGTGAAATTTACTCCTATTAGTTGGGTTACAGTAGCAGCGAACAGTTTACCCCTATTAATCACGGTTAAGAGCAGATAATCTGGTTAGAGAACCATAGAACAAAGGCTAGAAACCAGCCAAGAGCCAATTTTCAACGTGGAGCTACGCAAAACCGTGCTTTTCAGTTCATTTGAGAATCTCTTCCACTGACGTCATAGCATAACGGTGTATGGAGAATACACTGTTTTTACTATACTAGATTTCTATCACTAAACATATAAACAAACACAGCTTTACAATGCCAGCAGAGTCGTCAGACACATCTACAATCACAAAGAGATCGTCATCGGCGAAAACCTCCGAGCATAATCCTCCATCGACGGATCTAACACTCTCACCTCAGCAATCTAATCATCTTAGTGATGCTGGAAACCAGTCCAATGACCATTACAAGTCAAGGCTTTCACCGTTCCGCTACAAATTGAGATCGCTTCTCCTTCCAATCATTAGAAGCGAGACTAAAGTGCTACACAAGCTCCAGACGTCGATAAGACACCCTTTACTCGACTATTACTTCGCATGGACTGCCAATTTGGCTTCTCACACGTTCTACGTGTTGATGTTACCGCCGCCAATCTGGTTTGGAGCTTCCAAGCTAGGCCGTGATTTAGTGTACGTTCTCGGATTGGGAATATATTTCAGTGGTGCATTGAAGGACTACTTCTGTCTACCAAGACCTAGATCACCTCCACTACATAGAATCACTATGTCATCCTACACAACGCAGGAGTACGGGTTTCCCTCCAGTCATAGTGCAAACGCTACGGCCGTGAGTTTAATTCTCTTATCCAAGCTTATAGAAATCAGATCTGGATTGACTTCGACAAAATTTTATCTGCTTCTCTTTGCACTTTTCATTTACTACGTGTCGTTAATTTTCGGACGTCTTTATTGTGGTATGCACGGTGTTTTGGATATTACAATTGGATCCTTAATAGGAGTAGCTTGCTTCTCCTTCAGATATTTCTACGGAACACAATGGGACCTCATGTTGTTCGACAATGTCTTAAACAACTGGATAACTCCACTTTTGATCATCGGGTTTTATTTGTTCTTGATTCATATCCACTCCGAGCCTATTGACGACTGTCCCTGCTTTGACGATTCTGTATCATTTATTGGAGTGTTGATGGGACTCGACTTATCTCACTACGTGGCATTCAAATCCCAGTACTTTGTTGGCAGAAATGTATACCAGGATCCTCTTTTGATTAATTTTGAATATAGCGAATTAGGTTGGGTGAAGACCGGGTTGAGATTTGTCCTTGGAGTTACTCTTGTCGTGATCTGGAAAGCGGTCTCAAAACCAATTATTTTCACGATTCTTCCTCCTATTTATAAGTTCATTGGAGTATCTTTGCCTAGAAGAAACTTCATTCCTACAGCAGAAACCGAGAAGTCTACTCGTCAAATCCGTTCTACTTCAATTTCCAATGACCAATCCAAGATTGGAGACTTCAACAACCTCATTAAGGGCTTCACAGATCACCTGAAGCGTGATGAAATAGGTCCCGAAACAGAAATCGACTACTACGCTATTTTGGATTACAACCAAGATAAACGAAAGAGGAAAAAGAGCAATGCAGCAGAGAATGCCGAGGTAGCTGCCCAGCTAGAGTCGTTTTTGCAGAAGGGTAATGTGTTCAAACCAAGATACGATGTGGAAACAATAGGTCGTACAATGGTATACGCTGGAGTATCTGCCACCACGGTTTGGGGTTTCTCCATCTTTGCAGAGTTACTTAATTTGAACTAGCCATTGTAATTGACATGGCTTTGTAAGTTGCAAAATCGTCACGAATATCAAAACCCATACCGCAGTGCAATTCTCTACCAAGATTACCATTTACCCCTTCTACATAGAACATTATATTATTCCCGCAAGATAATCGTATTTCGTAAGCGAATAACACCATTTTAATGACCAATTGGAGTATATTTCTCTCCTCATTCTAGTTTGAGTTGCCAAATAGAGCATACATTCCACTCTCCGGTTTATAATCCAGGCAGACTATTGTTTTTGACCCTGGTTAATTGTTTGACCCAATAATTATCTCACCCGTATACCAAATTATTATCGAATTCCATACATTGACCCGATAATATTGAAAAATTATCGAAGATCCTCGACCATTGATATTCCCAGCAAGGAGAGAGATACCCCTCCAATTTTCATTATTACGATTTACGACTTGCCCTTTTCAGCCATTTTTTATTACATGAGGCCATCAATTGCATTTGGCTTGTGTACCCAAGTGTGTTGTTTCTTGTGATTCGAGCAAGAGGTTCAGTCCGTGGTTCACTGGTCCAATTGAGTGCTAACCATTGGTAAAACATAGCTACATCCACTAATGCCAAGGACCTAGTGCAAAGTATGAAGCCATTCACTGGCTAAAGTCTATGCAGGGGCTACTATCCACGTATTCTCTATCCTTCAGATACACCAGAAGAGCGGTGATTCCCGAAGTGGTCAGATACTTCGGTGATCTCAGTCCGTAAATTAAGGTTGGTGGTAGTGGTCTGTTGCATGAGATAGGAGTCATATCCGATGGTGGAGGTGACCACGGCTTGAGGAAAGGACATTCACCCCGCTAAGGAATATCCAGTTAGAAGCATGTATATGAAGTTTATGTGATATAGTATAGGTCTAATGAGAGGTAAAGTGAGAGGCCCCGACGTAGCGAAGACGTATATACATAGACATGTAAATGAACAGTGGTAGTGATAAGTTATAATATTCAGATGCTTAATTGAGAAAAACAGTATAGTGATAAGAGGGAGAGACAAAATAGCGACAAAATAGTGACAAAATAGAGAGAGAATAGCGAAAACTCAGTTAGTGGAGAGACATGACATGTCACAGTTACAACACCATTGACACTACTAAACTGTCGGTCCGTATTATCCCTGCATTGCAATATTATCTATTTCCCGTCATTTTCACCAATTTCTTCATTCTCCCCTGAATACTCACCTCGTTCCCATCACCTTCTCCATAACTCATGGCACTGTTTAACGGCACTAAACCCACCACCACGACCACCACCACCAGCCATTGCCATTACCCTCCAACCACCTTCACTAACTCCAGCCACTATTTTACCTGTTTTTCTGTACCTCCCGCATTATTCTTATCATTCTTATTATTCTTCCCCTGCACTCTTTAGTCGCCCACTGCTTTCCGTAGCTCTCACTAGCTCTCACTAACTCTCAGCAGAACCTTCTCTCTGCAGCCCTTGCTCCATTGTGTGCATTAATTCCTGCTCTCCTTATATATTTTCTGTCGTAGCGGTCCTCTGCACTCTGCCTGCGCTGTGTCATTGTCTCTCTCACTGTCTCTGTGTCATTGTCTCTCTCACTGTCTCTGTGTCATTGTCTCTCTCACTGTCTCTGTGTCATTGTCTCTCTCACTGTCTCTGTGTCATTGTCTCTCTCACTGTCTCTGTGTCATTGTCTCTCTCACTGTCTCTGTGTCATTGTCTCTCTCACTGTCTCTGTTGCAGTGTCTCTCTCACTGTCTCTGTGTCATTGTCACTGTCTCTGTGTCATTGTCTCTCTCACTGTCTCATTGTCTCTCTCACTGTCTCACTGTCACTCTCACTATCTCTGTGTCTCACACTCTCTCCCTCTCTCTCTCACTCTCCCATTCCTACATAAGACGCTAGTCAACACTAAAACACTAACTCTAACAATCCTCACTCATCCTCACAACTACACCTCATTCTGCGCACCCATTCTGCACATCCATTCTGTACAGTTACACCGAGATCTGTGCGACATCTGCTGCGACACCGGATGCGACATTCACTAGAATCACAACAAACACAGTACAGCATACTGGCTATCAACAGTGGTCTTCCTACAACGAGCTCTGCTGTGTGTGTCAAGTGATCCCCCAGTTCGTCCTACTGAGATTTAGCTCCCGCATCGAGGGACATCCACCAACCCCCGAAACTGCCGTACAATTGCCCCTTGTACGCCTCTTCTACAACCGCTTATCCAGCGACATCCATCTCAGAACAATAGGTTTACGGTTCTGACACCAGTACGGACTGCTAGCAGGCGGTAGAATTGACTAGAAAGCGCTGCAGACGTCTTCGAATCCACCGAGAATCCGTGAATTGGTGCTTTCAACTGTCTGGATTTCTCTGCTTTGTTTATTGTGGTCATCCATAAGCGTAGTAGTCTCATAGAAAGATATAACGTACCTCGGTCGTTGACCAGTATACGTATATTATAGTGTTAATACAACCAAAGCACGAAAACTTCTCGTTATTTACAGAAATTGGATCCAATAGTTGTTTCAGGTATCGACTTCCAGCTGCCAATCGCTCCACACTCAAACAATTTCAATAGAGTAGCTTGGTTACAACCATACAGCAACTCTTCCGCCCGTTTCGCCTTGTATTCCGTCGAATTGACCCAAAATATGCAAAACTGACTGTCCTTGACTTGAACCACTAAGAAACCCACCATAGAAATCAAGGGCTTGTACCATTACGACGACTAGAACCAGTCGGAACAGAGAAGAAATAAATACCTTCAATCTTTTCGGTGCCTCTATTGGTCTTATTGTATTTATAATAATTTGCTTCGTGTTACTGTATTTTTCAACCTTATTTTGCACTATCAAACTTCGAGATAGTGCTTCTTTCAATTGGCAATTATTGTTATAACGTATTGCTACGATCCGTCACGTATTGAAGACCACACAATATCCAACCATCAAGATGAACGAATCATACTCAACCACCCAACCCAACCAGTCCCTCTACTACAGCACAACTAATAATAGCAACCAGTCTAATGCATCAAACTCCAATACTTCAAATGCGAATACTGCTACTCCTAATACTTCAGCTAACTCATCTAATCAATCCAATGCTACACTGTCTGGTACTAACTCCAACCTAGTTAACGACATATATGCCCAGATCAACCAGCTAAGCAACCAATTCAACAACTACACAACTAACAATAATGACAAGGTCAATGAGCTTAATCTTAAACTCAACTACATTAATGAATCCATAGAGACCATCAAGCATAATTTGAATGATCTCAACCAACAAGTAGTCTTGCTCATTAACAACAACAATGCTAATAACCCGTATCTCAACATGTACAACCAGAACAAGGTACTCGAAATTTTCAACAAGCACATATTCAAGCTAGGAAAGGACATAGAAGAACTCCTGAACTCGGCTACGTTACAGGCAGCTCAACATCCACAATTGCAGCTGCAACACCATTTGAACCCTCAAAATTTACAGGCCGCTACAGCTGCATTACAGGCAACAAGAGCAACAGGAGGTAACTCGGGCAATACTTCCAACTCTGTGACCAACGTAAGCAATAATAACAGCAACAACGCAACTAATGCTAACGACCCTTCAACTAACCAACAAACTCAATCATTTCCTGGAGCAGGTGATGAAGTGGCGTTCCCTAAGTCTCTTGGAATACGATCCCCAGCTGGCCAGCCCAGCTCGAATCCGACCTCGCCATATATACTGAACCGCTTTAACTTCGATTTGAATTCTTTCTCAACTACTAGGAACAACAATCCCAATGCCAACAACGGTCCTGCTAACGGGCCTGGACCTACACCTAGCTTCCAAATCCTGCCACAACAAAACTATCATCTAGGAGGCGAGAATAGTAACCCAACAATTACTGTAACTAGTGATAAGTCCAATTCCAAGCAAAGAAAGCGGAACAAATCCATTAAAAACCGTAACCTGCAACAGCTGCCACAACTGCCGCCCCGGCAACAACAGCCCCAACAACCTACGTTGAGCTCCACAAACTCGTATATCCTTCCTTTGCCTACTTTATTGGCTAACGACGACCCAACGGCACCCTCGGGTAATAAGAGCAACCAAGTAGTACCTCCGTTAGGTTCCAACAACAACAATGTAGCAGTCTCTGCGGGCGGATCTCAGTTTATATCGGTAATTCCTAGACCAACTGACAACGGCAATTTGATTGGTTCGACATTGAGGCAGCAGACTAACCAAAATCGAGGCTTTTTCGTGGAGGACGAGATGGAGCCAAACATGGATGATCTTACTCCAGCAAGTGCCAATGATGTTGGAGCAGGGAAGGAAAACGAAGATGAAGGCAAGAAGTCTAAAAAACGGAAGACAGCCAGACCAGATCAAGGTAGTGTGATTGATACCGATGGGGCACCGGGAAGTGCACCACAATATACGTTGGAGAAGTCTCTTAAGACGATCAATGATATATGGACAGAATATGAATACGGTTTGAATGGCAAGCCTGCTTTGAAATCATTGGAAACTGAGTACGGTACAAAATGGAGAAACGAAACTGAATCCAGAACCTTCTTGAGAAGAAAGAAGATTTACGAGGCTATTGAATCAGGAAAGAGGAAGGGCCTCGATGAGAAGGTTGTGATACGCGAGTTAGAGGATTATCGGAGCTACGAGAAGAACGGCTCTATTAAGAAACAGCCCTTGCTGTGGCTCTGCACCAATATTCCTGACAAATACGCAACTTGATTGCAATGACTATAATTTTTACAATCCAAATGTAGGGGATAATTGTGAATCCTACTAAATCTGTATACTACAACCGGCTGCACACTGACTGCAAAAATTACAAGAAAAACCAGGGCTGCTGCTTGCTACTATCTCTCATAAAGCCATTGATCATGAAACCTACAGGCTGGGTCAATACTGAAACAATACTAATATTAAACTATAAGACACGACACAGCAACAACCTGGGCCTAATGATCCCCGCCTGGCTTTACTTTACCCTCGTTATCTTATTACCACAGCTGTCCCACTGGTTGCAACCAATAGTATCGTCGAATACTGTGCTGACACATGGCACGTGATGATATAACCCCACCAAAATTTTCCAGTGATTTTTTGTACTGGCTCATCTTGATAGTGAAAAGATAGTGATGAGATACGAGAATTCGATGTATAATATATATGCTAGTTAATAGTCGCTTGATCACATTGTATTTATAGTGTACATTTACATACCTAGGTGTAACAGTATTCGCAACCGGTTCTTCATTGGGACTTCTGTAGCGTGTTATATCGAGACATCCAATAATTTTTCACTTCCTGAGATCTCATCTCGTCCTATTAACAGCGATATCACAACAAATAGTAAAAATGTCACCAGTAGAAGACAAAAAGAGACTGATTTCTCCTCCTATACTGGAGAATGACATTCACAAGAAACAGAACACCAACGAGTCTGCTGAAACTCCGGTTTTGACTCCTGTTTTGGCTCCGGTCTTGGCTCCAGCTACTGATTCAGACTCGGCTCCAGTTCACCAGAAACAAAGGAAACAGCCAAAGGTCCACAAAAGAAAGTACAAGTCTAAGGACGTAGACCAGACCTCTCCATTGGGAGTATTACAGTATGAAATCGAGGAAATTCTCACCAACCATGGTTTAACAGAAGACGAGATCTCAAACGATATGAATACCATTCTCAATAGCGAGGAAGCACAAGCCAAAAATCACCGTATAGTCTCCAACGTGACAGTTGATTCTCTCACATCCAACGGAGATGGATTAGCATTAATTCCTCATCCAGATGAGTCCAAGAAGCACCAGGTTTGTATAATTCCATTTGGATTACCTGGAGATGTCGTAACCATCAAAGTATTCAAATCGCATCCATTATATGTTGAATCTGACTTATTGGAAATCGAAACAACCTCTTCATTCCGTGATGACACTTTGATTAACTGTCGTTATTTTGGAAAATGCTCTGGATGTCAATACCAGAATGTGGAATACAGCCAACAGTTGAAATTCAAGAGAGAGACTATTGTCAATGCATATAAATTCTTCGCTCCAGTGTTGTCCAAGACAGATGGAGATTTACCTTCAGTGAGAGATACAGAACCTTCTCCATTGCAATACAGTTACAGAACCAAGTTAACTCCACATTTTAACGTTCCTTACAAGAAGAACTTTGTCTTGGAATATAGACCAAACGTTGGTTTTGGCTCCAAGGGTAGACCCACATGGAGAAAAGACGTAGAAATACCTGATGGCTCTATTTTGGATATTGAAGAATGTTCCATTGGAACACCAATAATAAACCAGGGTATGAACAACGAAAGAAAGAGATTTGAGAAAGACTTCAAGAAGTATAAGAAGGGTGCAACTATTTTATTGAGAGAAGATACCAATGTGGCTGGTAAAAACGAGAAGTTCGAGTTGAAAGAGGCCTCGACAGATGAGAACAACGTAATCTCCTCAATTGAAGTTGAACTTGAAGGAGAGGACAAGAAGTTAATCAAGACATGTGTTACCAAATCCAGGCAAATCGTCACAGAATATATAAATGGATACACATTCGAGTTCTCAGCTGGTGAATTTTTCCAGAACAACAACTCAATCTTGCCTGCCGTTACCAATTACGTGAAATCAAATTTGGCTATCGCTAACTCCAAAGAAGGAGAAGCAAACTACCTAGTTGATGCATACTGTGGATCTGGCTTGTTCTCCATAACATGCTCGGACAATGTTTCCAAGGTTATTGGTGTGGAAGTTTCCGCTGATTCTGTGAAATTTGCTGAACGTAACGCCAAGTCTAACAACATCGAGAATGCTCAATTCATCGTAGGAAAGGCAGAACAAATCTTTGGTAGCATTGACACCCCATCTGACAGGACTTCTGTTATCTTGGATCCACCAAGAAAGGGATGTGATGAAGTATTCTTGAACCAATTGTCAGATTACCACCCAGCCAAGATAGTCTACATTAGTTGTAATGTCCACTCTCAAGCAAGAGATGTCGAATGGTTCCTCAACAACACCAAGAATGGAAAAGAGTACTACGTTGAAAGTATCAAGGGATTTGACTTTTTCCCCCAAACCCACCATGTTGAGAGTGTTGCCGTTTTGGCATTGAGAGAAAGCTCATAAAGAGTTGAAGTAGATGGTATAGATACCATATCGTAAGGCATAGAAAACACCAATAGCATAGGAATAATAATACTAGTAATATCATAGCATTTGAGGATAAACTGCAATATTTTTGTCTATAGTACTTTGGTAAACTTTAATCATCACAACCTCTTGATTGGAGCTACACTCTTTTCACATCTTCTATCGACATCAAACAATAGGCCATATCATATCATCACATTATTCGCAGCCATTTGCAACCATTGCACATTTATATCACATGACATAATATTTCTCAGGGCTTCAGCCCTGATGTCCTCATAAACGTTAGTGCGCATACCGATATTTCATTACTATTGTAAACATGCAGGAACGTTGCCCTCTTCTGTCTACTGGTGTTAGTGCGCAACTAGTTGGTTTGGTGAAAATTTTTGTTTGATATATAGAGATTAATACTTTAAAGAACTCTCTTGATAGCTTAGCACATATCATTAAATAACCAGCCAAGATGGAAAACGATAAAGGTCAATTAGTAAGTACTACCCGTGATACAGAAAACCGTAATATGTCAAGAAAGTAGTATAGCAGTATGTCAGGAGATGAGCTGTGGATCCAACATTGAAGAATGAAATTTGTAGAAGCGAATGAAATCGAATGGGAAACCCATGAAGTATCCCATTACTTCATGAAATCCAAGAACGAATCCAGAAACACAAACTATTTGAACATCAAAGTCAACTATTATCCCAATTTTCAAGCGGAAATCAGCCTTGTAGAGCTATCAAGGGAAAACAACTGCCATTTTCAACATTTTCATTGCGACAAGAACAGTTCTGAGTCCACCACCAACCATTCGCATCAAACTAATAGAAAAGCTGAGGGCAATCAACTAAGGAGCACCTATATTGTAGATACTGATCACAACTTCATAATGAACTCAACTGAAGCAATATCAGAGAAAGGCATCATTTGACTGTACTCGTACTACACTTCAACAAGACATCGATAAACAATAAACGAATTCAAATACTAACATACTTTAGGTCGAATTATATGTTCCAAGAAAGTGTTCTGCTACCAACAGAATCATCAAAGCCAAGGACCACGCTTCTGTCCAAATCAGCATCGCTAACGTCGATGAGGAAGGAAGAGCTATCCAAGGTTCCAACACCACCTACGCCTTGTCCGGTTACGTCAGAGGTAGAGGTGAGGCCGACGACTCTTTGAACAGATTGGCCCAACAAGATGGTTTATTGAAGAACGTCTGGACTTACTCCCGTTAAGTTGGTATGCATAAAATATCAAGGTTTTTATTAAAATACTTCAATTAGTTGATTATTCTATAATTTCTCATGTATATCTAATTTAATGTCATAAGGTTTGTAACATATAATAAAGTTGTAGCTGTTTGTAGAGATGGTGAGGACATTCTTCGACGAGAAGTATTTAATTTTCAGGTAGAGTGAAAAAGCTATTATCAATATTTAATCATGAAGCCCACACAACGAAAGTATAGAAATAATTACGCAGTAGTGAATCTCCAGCAATCACAGAATCTGGATTCTACAGCACCTATGCAATTTCCAATTCAAAAATATTACACCACTTTAAACTCAAAGCACAATATTGTGAGCTTTCCCTGACAATACTGATCAATAAAACAGAGTTGTTTTTAAAATACTACAAACACCGTATTTATTGTATTGCAAAATGCAACTGTCACCAAAACTTAGACTTGTGATGTCACTTGTCTACAGTACCGTACTTTACACTAATAAATAATATGCGTGTTGAAGAAAGTACGACCGTCGTATATAAGGTTGGATCTCCTAAATAGGGTGGTTAGTTCGTACAATGGTACAAGTCGACATCTGAGCTGTATTTGTATAGAAGATAGTTTCCAGGGGAATTACATGTTTGTTCATACTGTGTTGTATATTCAATCACCGTATCTTTTTCATTCACACCTTCCTCACCATTATGATTTATTTTTTGATTTTGCAACTATTATACGAATTTTTCATTAAACTCCTACGACCATCTTTCCACTACAAATCGATTCCTCTGCTACTCCATAAAGAGCGACTACACCCAATAGAGTCCACCATGGCCAAGTTAACTCTAAACTATACTCCCTCTGACCGACTATGGCTTCATTGTCTCACATTCTCATGTGTTGCTATTGTACCGAACCATCTCCGCTTTGCTCCTCATAGTAGCCGTGCATTAGCACACAAAACACACCACGGAAGCAGATCTGCAGCGAACCCTATAGCCTAACCCTAGAGATCGAGGAAGCCACCATTTTTGCTCTATCAGTGGATTTTGCCGTATCACACCAACCACTTCTGCCAAGTGCCTACTATCATCTTGCGACGCTGTACACACCCATCTAGCCTATCGTCGCTAATCAGGTATCCATTAGGTATGTGCGCCGGGAAGACTGAATCAGATCCTCCTGCAGTCTAAATTGGGCTAATCGGAGCAGACATCTCCTTGGCTAGGGATTTACAAGGATGGCACGGTAATTGTAGGGGTTATCCTTAGCATGGAATGTAGAATAACGGGATATTTCACTGATTAAAATGTTAAACGATTTTCTAAACTCGTTTGCCAGGCGTGGTGGGTCCTATTAGTAGTGGATTTTAGCCACCCAGGATCATACAGCATGCACCATCAAGCATAATTATATATATAGCATAACCCCAAGGGCATATTCACACATCCCACCACCTACATATTTTACCTACATACTGGCCAACATAATTACTCACATACGCCCAACGAAATATTATCACATTAACAACAACAAACAATGCATGTTTGATTTCTGAAACAGGAACGGAGGGAGGAAAATTGTAATAAATACAAAGAAGTGTTAAGAAATATTTATAGCACCCGCAGCAGGTGCACCATTACGTTGTATTATTACAGGATTACCTTCATTAACTTTATTAATTGTATGCTGTATTAATTGTACTAATGGTAAAAAATAGCATTGCTATAGAAGCATTAACACCATTGGTATTAACATATCAATGGTATTTATCATTGTAGAACCCACCGTTCACACCACCTCTCACACCACTCCATCTCTCCACCACCGCCAGAACCTTCCTCACATGTCCTCCACCAACCCACACATACTCCTCTCCCAAAGCGGCATTTCAAACCTCAGCTCCCTGGCCATTTCTCGAACCGACCCCATCGGCCATTATTTTCTGGTCCACTTCCGCTTTGGTTATCCACAATAACCCCATCACATAAATGGGGCCCATTTAGTTTAATTCCACCTGTTGCATTATTATGTATTATGTAAACACAGAACTCCCACATCCCAGTCCTCGAGGCCCCGTTCGGCGTGTTGCATTTTCTGCTACTTATTGATACTGTTTTCTCCTCGAGCAAATTAGCTGTTCTTCCACCGTTCGTCCACTTGTTCGTCTTGTTCGTTCACCCTCGTCCTGGCAGTCTTCTTCCTTGGTGTTCTGTGTTAGCTTCCAGTCGTCACTCATAACAGTGTACAGCGACCCCGATTTTTCACAGCCAATTGCAAGCTGCCCACCCGTTCTGTTCTACATAGTTCTACACCCACAGACACTCAGTTCCAATGACCCAGGCCGTGTTCACCCTCTTGTACAACCCAGCTTACCTTCCTGGTGCCCTCGTTCTCGGAGCTGCTGTTCATAAACTACTCGACCGTGCCAATGACTCCCAAACCGTGCTTGGAGTCCTCATTGACAAGCTGAAGTTCTCTGACCACCAGTTGAACCTCTTGTCTCGGTTCTACTCCGACTTGGTCGACGTCAACCCATTGAAGTCGTCGTTGGTGGAAAAGCTCACCCACGACTTAGGCAGACCGGAGTTGGACAAGACCTTCACCAAGGTACTTCTTTGGTCGCTTCTTCAATACGACAAGATCCTCTACCTCGACTCGGACACCTTGCCCGTAGTGCCAAACTCCGCCGACAAGGGCTCGGTCATAGACTTGCTCGGGTTGGACTTTCCCAAGAGCAAGATCTTAGCTGCTCCAGACAGTGGTTTCCCCGACATCTTTAACTCAGGTGTGTTTGTGCTCAAGCCCAATTTACATGACTACAGTCAATTGGACGCTCTCGTCAAGCTCTCAGAAACTAACGACAACGTTTCCTTTGACGGAGCCGACCAAGGTTTGTTGAACCAGTACTTCAACTCGAACCCCGATTGGGTGCAAACTCTCGTGTCCTCGGGCGGTTCCGAGGTGACGGAGTCCAACTACCTTCTGAACTCCAATTGGGTCAAGATCCCATTTCTCTACAACGTGACTCCTTCGGCCCAGTACGAGTACTTGCCAGCGTTCAAGCACTTCACAACGACTCCACCTCCGTATACCGTCGAGCCCAACGATTATGATGTTGGTGGAGCCGGAGAACCCAGCGAAGACTCCGAAAGCGCACTCCAAAGCACTCGTGATACCTTGAACAGATACCATTCAGCAGCTGTAACCTACATCAACTACTCAACCACACAAGTCAAGCTTGTGCACTTCATTGGACCTCACAAGCCCTGGAAACTGAGCACCACCGCCGCAGGTATCCACAGAGACTGGTGGCATACTTGGTTGGACACCTTTGGCTCGAAATCTATAGATGAGGTGATCCACGGCGAGCATTATCCTGTAATCCCATCGATTTACAGATACGAGGAGCCAGTGGTAGAATCGGAACCACAGGCTGAGGAAGCTTTTGCTGGCCCAGAAGCTTCCGAGGAACCATCGAAACCATTCGAACCTTCCGACTTGCTTGACCCTGCCAATTACCAGCAATACGAGGATACCATTGTCCCCAGTGTAGATGCGTTATGGGATCCAAGTAAGGAACCGCCTCCATTGAACGACCATCACAACACATACAACGAGTTGGAAGAAGGCATGAAGTCGTTCCAAAACACTTGGGATGAACCAGAGCCAGAACCAGATTACCACGAAGAATTTCACCACGAAGAATTTCACCACGAAGAGTACCACGAGCCTCCAGCCCCTGAACCTCAATACGAGGAACCGCCGCAACCAGCTGCTTCATTCTCATACCATGGATTTGTTCAACCTGAAAGAGTCTTCGACTCCAGTTCGGATTACTTCCCGCAACATAGGTTGCAAGAATTGCAAAAGATTGATACCAACAAGGAAGAAGAAGAAGAAGAAGAAGAAGAAGAAGAAACCGTCATTGTTGACGGCGAGACGGCTGGTCTTAATACACATGCATTTGTTGATGTTAATGAAAAATTATCACACCTAGGAATCATTGAGGACGACGACGGGTTCGAGGAGATCTACGATGAAAACGTTCTCGACGAAGATAAAGCACTCGGAGAGTTAGACGAAGAATTCTCGTATGTCGACGACCGTAGTGACATCCCTAAGTTGTTCCCATGGGAATTCAGACAAGATCACAGATCGGAGAGAGTTTTTGAATAGAATCCTCAACCTGCGGTCGAAATGCCAGTTGCGAAAATACTGTCCACTCAATTTGCACCCAATCCGCGCACCTAATAGACTTTCGTGATACCCATTTTACTTCTCTAGCTATGGAAGCCTAGCAAGCCATGCCCGTATTTTCATATTACCTATTGTTTCCTTCGTTCCCAGAAACACTCTGCATACTTACAGTACTATATAGATTTGTTTTTGCATGACGTCAAAAGCCTTGTTTAATTAATAAAGATCCTTGCAAATGGTAATGAGTTATTGCGTAGAAAGAAGAGGAAGAAGGGGATATAGATGTTCCAGGACAACAGGCGAATGCGAATGTATGAACAGAACACCTATCTTTCGTACTTACATATACTCACCTGAGTATAACAACTGAATTATAACTATGGCTAAAGCCTTAATGCTACAATGTCCTCCATCACATTACAACTTCGCAGCCATTCGGATTTTGCACCCGTCCCTCACGTGATGAAACCGAAGATCTTCCCTTTGAATGATATACCTGTACGGCAGTGAGTCAGGGGCTATTGCTAGCACTGTAGATGACCCTGGACGCCACTAGATGTGAAGGGCGTGATCAGAAGCGAGTTCACTTACATGTTGTAAGTTCTAAATTGTGTTTGAATTGTCGTCCTTATTATTAGACGCATTGCTAATGTTATCTCCCTATCGTCTCGCTAAAAACTTGGCATCACTTCTACGTTGCTCACTAATTTTTGACGCTGGCGGCACCTCGATCTCTAATAAACACATTCTCTCGCTAGCATTGGGATATACAAACCTCCCCAAGCCAATAACTGAACACTCCTATTTTAAATGATCCCATAGCCTTCTACCCCGAGTTCTACTACTACTACTACTACTGCTATTGCTACTGCTACTACAACTACTGCTACTGCTACTGCTACTGCTACTACTACTGCTACTACTACTATTACAACCAACCACTTTTGAATCTTTTTCTATTCCTCACTCTTGCTACAGCTTATCTCACTGATAAACTCTGCCCCTCAAAAAAAAAAAAAAAATGCCCCTATCTTCTCACTAACAAGTACCTGCCTAGCTCACGAGACTCACGAACTAGCTCACTCACAGTAACACACCCTCTCAAACGCTTTCCCAGTCACTCACGAGATTTTTCACTCCGCGCTCTCTGCTCTCTGCCCACCTCGCTAGACTTCCACACACACGCCCTCACCACCGCCACCACCCACTCCTTTCTGCCTACCGCGACTCCTTCCCTAATTTTCACTCCCTCTCACTCCCACTCCCACTACTGCGGCACGGATCTCTTACATTATACACACACCCGACACCCATGTTACCCGGACACGACATGACGAGAAAATTTTTTTTCAACTATTGGCGCTTGGGATGAATCAATCCCTATAGCAAAAGTACCACTCTTTTTAAACAAGCTGTTGATCCAATATTTGTCATCGCACATAGCATCCCCCGTTTGTATCTGATCTATATCACAGTACAACATGGCTTCCGAAGGTATTAAGGAAATTGACTCCGGTTTGATTGAAACCAACTACGACAATGTTGTCTACAAGTTCGATGACTTGAACTTGAAGCCTAACATCGTTAGAGGTATCTTTGGTTACGGTTACGAAACCCCATCGGCCATTCAACAAAGAGCTATCCTCCCAATCACTGAGGGACGTGACGTCTTGGCCCAGGCTCAATCTGGTACCGGTAAGACCGCCACTTTCACCATCTCTGCCTTGCAAAGAATCGATGAGAACGAGAAGGCCACCCAAGCCTTGATTCTTGCCCCAACCAGAGAATTGGCTTTGCAAATCAAGAATGTCATCACCTCTATCGGTTTGTACTTGAAGGTGACCGTCCATGCATCTATTGGTGGTACCTCCATGCTGGACGACATCGAGGCTTTCAAGTCCGGTGTCCAAATCGTTGTCGGTACTCCAGGTAGAGTTTTCGACATGATTGAGAGAAGATTCTTCAGAACCGAGAAGGTTAAGATGTTCATCATGGATGAAGCCGATGAGATGTTGTCTTCTGGTTTCAAGGAGCAAATCTACAACATTTTCCGTTTGTTGCCAGAAACCACCCAGGTTGTCTTATTGTCCGCCACCATGCCACAAGACGTCTTGGAAGTCACCACCAAATTCATGAACAACCCAGTCCGTATCTTGGTCAAGAAGGACGAATTGACCTTGGAAGGTATCAAGCAATTCTACATCAACGTTGAGTTGGAAGAGTACAAGTTCGACTGTTTGTGTGACTTGTACGACTCTATTTCTGTCACCCAAGCCGTTATTTTCTGTAACACCAGATCCAAGGTTGAGTTCTTGACCACCAAGTTGAAGGCCGAGAACTTCACTGTTTCTGCTATCCACGCTGACTTGCCACAAGCCGACAGAGACACCATCATGAAGGAGTTCAGATCCGGTTCTTCTCGTATCTTGATTGCAACTGACTTATTGGCCAGAGGTATCGATGTCCAACAAGTTTCCTTGGTCATCAACTACGACTTGCCAGCTAACAAAGAAAACTACATCCACAGAATCGGTAGAGGTGGTCGTTTCGGTAGAAAGGGTGTTGCCATCAACTTCGTCACCGAGAGAGACGTTGGTATGATGAGAGAGATCGAGCAATTCTACTCCACTCAAATCGAGGAAATGCCAGCCGACATTGGTGCCTTGTTTAACTAAGTTTCATTTAGTTAATTATGTAATTTTAAATTCATAGTTTTCTCTTCTTCTGTCATCTTTTTATCTAATTAGTTAGGAATAAAACACTCCTTTGAACTGTTGTGGGATGTAGTGGGATGACTTGTTGTATTGGGTTAAGGAAGAAACGACTTTTCAGTAAAGAAAAAGGTGTGAAGGATGATACAGAGACTTCCATGAGGAAACAGTTGTATATGATCTTAATCTTAAATGCAAGGAAGTGACAGAAACAAATCAACCTAAGGTATTGTTTTGTTAAGATACTAGAACCAATGTCCCATATATTGTAGTTTATTAACTAATAGTCTTCCCACATATCCAATAAATGGAAGACTCAAAGAGCAAGCTATAGCAGTGTGTTCAATGTAGTTCCGTTCACATTTGCACCACCTGTTCAACCTGTTCTACCTGCCCAAACTCTTCCATACTCTTGTCTAAGTAGTGGACTTGCGGCCTCCACTCAAAGCCAAATTCTGGTTTGCTTCGTATTCTCTTTTTGCAGTAATACACTCGTATGTACAATGATTATAAATGATTCAAATCGAAGTAGTGCTATACTCCTCATCATGCTATTAGTAGCATGTTCGTCTGCTATCATTACACTCTTTCTTAGCTGGTTCGATACTTGATGTTGCTATAGTTGTCCATAAACTACCGACTTAATGAATGTTCCACACCAAATGGTAAAGTCTTCAATAGCTGCAAAATCCAGGCTTTCAAATAGATTCATTGAAATCTATCCGATGTGGGGATGTCAATGATTCGAAGATACTCTACAGAGTACCATGTGTGAGTTCTATTCACAGCCATAGTCGGTGGCCTTCTAACGTTGTTTATTACTATGAACACAACGGAAGCTTCCGTTTGAAGTCTCAAGAACATCTGTCAATACATTACACAGAAGACACTGCAACTTGCACTGTCTCTTGATTTCAAGTAATACCAATACCCTATAGTATGTAGTTTCAACTATCTTCTAAACGCATACCCTATCTGTTACATTCCAGTGGCACACATCTAAATGTGTCTTATGTTAGTATTGCAATTGCTGTTCTGCTTTACAAGCTCTGTCATGTTATATCTGCAACTTCGCTTTGGTCTATGTGGTGAGTAGTTAAATCCTCCAAGCTAACACACATTGAACGCCTTATTAAGAGATGTACATATATTCACTCCTACATTCATTCTACACATACAATTCACTGCTCTATTAGCACATTGCCTTCTACTCATTCACAGTAGTTCTTTAACTGCCTGCTCAAGAAGACTCACTCACCCACTTATCTCGCACTGGATCTCTTCCTCTTTCGTGTCTCTCTTTCTTTCCTCCCTTCACTGGAAATACACATTACTGCACTACAACTTTTCACACTCACAGCATACACACTCGGCTCCTTCATCTCACACTCGCACTCACACTCACTCTCACTCTTTCCCTACATCGCATAAAGATAATGGTGCATTAAATTCATTGCTCCATTTGATCTCATGCACAAACATCGCTAGTTGAATTGATAATTTTAGACATTGTCTTTCTTGTACAACACTTTTCTTTCTTATCGTTGTAGTTTGCTCTTCTTTATCCCCCTACACCCTGCTCATCCACCGGCCCTTAACAACCACATCCAACAATGACTGGCCGCAGTTACCACAGCATCCCCGGTGCGTTCCCTCCTCCGAGTCCACCGCCACCAATGGAATCAAGCTCAAACACAAGAAACCCGGTTAATCCAGTGGCAAGCTCGCTAATAGACGAAGTCAACTTGCACTCGTTCGAAGGAAAACACGTGCTAATCCAAAAGGCAAGACACCAACAGCATATTGTCACCCAGTTGGAAGCATTGGTCTACATCCTCGTAGGCTACCAGTTCATAAAATACTGCCACTCAGCATGCTTGGTTCCCGTGGTGTTCCACGTAGCGTACCAGAAAATGCTTAGCTGTGACCCGATAACATCCAACAATAATACCGAGGGCAGAATGGGCATTGCAGGATTGCTACTTGTCACAAGAGGTACTGAAAACCCAACAATCAGAGATCGGGCCGTCAGAATCGTACTAACGAAACTGTGTTTGATGTTGTACTGGAAAACTATTATAACGTCGTTGTACCACATTCTTTTCATCTCAACCTGGATGATGTACATAGTAAACGATGGAAGCGCCTACAAGTTAGAGCATGGGACCTGGTGGTTCATCTCGTTCATAGGAGAGGAAGCTCCTATGGACATCGATGCTTCTACAAATTACTGGATCAAACTCGCCAGGTTGGGGTTACCAGGACTCTTGATCACCGATTTGGTCATTCTATTCATCCAATTGGTGCTATACCAATGCATATACAAGCAGTCTACATTGTTACCTCACGGAGGAATGCTTGTTGATAAGGAGGTTTATTTGTTGAGAACTGTCAGCGAGACAGCCACAACGAACGCAAGACTAGACGATAGCATTGATCCCCATGAGTCTATTCCGTTGGTGTTGAAGGTGAAGTTGTTTGAGACTTTCTCGTGGGAAGCGTTCATTACATAGACGATGGTAGTTAGGCGAGAATAAATGAATGCATATCGGACTTGGTAGTGAGTGTTGTAGTGAAAGGAAGAGGATGTAGAATTGAGAGATGAATAACTTGGCGCTTAGGATGTATAAGTCATAGTTGCAAGAGTTGAGCATTATAAGGTTTCAATTTAGTTGATAGTGGTAGCAATGCCGTTCATAGACAAGGAACCAACAATGATATACACTTATTAAATCATACAGACCATACACATCATATAAATCAGAGGATCGTATAAGACATACAGCTCATATAGATCAATTAAATCATCAGAATATACTAGTCAGACAGACCATTCTAGTCATACAGACCATTCTCATACAGACCATTCTCATACAGACCATTCTCATACAGACCATTCTCATACAGACCATACTCATACAGATCATTCTAGTCACACAAATTATACAGAAAAACACCCGTTTAACAATACAAATAACCATCACAAACAAAGAGGATATGCACAAATATCAAATAAAGTGACTGGTCCTATTTACACCACCAAAATCTATATTGCAACTACAGAAAACCCACGTTACAACAGTACACCAATACATAACACAGCACATCAACGCATACCAAAGCACAGTTCTCCACCATGCAACGCGAAGTCCAAATCGGGCTCACTTAGTTACAGCATACACACTTACAACGTACCATTTGCAGGCACCACGAAAAGCTGCGAATTTAAATCATCTCATAGTCTTACACTCTTTTATCACTTAATTCTTAGTCTTGAATCCCATTGCAAGGTTTGGCAGTGATTGTGGATAATGGTAGTTGTAGTGCCAGCATGGGTGCGAAGTGGACTGGTGACAGTGAAACTGGTGTACAAGCAATGTCGTCGTAACAAGACCTATTTGAGTACCAATTGGCTGAAGCAGCCGTTTGACATAGGATATCCCAGTACGAACGAGTCCTTGTTAATGAAAAGGAAGAAAATACACCAGATCATGTTTGGTACCGACGAAACCGGTATTACCTCCTCCGGGAGTATCGAATTGCCTGGTAACGACGAATTGAACGTCTTGAAGAAGCCTCTTAGCGACTATCATGAAAAACCAAAAGACGTAACAGGCATAGACTTGTTGGCCGTCGAGACAAAGTACAAAACAAAGCACCATTTAAAGGCTTTATGGGCGAAATTCCTGGAAGACGATGTCCAACGACTCACCAACAGTCCCAATAGACAACTCCTCTATAACGAAAGACTACGGATATGGCGAGGCTACGAGATAGTCGAGCATCTTAAACGATATTCAGACGACCATCGCTGGAACCCATACCCTCTTCTGGGTCTCTATCCATGGGAAGTGATAAAGGACAAGTTACGTAACACCAAGAAATTGTTTGCATTCGAAAAGGACTACTACGATGTGTTAATCAAAGAGGCTTTTGCTCGTAACAACCGAAGAAACGCCTACCAGATCTTCTTCTCCGACATCAAGAACCAAAAGGGAATATCGAATCGATCGTGGTCTCGAGTCAATGCTGAATTCCACCGGCTCAGTAACGCGAGAAGAGCATACTACGATGACCTAGAAGAGAAGAGAAAGCTCTTTGTCTCGGTGGAAAAAGCACCCCTTGGACATCCTCCATTCGTGATGTTCTACAAGGAGTTCGAAAGGAACCATCCTGATTCAAGAAGACCTCTCTTGGAAGCATGTCAGAGCTGGGAGGAACTACCAGATGCGCAGAGAGCTCAATACGTAACTGGTTCGAGTGTTCCATACTCAAGAGAATACAAAGAGTATAAGTTGAACTTGAAAACTCAGGTTGTTATGGATTACATCTACTATACTGGAGGTGTTGTTGACGTAGACAGAGACCACGACTGGATCAAAGACATGAAATCTAAGACAAACGGATTCTTGTACTTGGAGAGGTTATACTCAGACCAGTCATTGTAGGGAAGAACAATTTTTCACTTACTAGCCATTGAAATTATATAAATTAGAAGAACAGCATCACTTATGGTATAGAAATTACAAAAAGATAGTCGGTCCTCAACCCCAGAAATAGAACAGAAAGAGTACCATCAATACCATAGTAGATAACTCTACCAATGTCACTAATTTACACAAATCTTCTCATCGGAATCTACAAGTCTCTACTAGTCCCTAGTGCTTTGGATACTATATTAGGGCCATATTTAGCAGTGCTTTAGTGTTATACTAAGAGCTTGTGCTATACTTGTACTTCGTGAAAGCTACTTAGTGAAAGCTATACATAGTGCTATATAAGGTGTCTACTATAAAACCCATGCCGCAGCGCGCGACACGGTCTTTTTTCCAAAACGCGTTTGGATCTGAAAAATCGATTTAAACAGAAGATCTCTTCTTGAGATGACTGTTCTTCTACTTGATAGAATATAGCACAGAATATCACAGTATTAGATACAAGATGACTACTTCAGAGGACCAAGTTAACAAGAAGCAAAAAATAGAAGAACCAGAACAAGTTTTGAGGGTTTTGTTGCGTTCCGAGAACGCTACCTTGCCAACCAAAGGTTCAGCCTTAGCTGCTGGTTATGATTTATACGCCTCCGAAGCGGGTTTGGTACCAGCTAAGGGCCAAGGCATGATTGGCACGGACTTGACTCTCTGTGTTCCAGTTGGAACCTACGGAAGAGTTGCCCCAAGATCCGGTTTGGCTGTCAAGCACGGTATTTCAACCGGTGCTGGTGTGGTGGATGCCGACTACAGAGGAGAGGTCAAGGTGATTCTCTTTAATCACTCGGACAAGGACTTTGTAGTCGAGAAGGGTGACAGAATCGCCCAATTGGTGTTGGAGAAGATCGTCAATGCCGAAATCAAGCTGATTTCTGCTGAAGAGTTGGATGAAACCGACAGAGGTGCTGGTGGTTTTGGTTCTACCGGTAAGAACTAAGAGCAAAGCAATGTTGTAATATAAACAAATAGACGCGTACGATTATACTGAAAATTGTAGAAACCAGGTGGTTGTTGTAAATTTTGCCCATCCGTTCTCTCCACTCTACAAGCAACCTTCATCGAATAATTAATTGAATATGGAAATAAATACAAGAAGATATATAAATAGTTTTTTGTTTCAGAAGAAAAGATTCAATCATCATTCATTCACATCGCATCTGATTAATATGGCTAGTTATTCACGGTTCACTGTTCGGCTGCTATCTCTTACCGACATTCTATGCAACTTATAGTCCGGATTAATACCCAGTTCTGAATAATGCACAGCACATTCATACCCATGGCGATATAATCAAGCACTAGGTTGTTCCCTCTTGGGTTCCTCCTTGGGTTCTCTTGGGGCTAACCTCTGAGTCTCCTTCTGCGTCTCTTCTTCGATCTCCTCTTGGGATTTTTCCTTAGCCTCTTCCTTGACCTCTTCCTTAGGTTCTTCCTTTGTCTCCTCCTTAGGCTCTTCTTTAGCACTTTCAGTGGACTTAGCATTTTGCTCTTCCTTGGGTTCTTCAGAATCTTGCTCGAACTTCATACCTTCGGTGGCAGTTTCTTCATACTCGTCCAACTTGATGTTATCCTTGACTTGGTTGACAGTATCCTTCTCTCTCAAGTTCTCTTCCTGGATCAACTCGTCTTGTTCCTTCAATGTGGCCAACTTCAACTTGGAGTCGTCAGACAACTCTAACTTAGCGACATTGTAAACCTCATCAGGAATAGACGACAAAACAGCCAACAAGGCGTCGTAGTACGACTCTATACTGTGAGAGTTGTCACCGTAAGTGTAAGTCGAAGACAAAATTAACAAAGAAGATGGAATCTTCTGTCTTAATCTCAAGTCCAACCAGGTGGCCAAGTCATCTCTCAATCTACCTGGAGAAACATCAGTTGTCTTGATACCTCTTTGAGAACAGGCAGTTTGCAATTCAGGAATGGTCAAGGATTCTACACCTTCGTAGTCGATGGCTTTGTCATCCTTGATGATGGTCAACAAACGGTGTCTGATCTGGTAACGTAAAATGGAATCTGTTCCGAATGGTCTCAACGACATGTACTTGGCCATTGCAACCAATTGGGGACGAGACAAGTTATCCAAAACTTGATCGTTCTTGAACAAACGAGCCACCTTGATCAAATGCTCTCTTGAAGGGTGCTTTCCGATGGAAATCGTGTCGAAGAACGAAACGAAAGCTTCCTTTTCTTCCTCAGAGATCTTCTTGGATAACTTGAGTCCAGACTCTTCCATGGTCTTCTTGATGTACTCGGAGGCGGAAACTCTAGCCTTGGACAACTTGGCACTCTTCTTACGACGTTCTTGCTTGGACTCGTAGGTGGAAGGCAACAAGTTAGGGAACACCTTAAGAGCTATTGGTAACAATAACTCAGCAAAGGGCACAAGGACGAACATCGAGAAAGGTACAAGTCTCATCACATCTACAATTGTTCTTTGCAACTGGTTTGACTCCCTACGGGAAAGCCCGTATCCTGACATCAACTTGAACAACAACTTGGTTGATACCTTAATTTCGTATCCCAATAACTTGGTTCCATCCCAGTAGTGTTGGGCCTCATGTTTGACCTTCTCCCACAAGCTCTTCTCGGGTGGCGCTTCGATGTTGGTGGTATTAGAAGCCTTTACTACGCTGGTGGGCACTGGTTCCTTGCTAAGTTCTTTGGACGCAGAATCCTTGTCTATAGTTTCTAATTTGATGGGCTTGTCGTTCTTGGCACTCGACGATTGGTGCCTGACAAGCGACTTTATGAGAGGTTCATTGATGGTGTGGGCGTTGATGTTGGCGTGCAAGCTCGGTTTCAACGGGTATCTGGTTCGCAGCGTGGCGACCATACGAACGGCTCGGAGCGACACTGCTGGAGACAACAACTCGCTGGACAAACGTCCAATGGTTCTCTTAGTCAACACCGTGCTAATCATGTTGGAGACAAATGAGGGTGCAAAAGAATTGCCGGTAACAAGCAGACAGAAAACTTAAAGCAGCAGACAGACACTGAAAACTCAGAAGAATAATAATTTGGCTTCTGGCGACTGAGATGCGGATTTAAGATATGGTGGCACCTCTGCTATACTGGGACAGCAGCTAGGACGGGTGACAAGTACAGCGAGCGATGACGTTTTTCAACTTCAAGATGTTGTGAAACAAAGCAAAAGATGGAACTCAAATTACCAACTCGATTTCAACCAGAAAGAACGAAATCCTCTACCAAACCAAACGACTTCCGATGGATAAAATCGTGTTTCCTGATTAGTGAATGAAGCAAGTTTTTTCTCTCTGTGTTAAGTGTGTATAGACTCTGACACTCCGAGAGCCAGTGAGCCAGAAATGGCTTTGGTGGAGAGCAAGGGACTGTGTACAGGAGGAGAGAGGTTGGGTTTAGCCGATGACCAGCAAAGGAGGATGAAAAATACGGGCTACGGGATCAGAAGGGGGGTGAAAGTAATGAAGGGGTTAGCTACAGGCTGTACGATGTTATTTACGGTTGTTACTCTACTAATTTCTGGATTGTGGTGCCAATTGAATGGGACTATGTGTATTCGATATAGCACTGTAGCTCGGGTATTGAATATGTTAGGGGTTATATACAGGGAAATAACTTTGGTGGTGTTGTAGTTGCAAAAACGTATTGGGCCCGGTTGTTAAGAGCTAGAAATTGGATTTGGGGGCTTTATAATTGGTGAACATGGGCTGGCCTAGTATGCTGGGTTGGTAGTTGGATAACTGCATTTTGTGTAAGCATTGGTCTCGAATCAATCCGATTTTTGCAGGTTTAGTTTTCTCATCTGGGGCTTCATCGGCCCCTTCTCCATGTCAATGGGATGCTTTTGCTCCTCGTAATGCTCCGGAAGCAAGTAGATGGTTCTGAGTGTCAATAGCCACGCATAACGGATGGCAAACATAGTGAAATCGGTAATTTCCAGTACTTCCAGAAAGCACTTCAATTCGGATGGATACTGAGAAGGAAACATCACGAAATAAAGTATGAAAACTCCACACACGAAGTAATCCCAGAAATCAGGATTGATCTGCCTGTTTTCCTCCCTAGGTTTCACCAATCGCTTCTTGAAGAAGAGGAACATAAGTCGTCCTAGGAGTTTGTTAAAGTATGTGACAAAAGCAAGGGAACTGCACACCTTATAGTAAGGTTCAGTTTTGAAATCGAAATAGCGATATCCTTTACCCGCCATTAACCAACCTCCAAATAATGCAATAGTTCCACCATTGACGTCTACCTCTCTCATCTGAAGTGTCTTGAAAAGTATCAGGAGAACCTGGAAGAACGAGGAAACCGAGAGCCAAAAGTAGCTTCCTCTGGCTTTGTGGTTGTAGCAGTTGATTGCACATATGAAAGTCATAAAAGCGTAAGGAAGAAACAGTAACGGTGACTCGTCAACAAAAAGAATCCATTCAAAGGCACTAATGTTTGTACCGACGCTCCGAAGTATGAATCCCAATGCATGCCCAACTGGGTAAAGTGAAAAAAGTAACATGGTATAAAATTCAACTACATCCAAGAGCCCTCTTTTTCTTCTTCTACTGAGACCAATTAATATCCCAGGGAACTGTAACAACAACGAAAACAATTGTAACGGGAATATTAAATGGTTTTTGTATGGGATATAAGGACCAGCGTTCCGTATCGTGACTGTAGCCACAAAAGAATTGGGGTTGCCATTAATGATATCATCAAGGACTGTTGGTAGGTAAATGCAGTATTTTCCTGATCCTTTTACGTTATATCGTATTTCGTTGTGGGAAGGCTTTGCTACATACTGCAATACGGTCTCGGGGTGTTTATGAACGTCGTTTTGGAGGACTAGGTTTATCCCTAATTTTTGGTTCTCTTTGATTTTCAACAACCCCAAGTCGTTTGCGTTGGTGAACTCCACAAGGGTCGGTAGATTTGTGTACGCGTTGATGTCCGAGTAATTGAACACTATTAACGGGATCGGCCTCGGTATGGTGGTTTTACGGTCGAACTTCAATAAGATGTCCGTTGAAGGATATGTATTGTAAATCGGAAAGCAAGCAGCATTGTATACATTGCTCAAATCAAACGTTCGGTCTCGGAGCCAGGCGAATGTGTATGTAACTTGAGCGAACAGGACTAGTAGAAGCTTGAATATGTACAATTTCATAGGTGTCTTCGAGGTGTTGCTCAGATCCTATTTAATAACCAAAATAAGAAAAGTAATAATTGTGATACTGAAAACAATAATCCAGAAGAATTTCAAACAAAAAAATATGTCAATATAAAGAGAACCAACCTTACATATTAACACAACTTCCCAAGAGCCACAAGACCTTAAATCAGTATGAACGTGATAGCTATCTAATACGAGGCAAGGGCTTTAGAATATGCCGGATCAGGGTCCAGGAATTTCACTTGAACTGGATGTTTTGGAGTAATTCGGTGTTTTTGTATGTTTCTAATGACATTGATGTAATGATTCGCTTGTGGTGGTTCATGAAATAGGTGTCCAATTCGTGTAGTCTCGTAGTGTCTCTTGTCATTCTCCAACACCACCAGCTTAAGAGTAAAAAATACAACTTGTGGGGAAAGCCATAGAGATAAGAGACCCCGTGGGCTATTTTTAGTCTGTCTCAGACCTCTCTGAAATTTGGTATACACCAAAAAATTCATTCTAATTCGTACTACATACCCCATTTCCTATCTAATGCGAATATCACCAACTAAGTCAATATTAATATATATAATATCAATTTCTACCTCTCTCTATGAAACAAGCTCACTCCCATTGCAACCAACCGTACTAACACATTCCACTGCACATCGTCACACTGCAGAAATGCGAATGCGTAACCGAAGAAAATAACACCTCAATGTGGAGTATGAGTAGTAAATGAGTAATGTACTAAGCTAGGTATATAGTAGAGAAATAGTAGAGAAATAGTAGAGAAATGGTAGAGAAATAGTAAAGGTATATTTGGATTATGCTCTGTAAGATGAAATATATCAATGTCGATCTCCAAGGCAATTTGGGTCAGTTAGTTATTTTCGTTGTACATATCAATTTTCTACTAGTTACGTATTCTACGTAGAACATTACGGTGCCTATAGTGGATACACTAATCCTACTGTTCTTCATAATCTTACTCCTTTTTAGTGTTTTTTATTGATTTGTATTGAATTATGTAACATATCCAAACCATCAATAATCTATTGTCGCATGCTTCCAGTCCTACTCATCATCCATCTTGCTGATCTTACCTTGTTCCTTGGTCTCTCCGTTCACTCCAATAAGCACAATCTTGTCAAGCAAAGTGTGATAGTCCTCATCCTCTCCGTCAAAGAAGATGGTCAAGCTCTGCACATTTTGGAACCTGACGAACTTGAACTTGATCTCATACCATACGCTATCGGCGTCTTGTGAAATTTTCTCAATGTGTGGCGCATTGCCATCAGATGCTGCATCGTCGAATGATATTATGCCTTGGTGATTGGCCCAGACTTTGATTAAGTTTGGAACCTGAGACTCGTCCTTCAAGTCGTCCGAGTCTAATTCCAACTCGCCTTCAGAGCCGGATTCGACAATTGACTCTCCAGTTCTGAATTTAAGCAAAACTGAGTAAACTTTAGAGATATTTAACAAAGGAATGTAGAACAACAATTGTGAGTCGGCATCGGAAACTACGGTGCTTGTGTCCTTCTTGTAACCCAATTGGAACAAATTCTTCACATCTGCACCATCAGTGCCTTTAAATAATGGTACACCGTTCAATGCTTCGAATCCACCATAGTCAATTGATCCATTCAACACCTCAAATCCTTTAGGTATGAACTCGTCTATTCCTTTAAAGGATGCATTGTCAGACAACTTTTCTACTACTGCACCGTTTCCAGCTCTTCCCTTTGAACTGGGGTCGCTGACAGCCTTTTGGTTCATCTCGTCTAACAGCTTGATTAACTCCGGCACATTTGCCCCATTGACTCTTTTTACTTCCTGGCCGTTCTCGATGAAGACAAAGGCTGGAACGGAGGCAACCTTATATTTGAGTGCCAAGTCACGCTGGGTGTCCAAATCAACTCTTACAACTTCGATTTTCTCGTAACGGGCATTCGTATCGGTGTACAACTGATCCAACACCGGCTTTATAGCCTGACAAGGACCACACCACGAGGCGGTGAAATTGGCCACCAAATACTTGTTGTGCTTGATAAAGTCGTTGAAATCTTTAGTTGACTGAACAAACTTGATTGACATCTTTTCTATGTTTTCGAATCGAACTTTAACCAAGAAACCACCCCCATCTACACTTGACACCGACTATCATGAAGAAGTGAATCTGACAAAAGGTGGGCACTGCACATGGACGATAACGACTAGATTGAACTGGGGACACGACTTTTGGCTCTAGTTGGTGTGAAGTGTTGTAGTGGTGGTCTAATGGTGCTGTAGCCGTAATAGTAGACGTAGAAGTAGATGCGGCAGGGAACATTGTAGGCACAAGTAAGTATGAAGCAAGAAGTTATACATGAAAGTAACAAAAAAGTGAAGGATTGATAGGTCTATATTGTATTATGTATTATGTTGTGTACTTCTATTATTCGTTGCTCACTAATAATTTTTCAATCGCTGCAGAAGTGCGCTATTTTAGCAGCCATTGTTTGAATATCTAGTATGGGCTTACAAGGATGTAGATGTAGTAGCCTTATTAACGATTTAGGTCTTTCACATAGTTGTTTCCAATAAGAGTTCGTGTCCAATTCGCACCGTAGGGGATGAAAGGCTACGGTAGTTTAGCAGACGCTCGTCATCTCAAAGCCACACCTGATGAAGCAAGTGATAGTGTCCAATTTAACCATTTAAGGTAAATGTAACTCGCCTCTGGAAATTAAAGTTTAAACAATGTCAAGTAACTCAAATCAATATGAAACAAACTCTATCAAGCCACACTGGCCAAGAACTATAATAAATATTATAACTCAAATCGTACGTCATGAAAATTTATATTAAAAATTGAATTTGAATAAAATTGGGCTAAATTAATTCGACAGTTATTTACCAACAGCAGACTTAATTGAAGTAACAGCAACCAAATTACCCTGATCTTCGACACCCTCACGAGTCATAAGATCTCTGTCACTTCCACTGCGCTCTAATTCCTCTCTAATGAGCCTCTCTTGTTCCATTTCCTTATGTAAGTTTCTGAACTGAAGAACAAACAAACCTGCAGCAATGAATGTAGCGATAGCAATGCCAGCAAAAGGCCAAATTAAGTAAGGGTCAGTCAAAGCTGGAGTAATAGCTTGCGAAAGAGCTGCAGAAATTGCAGAGGTAAACAAGAACAAAGCCATAACAAGGCCCTTCATGTGTGGTGGAGAACGTGTATAAGCCAATTCATAAGCAGTAGTCATTGCAAAACACTCACCAGCAGCGGAAAGAATGTACAAGGAAACGTCTTGCCAAGCTGAAATAGGAGCAGTGCCTGCTTCACATATTGTAGCATGGTATCCACAAGGAGAGGTCGAATAAACTCTCCATTGAATGATGGCACCAGCAATTTGGGACGAACCAGCAAAAATAAAACCCAATGCAATTCTATAAACTGGTAAGAAGTTGATCTTGTGCTTTCTTAAAAAGGGGTAGATAACGTAGTCAAGAATAGGGATTAAAATAATGATTGTCAATGGGTTGAAGTTACTGAACAAATCGTTTGGAACACCATTAAGAGACATGGCACCAGCTTGGGAAGTTTGAACAGAACCAATACCACCGTCAGCTAAATTGAAGATTGGGAAGTAAATAAAAATCTTACAGGAGTTAACAGTTTGCTTGATGTCCAAAACCCATTGGTCATCCCAAGTGATTGGAGACTTCTTCTTTTCGTTGTAGTATTGTCTACCTCTCTCAAGCATTCTAGATGGCTTAGCGTATTCCCATAACTCACCCTTTCTGTATCTGCTAACCCAATTCTTGGAGAAGGTGACCTTGGTAACTTTCCATGCGTTCTCAATAACACTACCCTTTGGTGAGTCTCTGACCAATTTTGTTTGTAAATAGATCAAAATGGCTGGCAAGAATAGGTACATAATGACAGGAACAAAGAATGCCAACCAGAAACCAACAAGTCTTGCACAGTAGGAAGTAGCTAATTGGAAGAAAGCACCAATATTAATAGACCAGTAGAAGATTAAAGTCATTCTCTCCAAAGTCTTTTGACGATCAACAATGACGCTCTCACCAGAAGGCAATACTTTTACTACGTCAGTCTTTTCAAGATATTGATCCATAAGGAGTGGCAACAAGTTTGGCTTTATAAAACCGGTTCCGAACGCTAGAGTAACAATCGCAAGAATAGTAGGAGCCAAGGCAGCTTCACCATTCTTAAGAACACTAGGAATAGCGGCAATTACGAATAAAATATGAGAGACACCACCAGCGATAACACCCACCCAAATTGCCTTGAATTTTCCTAGTTTGGTATCAGCAACGAATCCACCATACAATGGAACACAGTAAGCAAGGAAGGTAAGCAAAAGGGAAAGAGCATTTGCAGTTTGAAGGCCTCTGTTCAAGGCACCAGCACTTTCATCACCGGTCCTACTAGCTGGAGCACCCCATCCATGTGGAGAGTTTTTAGGCATTGGTCTTTGAATGAAATTGGTCAAGATACCAGTGACGGAGTAATAAGAAGCTCTCTCGGCCAATTCACACAAACAAATCAAATACGAAGCATAAGAAGCCCTTCCTAAGATTCTTCTAAGAGAGTCAGTTTCAGCATTTGTTGGGACTCTTAAACCCTTGGGGTTGAATTCGTCGACAAAGTGAGTGGAATAGTTTCTGGGATCGTTGTAGTCGTAATCCTCATCGGAAGTAAGTGCACGAGAGATGTTACCAACAGCAATCACATCTTTTTCATCGAGGTACTGGGAGGGTGATTCCTCCTTCTTTTCAGCCATTTTGTCTTACTGCTACAAAGACCATCTCCCATCCACAGTGGAATGCAACTATATTTATAGCGTTTTCGTATCTCAGCTTCAACACGGAAACACCACCCAAGATAAGTATCTCCTCAAAGAATGACCATAATGCCGTATTCCCCCAACCTGCCACCCCCGACTGCCATCCCTAATCAAACATAGTTCAACAAGCAATACTTGCAACAGTTGCAGACCCCAGACTGCATACGTATAACTGCAAAAAGTCCATTATGGCTCTGGCAGATAATATCGTGGCTATTGCGCGATAACACAGTTATCTACCGACCGGTTAAAAATGGAACGAACAATAGCTTAACTATGGTACGGCACCAAAAAGACATGTACCTGAAACCAGTTCTGTAGCGCAATGTTTTAGAACGATTTATAGGGTTGAAGAGACGCAGATTTCTGGGGTTAGCAGGTGTTCGTCTGTTTGGGCATCAACGTTAGATGGAGACAAAACTCGTCTCTTTTAACCGTCTTCTAGGGGTTTTTGTCTATATTCCAATTCAATTTGTTTCCTCCTGTCACCGCTTTTCTTTGTCTCTGTCAGTGAGCCCAGAAAAAAAAAGGACAAGAAAAAGTGTTGTTCCCATTCTGGGGGACTGAAAAGTCTTGGACTTGAGACGACAAACGGCACCAAGTCGGTATCAGCGAGAGATAGGGGATGTTAGGATTGTTCAAGTATGGCATTGGCTGCTAAGGCTTCGATTCTTGACGTGGAATTTACGGTAAGAGCTTCTCCGTATTTTATAATGCCGTTTGCTTGTCGCTGGTCACTGGTCACTGGATTGTTAACTGGCGCTAAAACACTTCGAAAGTGTGGTTCCTTGCTGGTTATATTTTGCTAGAATTTTTCAAGCTTCTTTCCTCACCACCTGGCCATCCATCCACCTGGAAAGAACAGTGACACTCCAACACTCATTTGCCCTCCCAAACAGCATTTAATTGCAAAATACGATCAGGGCTTAAAAGCGTAATATCCTGCACGCTGCTGGGAAAGTATCGATATGCACAGTGCCACTATGGAGCAAGCAAGTGAATGCTAGATGGTATTTGTGCCGTGTAATCTGAAAACCCAAAAACCTCGTGCAGATCAATGTACGATGTGCTGTTTTGAACAATATTAACATTTTTGAGGCGCCTACTGCTGTAATTGCAATTTATTCACTCTTTTGATGGATAACTCCGAAGGATCGATCAAAAGGTGCTGCAAAATGTCCTGTACACAGAAAAACCAATCAGTCATCCAAGTCATGTGATACAGCATCACGTTTTGTCACATCAAACATAATTACAATTATCAAGCACAGCCGATTAAGTTAGACACTCTATATACGACCATCCCCTTCAGAAAATTCCCAAATTTTCACAAATAACACATTACAACTCCAACTGACACATTTTCTTCACCATAACTATACCCACCCACCAACAACTGACCCCCGTCCTCTACCACCTAACCATACCACACAATAACTCCCATCTACTCTATTCCTCCATTCTGCATACGACCCCTCACGAACAATAATACTGTTCCTGCACACCGCGCCTCTTATTAATCAAAACGTTTAACGGCTAAAACTACGACTCATTTACAACCCTAATTGTTTCCTAAAGTCAACATATTAGTAACTACATACAAACCATTAGGTTCCAAACACAGCCAGCGGATGTTGCCGGATCTGCAGTCGGTCTCCACGAAGAAAAAAGACAGCAATGTGCTCGCACCGCTGCTGCCTTTGTCTCCTCTTCGGCTCTCGCTGTCGGTAGATATGGCACATGGCAACGGGTCTAATGGGGTACGGAATGAGCCCATAACACCAATGATTAAGGTGGAGAGCAAGAAAAAGATCCCGAAACGAAACGGTTCGGGCAAAAAATACGGAACCATTCTTCTGGTCAACGGTAAACCTATCTTGTTTCGAAAGCCACTTAAGAACGGGTTCGATCTAGACCTTAACTTCTCTAGCTTCAAGAAGTCGGAGGAAAATAGCAACAACGAAGAAGGAGCGGAAGCGCTGGAAACACATATAAATAAGAGCGAGGGAGATAAAAGAATAGAAGAAATAGTCGAAATTTCCAATACAGAAATAGAGAAAGAAGAAAACCCGGACAATACCGAAGTTCAGGATCCATTAGAATGTGAAGACAAAGAGCGCAAAATGCATTTACAAATTCCTCAAATTGAAATCAGTAAAACTCTGGAATCAGGAGACGAAAAGGATGAAAAAGATGAAAAGGATACCAACGAGGAAGTGAAGTCTAACGAAGAAACGGAAGACAGTTCTCACAGGTCGCAGGATACTGATTCTGCGAGCCCTTTCAGCAAGGACAATCTCTCACAATCACAACGTGCTAGTCAGTTAACGTCTATTCTTTTGGATACACGTCGACTGCTCCAGACAGACTGCAATGTGGTAGATCCTTTGAAAACTGATCCCAGCCATCGTGATATCTACACTGAGAACAATACCAAAATATCACGTAGCACAATTGCGAGAGCGGAGAAAGTCAAGGCAATGTTGGGCGTCAAATACTTGTACATCCAGCGTATATATGACTGGAACTTAACCAACAGAGAAAGCAACCAACATCCGGATGTTGAAGGCGTATATAATCCGTTGCAAATATTGAGAAACAGAAAGATCAGAGCAAAGTACCACGAGTATCCAAAGCCGCTTTCCATGAAAACAATACCATTGGCTTGTAATGTTTTCAGTAAGAACAATAAGGACCCCAAAGCACCCTGGACAATGATTTGGGCAGTAGAATTGACAGAAGTGGTAAGCGACATAAGTTGGAGAAATGATCATTGGCATGAGCTCAAGACTCCAAAGGGAAAGCTTTGGTTCCCACCATCTGCATCAGGAAGTTCTTCTGATGTTTCAGCAGAAAAGTACTCAAGTAAAGATCATTTAAAGCGCAGACTTCACGATAAACTATTTAATGACGAAAATGAAATTGCCGCTGAGAAAGATAAGGAAAGAAAGAAAGAGAGGCAAAAGGAGAGAGATAGTAAGAAATACCACAGTAGACATACGTCCGTCGCAACTACCGCCAGTAGTGATAGTGACCACATTTTCAAAATTTCAAGAGCAAGATCCCCACATAAAAAGATTAGTTCCAAAGTCAAGAGGCGAGCAAAGAAACTATATAACGCTTCGTCGTCTTCAAATAGTACTGAAGATGAGATAGGTGAGGCAGACAGAGTTTCTAATGGCAACTTGGACATACTCAAACAGCAGATGTTCAAGAAAATATCACTATCTCCAGAAGACCTTTCTGAAGAAGAACCGTTGGAGATATCACCAGAAGCACGCGTGCCCGATTCAGCATCACTTGCAGGCGCCCCCCTGATAAAGGTAGAGGAGGTTCGCCAGGAATTTGATATCAATGACGTTCAGTTCTCATCTATGGATAAGAGAGAATTTGATCAGAAAGAGACCCAATTAGAAGCTGCTAAGAGAAAGGCTTGTATTAGCATTGATCGAAGGGACCAAGAGTTAGCTGTTATATTGGCCGATTTCAGTTATTTCCAGCAAGTAATCAATTTGAGAACGGCATATCTTCTCAAAATATACCCTAATTTCACAAGTGCTGTTCGGAGCAAGCTCAACGGCATTATATACAACCAATTACACGAGTTATTCCATATAACTACGAGTATTAGTGATGATCATTTACCAGAGTATGAAGATTTGTATCATGGTTTCTTCAATGAGGTGAAATCTATTGTACACATGATTAATGATGATTTCTCTGTGAAGATTGATAATCTTTTAAGTACCAGTGATAGGTCCATCAGTGAGATCAATGCATCCCTTTCGTTGGAGCTCAGAAAGATAAATGAGAGGTTGGATAAGTTGAACTCGTCGTTGTTCAGCAATATCGTTACGGAGCGATTAAAGGATGACGAGGTAACAATGCAAATACGGGACGGAACTAATCATAAGATAATGTATTTCCTTTTGGAGAATACAATAGTGGTGTCGTTAAGGTTGATTTGGGTAGTAGTTAATATCTACAAGGTTTTGGAGAAAATTGTCAAGCTCATTTGGAAATTTATCCTGTTAGTATTCTTTTAATGCATATACTGGAAATGGTATTAATATTACCTATATATTAGTTTTCAATTCTTCTTTTGCTTAGTCTTTCAAGCTCTTTAATTAATTTATCAGCATTAAGAACATATTCGTAGTCTTTCTCTGTGATGGACTTGACATCAACTGATTTCTTGGCCATGCTCTTTTGGATTCTTCTCTGGACGAAGTATTTGTTGAGTTGCATTAACTTTCTATGCTCCTCTTCATCATCATCAAATTCATGATTTTCGTCCATTTCTTGAGTCAAGTCAATAGGGTATTTGTCTGGAACATAATGATCACCACTATCAACTAGCACACCCATTATTTTATATTTACAAGCAGAGTCTTCAAGCAAATGGTCCAAGAGTAACAACTTTTCTTCGTATTGATCATTACTAACCCTTCCCAAGTCCAACATTATTCTAGGAGTTGGGCGGCTCAACTTTGAGTAAGAATAAACTTTCTCAATTACTGTTTTCAACTCGTTGAAATCAAGTTGCAAGTTGAGTTGCAAAATGACAAATGTATCCTCATTTCCTACTGTACCTACAACAGCAACGGTACCCACTTTAGTAACCGACAAGAACTGATGTTGCTGAGACGTGGCGTACATGGCGTCTAAAGCGGACGTTATTTTATGTGCATACATATGCTTATCAAATGGTAATTCGGAATCCAGAGTATTGAAGCCAACAGCGTAAGATGAACCAGAAGCCATTTCACGGTGTAACTGGGATTCAATCAACGTAGAGCTTACGAGACCAAGACAGAAGAGATCAGATAAGTATTGTGGAGTGATTGTGTCAGAGGTTTCTCCAACAATAGGGCATATTTCAGCAAGTTCACATAACAAAGCACGACAAACTGGTATACCATGTTCGATCTCGAATGTCATTATAGATGCTGGATCTCTCAACAAAGCAGGGTCATTATAGTCGTAGTTGTACTTAGTGAGGTTGGCTCTCAAGGACATGAGCAAATTGTTAGGAAGTTCATGATGTTCACTTTGGTACAAATGCTTGATAGAGTCTGGAATGGACTGGCTTGGCGCATTAGTGAATTTCTTCCCTAATAGAGTTCCAACCCATTGGGCACACGCTTTAGCTTGGTTGGGGTCTTTGATATGAGTAGGACCAGTAATAACCAAAAGGGGACTTTTGAAGTTTTCGGTGTTACTTATATCTTGAGCTAGCACTTCTCTGACCTTCTCTCTGGAAGTGATGATTTTATCTTTCAAACATTCCGTGGCGGGGAAGAGCATATTTTGGATCACTTCTGGTTGTGGAACGGTTATCTGTCCTCTTTCAGTTAAACACAAACCAGAAGTCCCCGAAGATGACACACCTCTAGATTTCGAAGCATGCACGGTGGTTCCGTAGACCCAGTTTGGTGCAAATATAGACGAAAGAGAGCTAGAAGAGCTCATAGTGGTGGGCCTTTTGCTGACCATGGTTTCAGTCTCATGAGTGACATCGGCGGACTCATCGACAGTTTGAGGAACTTCCACCGAAGGGATACTTTGTTCACGATGCAAGCTTTCAAGTTCTGAATCGATGTCACTATTGTGGACTTCTACGGTGAGCTCTTCGGTAGATCTGACAGGGGAAATTGCCGACTTTATTGGTATTTCTACTTTGTGAACCCTGATTCTTTGTACTTCAGCGGCTGCTGCTGGAGAAGGCATTTTCAAGCTCATAGTGACGATGTTAAGACTAAAGCGGTATTGACTAAAACTCACACGAACAACGAATTCCAAACTTGTATTTGAACCACCGAACGAAATCTGTCTCAAGTCTTCCTTATCTCCTAATAGAGGATTCCCCTACCAATTTATACCAGAAACTTTATGGTTCCATCAAAATAAAATGAGTCAACCACCGCAACAAGAAACCATCAGAAAAAATGTGATAAAATCCGGAATAATTGAGAATTCGCAGTTTGCAGCAGTTGAAGTGTCACAAAAGTCTATTAAGTTTAAGTATGAGAGTAGTATTAGTTACTTGTTGAGATGCTTGTGTTCCAATGTGTGTCAATGCAGTGGTGCAGGAAAAAAGAAACAAGCGAGCGTTGACCGGAACAATTGGGATGCAGAAGGTGTGGTAGGGTGGGAGAAATAAAATAATAAGTCAAGAATATCATACCAAGGAGTCATATGTAGTGGGATCAGAGTCTTGTTTGGAGATGTGTAGAAATGCTGCCAGTATTAAACAAGAGAAGATAAGATAATGGTAGTCAGATTGTTTATAAAGACCCTCGATGTCGAGCGCCCTTAACTACGGAGAATGACAACCTTATACAGCACAACTGAACTTTGTATAAATCGTTGACAATAAATGAATGATCCGCCTCAGATTGCAACTCTGTATGCGACACATATAATCTGCGACCTAGATTTCATCTGAATTATGTACAAATACACACAAATGACCCTTGAATCCCTTATTGCAATAATCTTTTCCATCTATAACGGGACCACATACTTACTGCGACATTTTCCGTTCAATACCGCACCGACAATGTCGCTGTTCACATCAACGCTTAACAAACGCCAATAAACAAGTCAAATGTTGCAATTCAGAAGTCAATAAGCTCCAGTTTATCAAATATAATTGTTAAGAAAGTACCGCTTTGAGTTGCTTTTCTTGGTCTAATTTGCATTCAAAATATAACTCATTTTTTTCAAGCTCTTTAGGCTGTTGGATACACAACTACTACAGCCCTATCTCTCTTTCGATACTCGATGCAACCTAGATCCATAGCACTTCTCCAGAAAATAGACTCCAACGTGGAGCAGATGCTCCAGAAGTTCCAGGATATATTTGAGGTCGCTATTAACCAAGATAAACCAAAGGAACTCTTGGCGGTCGAGTCCTTAACAATCGAATCGGACGCTTTGACCATTATACGATTGTGTCAAGACTTGTTATCGATCTCGAGAAGTTTGAAGGAAACGTGGTGTTTGGGCACATTGAAGGTTAATGAAAAGAACGACGTCACCTGGGAAAAGCACGAGGTTAATAAGATGTTTGATCAGTTCAACAGTTTGACGGATAAAATCGCTCAATTTGAAAATAAGACGAGCCTTACAACCATATGAGCCTTGAAAGAAAGTTGTTGAGTATCAATGTGATGCTTACATCTTTTAATAGATGAGGAGAGGCGTCGTAATATGGTCTACCATGTAAAATGTTTACAAGCCACAATTCAGATTCGCTTGCTCGCTTCCTGAAAGTATCAATGCAAGCTAGGCTTAAACGACGTTCTAGTCGTCAGCTATTTTCGTAAACGCAGTCTTCGTTTGGTACGAAAGTTCCCGCCCTTAGAACTACATTTGGTATTTCAATTCTATAAATACCACCATAATGATTTATGAATATAAACGTCTCGTTCGTAACATTAAAATAATACAGTTTAATACAGTTAATTCAGGGTCTATTTAGATGCATGCTGCCTCGTAGGACTAGACGCTCGGGTATTATTCACACTGGTTTTAGGTGTCACTGTCTTATCATCCATCTGTTCTTCAAACAAATGAACGAATTTTTGCACTTTACCCACCTTGATGAATTTAAATTTCTTGTTTTCCTTAATGAATGACGGGACAGAAGATGACTTGTCCTTGAAAGCATACTGCAATCCATGATTTTCTTCATAGTTGATAAGCGAGAATGAAGGAGACGATGTCATTCTGGAAGTGGATCTACTCTTTCTAGGAGAAGTTAAAGAAGAAGTTGACAGTGGTCTGGACATCTCTCTCTCTGGTAGGTCATATAACAACGCTTCGATTGTCTCGTTTGAAGCGATCGTTTTCAATCCTATTGCAGACTGAAGCTGAAAGGAAGAAGAAGGAACCTTCAAAGGGGACTGAAGCTCGGGTATCTTCTTGAGTGTCTGTTCTTCATAATTGCATTCGCACTCTTGCAAATCATCTATATTTATATAATCTTCGTTATGTCTTAGATTGCTTATATTTTCAATGAAGCCATCTTCCTTCTTCTCCTCAGTAATGGTATTGAGTTTTTGTTTGAAAGCCACGCAAGTAGCTGTTCCATTGACATAGTCTTCTTCATCGATAGACCGTATCGTATCATTAGACCGCACAGTATCGTTTGATTGAAGAATCGCGAGGTCTTCAAATGAAGACTCGTATTCATCGTGTCCGTAAACGAACGATTTTCCTTGTTCAGCTTCGTCTTCACTTCCTTCCAATGTACTTTCATTCATAGAAAAGTCGCTCGAAATGTGATTCAACCCTTCTATTACCGTCTCGGGTTCACTTAATGTCAAGATTTCGTCCAGAACCCTAATTGGTTCCGAAAGATGGATATTCAATTCTCGAACGAACTTCACTTTGATATAGTTCTCGATTTGATCAAGTAGATCGTGGTCACATAACAACAAAAGGGCATAGTTTTCATCTCGGAGAAACTGAAGGATAATTTGGTTGAGGTTTCTGTCTATCAAGAATTCCAAAAGCTTCAAAGACAAGTTGACAATGAACACTTCATCCGTCACTAACGCATTGGGTTGAATGCCCAACTTTCTCTTTCCTATGTCCGACTGGAATATGATATTCTCGATACTCTTGGTGATGCTATGAGTGTTTTTCTTTGCCAAGCATATGAGGTTCTCCTTCATGAGTTCTGTTGGTTTTAACGTCCTATTCCGCAGCAATAATGTGTTCAATTCGATATTCACTTGGAACCCAAGGTCTGACCCAAGGTCTACCACCGGCAGCTCCTGGTCCATCTTGGAGACGTAAGAATCGACGGCCTCGGAGATCTTCTCTGGAATGTCCGAAGAGAAGATGAAGTTGGGCTTTCGTGGGTCCTTGGTCTCATGGTGGTAGTGTTTTGGTATATTGATGTCATGGAGCATTGTTCGAGCCGTTGAACTTCAAATCCGAGGTGGCTACGTGGCAGAGGTATGTTTCGGCAATGCTGGACGGTTTTGACAGTACCAAGTGGTGAGGATGGAGATGTGGTCCGTTAGGTTCGATGGTGCAGTTAAGGCGGTAATCTTGTGGAGTAATTATCTCCTCCAAAATGGGTTTATAGGGTGACAGCACCATAATCATAATAAACAAAGCCAACGGACACAAACACGGAAGGTAAGGTCACGTGGATATGTAGAGTAGGTGCGGCGACCGAAAGTAGCGAGACTGGAGATCGTGCGATCGGAGATGGTGTTAGGATGGAGCTGGAGGAAGAGATATAGAGGGCTGAGTAATGGGTGGTTCGGGAAGTATATTTGAAATTGGGAAAAGTGGAGTTGGTTATAATTCTGACTTTAATGTTATGTAGCTATTTTTCAGGGAACTTTACAACCAGGAAGTAGAAAATACTTCGCCCTTATTACTCTCTATTCATGTTCTCCATATTCACAGAAGTGTATAAGTCACATGACCACAGTACGCCTAATTTCATTCTCCTGTGACCCCGGAAAGTCGGTTTTCTGTTTTAACATGTATAGACTGTTCAATATGTTAATTATTACTTGAAGACACCTCTTCCTCCTTCGATATCTGGACATTGGTTTCACATTTCGTCTTCAAATTGTAGCTACATTCACCATGTCATCGTACTACTTCAGTATAGTAGGCACGCGTGACAACCCCCTCTATGAGGTCGAGTTTTCTTCGTTCAAAAGCACGACGACGTCGTCGTCTGCTGGATCTGCAGTCCCCGGAATCTCCCAGTTTCCTACAAACATCAAAGAAATACTACCATTTGTAACCAATTCCTCGCTAGACCTCATAGAAGATGTTCAATGGACTACGTCCCTGTTCAATCTCGGTAAAATTGACTCATTTTATGGATTATTGGTGTATGGTTTCATCACTCAGGGGAATATTAAGTTCATACTATGCTTCGAGGGAAGCAACAACAATAACGGGTCCAGTGCCCAGAAGTACAACGAAAACTCGATAAAACAGTTCTTTGTAGATGTCAATGATTTATATGTGAAGTGCTTGTTGAACCCATTTTATGCCGTGAACGACGCTATAACGTCGCCAGACTTTGACCTTAAGATCAAGTTGCTAGCCAAGAAATATTTATAAAGGAAAGATATACTCCTTGAATTCCATTACCCAGTAATTAGTAACCAACGATGGCGAAGTCTTATAGACAATAGCATTATTCCTTCTTTCAAAGGGAAGGTACTGTATCATAGTTAATATAATAATATATTTATAAGTTAAATAAGTATTTACAAATGGTTAGAGTTTAGGAATAGCAGTCAGAAACGCTTGGTATTAATGACCTCATAGACTTACTTCTCCTCTTCAGGTTCCTCCACTGGCTCCTCCAAGACCTTTTCGGTCTCGATCTTGTGGTCACCGTTCTCAGTTTCCACAATGATACCTTGTTCCTTCAACGTATCGAACATGTCTTGTGGAATCCATCCTCCAGTAGCAGCAAATGGACTGGAAACAGTTTCAAGCTGGTAGGCTTCCAAGTCAGTTTGATGTTGATCCAAGAACTCCTCGGTGTACTTAACTGGGAATTCTGTCTCCGTAGCATGGCACAACTCATTGGCGACGTAGGCATCCCACATTGCTTGCAATTGAACAATGGCACCCTCGACGTACAAGTAATCCTTGTCATCCTTTAATTCCAAAGCTTGCAAGTAAGGACTCTTTAATACTTTGATATGTGGAGAAGCAATGGCGATCAAATCGTGTCTTCTATTGTTTAATTCAACTTCCCACATTCTTTCGTTTCTGGTCTTGTAGTACATAAACTGGTATTGTTGCTTCTCGACTTCGTCCATCTCAGCGTAGCCTGGAATATCTTCTTCCAAGTTGTAGACCTTAGCACCATGGTAAGCCACAAAGTTAGGGTAGCTGGTCAAAATGAAAGGCTTTATAGTGGAATATTCAAAGTCAACGAAGTATTGCTTCCCATCACGTTCAATGACATTCAATGGGTCCAAGTCTGGGATGAACATCTTTGGCTTGAACAACTCCTCGACATTCATGATTGCTTTGGACTTCGAATTAAGTAATTTAGCACCAATGGTCTTCAAGTGCTCGAAGGTTTCGATTTGCTTCTCCAAGAGTGCCTCATCTTCCACCTTGCTAGCGGAGTCAGCCTTAGACAAAGCCAATCTGTTCTTGGCATTTTCCAATTCAATGGAAGCAACTGAGGTAACCAATGCCAATGGAGTTTGTATGTGCCATGGACCATTGAACTCGTTAACTTGCTTCTCAGATAATTGGTTCTTGTTCTTGGCAAATGATCTTTCGATACTAGGGCCAATTCTCCATCTGTTTTTCAACAATGGGTTTTCTTCTCCGTCGTATGGAACGTCAGCTTGGTCTACGCCGCTGACGTCGTCCTGAAAGTACAAAGATCCGAACTTGTTGAAGTTAATAGACAAGACCTTGTCCTGGAAGTCGGAGATAGGAACAATGACAGACTTCAAGGCAGCTTCTGTTTCTTCTGAGTCAGCAGCCAATGGGTTCCATTTCTTCATTAACAAGTCTCCTTCGATGTACTCCATCAAAATATATGGAGTTTGCAAGGAGTTGACTTTGTTAGGACTGTAAGCAACGACCTTCGGTACATTTAAACCAAGTTTCAAGTTGAGGAAGTCCAAAGTAGCGACCTCACTCTTGATCTTCTGGGAGATAGCGTAGTCTGATTCCAACTTGTATGGGATTCTCAAAACCAAATCTTTACCGGTGGAAATAGTGACCTTATAAATCCTATGGTGCTTTCCTTCGTGAATACTAGCAATGGATTTGATGAGTAATTTGTCACTTTTCTTATTTGGGCTTCCAATAAGCTTGGAGGTCAAGTTATGAGTTATCGCTAAAGAACCGTCCTTGAGCTCAACCGGAATCTTGAGTAATGGTTCACCACTGCTATCCACATTTTTACTTTCTGTTCTGGCAAGGTTCAATTCTTGCACCAATGTAGTTATACCTTCAATTGAGAATTTGGTTTCTCTCTTCGATTTTTTGGACTTGTCGTCGGTCAACCAAGATCCCCAACTGTACTGGAAAAATTTGCTTCTTTGGGGGTCATCTGAATCCGAAAGCTTCGTGTAGATCTCTTCTGGTTTGTCACTGAGCTTAGAGTTGTAACGCTTACTCTGGATGGAACCAATAGACACATTGGCTATTCTAGAACCACAGGCCAATACTGAAGTTCTCGATTTCAAAGTACTTGCTACAGCTCTTGACTGTTGTCTAACAGCTCTACTCAACATTTTCAACTACTTCTTTTGACTTTCTATAAGAAATGCCGTCGTCCCTGATAGTATCAAAACCGACTCTGAAAAATCTTTGATGCTGGAGAAGTTAAGTCACGTGAAAACCTTCAAAATTAAATGTGGTAGCGCTGCATGATGTACTGACAAAGAATATGTTATTTTATAGAAAGGCTACGTTACCAGGGATTGCAATTAAAGATTTATTGGGGATTCCCTAAGAAAAATAGAAAGACTCTAAATAAAGCCTGTAAATAAAAACAATAAATAACTAACAGAGCTGGTGTGGACAAGAATAGCTGGAGCTTATGCTAAACTGCTCAGAACGAAGAGCTCTGGTAAGGGATCAATAAAAAAAGTCTAAATTAGAACATAAAGGGAAGCATATTATTGGATCATAACATGCTTCTTGCTTGCTATTTCTTGTCTGAAATAGTGTCTGTGTTCAAAAGGTTGATCTTCTCTTTAAGTGTAACTGGAGGTGGCATAACGTAATTAGGAGGTAATCTCTTCTCAAAGTACTTCTCCTTTTTCTCACCACCCGATCCCATCTCACCGTCAACCTCTGCGTTGGTTGTCTTAACTGAGTATTCACTGTAATCAGGATCTGGAATTGAAGAATCGTTCCCAATAGACTGGTTTGGCGTCTGCACCAGCGAGCTTCTTGGTGGTTTAGAATGTGTCGGAGATGATGTAATGGAAATGACAGGACCCCCACTCACGTTGTTGGAATTTTCTTGTGGCTGTTGTTGTGCTCTGGCTTGAGATTGGGTGTGGGCTTGTTGCATCTGTTGCATTTGTTGAATCTGCTGGTTGTGGAGCATATTAGCTATTATATTGCTTGAGTATGTGGTAGGGCCATGTCTGTGAAATCTCTTGCCTTCAACTCCATCTTTAGTGGCTGTGGTAGAAAGACAAGAGGTGGTCGAATTTCTAGAAATTGGTCTAGAAAATGGGTCAGCTTGTAAGTAGTCAGGAGGTGGCGTTGACAATGAGTCCATTTGGTCGTCAGTGTTGTAATTCTGCTGATAGTCACTTGCTGTGGAAGCAAGAGAAAGGTTGGTATCTGACTTGTCGGCGATTCTAAGCTCGTCGGCGTTTGCATTCAAGAATCCTTTATTTGTAGTAGGTTGCTGTGAAAACGACTCCGACAAGGTTCTTAAATTCTTTGATGTGATGCTATAGTTGGAGTCATGGCTATATCTCGATGAGACATCATCGACGTCGTCATACTTGTCAGAGAATTTGATGTCACCATCATTAGCGCTGCCATTGGATCCCTTTTCGAGACTAATTTCTCCATTATCGTTGCTATTCATATTATTGCTGTTTGCATCGTTATTAATATTATTGGAGTCTTCAAAACTGTAATTCGAATTGGTATTCGAGTATTCGAATGGATCTAAATCATCCGGAGTATCGAGATTAACTCTTCCACTGAAAATGGACTTAATACTGGCCGCAGGATGGGACATTCTGGAACAACCTGGCACAAGACTTAATTGGTAGATCGGTTTGTATTTAACTTAGGGGTTCGGGAAAATTATCTAAACTTCTGGGGATTTATCTAAAAACTCCAATTTCAATCGTCTCCAATTTAACTGAAGGGAACAATTGCTAGTGTGTATCACTTATTGAATTACACTAAGTCAATGGATGCGAATTCTGGACTTTTGGACGTGATTTCAATAACAACTTCTACCTGTAAAATCAAATCGATTTCGAATGAAATTTCACTCCACCCAATTACTTTTCGTCTCATCGTCCCCTACACTATATATACTCTATCAACTGTCTAATATTCAGTCCTAGTTATGTCATGTTGTAGAAGAATACATCATTGCTGCGACCTGTATGTGCGAAGTCCGTTTGGCACTCCACTTTTTGGTCATTTATTTGCCCATCCCCAGAAAGATAAGGGGATCACGGGAAGAAGAGGTTCGGGGGGATTTTAGGTGAAAAAATAGCGTTTGGTGGTTGTTCGGTCAGCTTCTCCAATTAGGACATGTCTTGAATAGCCCGTCCTTCTTGGCTGGGTGGAACCAAAAGGGGTCTCCATGGGGTATGTCATTGGGAATCGCTGATCCTGGGGAATGTGCGGTAGGGACACGACCAGCTGCAAAGAATCAGGAACCACCAGATGTGTTGCACGATGCAGTACGGTTATACTGATACGGTGATGCAAAGTGGGGAGTTGAAAGGTACGTCATGTGATGATCCAGAGGCTGAAAGGGGTGTCTAATGGTAAATAGAGTCATTAGTTAGGAGTCAGTGGATTGAAGGAAGAAGCCTCGGTTTTTGCGGTAAGTTCCTTGCGAAAAGTTGAATTTCTCAAGAAGCTGCAAAATTGGTGTTATCCTATTTGTTCTGAAGTGTAAATCCTTTCAATTTCAAGCAGGAAGACGCTAATAGGGCTTAATATTTGATGGAAGATTCGAATATTATCGACATCTACGCGAGATCTATAATAATAAATCAATTGGGAGAGCATGATTTTAGCAGTTTTGAATTTTGCGGATAATTTTGTAAAATAAGTATCGAATTTAGCTGAGAACTTGAGTTAATGCCCACTTCATCCCACTGAAAGGTTCTGAGCTACACAATAATGAACATGAGTTTATTGTATAGTGAATTTCCTATTTCCCTGCAAATACAAAGCATGTATCTAATGGCGAACGCTTTACACGACTGTATACTTTACAATACAGAGTTCATTTTTTGCTGAAGCAGCCCAATCTAAACCATAAATTATTTACTGTAAACTCGATTACTCCTATAAAGTGCCAGCAAAATAGTATACCAAAGCAGCAATGCCAGCAACTCCCGTCCAGGCAGAAAACAAGGGTCCAGGGCCTTTTATACTTACGTTACCAGTTCTTCCAAACCATATGGAGCCGTTATAGTCAGATTGTGACAGTTCCACGAACTTTATTTTAGCTTCACTAAATGGAGCATATCTCAGCTTTAAGGCAAATTCATTCCACAATTGTTGCTCGACGGTGGTCCTCTCGTGGGTGAACTGACGAAAGGTGTACCAACCATGATAAGCACCATGTCCAGAGTTACCAATACCCCCAAAAGGAGCAGCACGTAAAGCGAAGTGCATGAGCACATCATTAATCATAGTTCCCCCTGATCTCACGGTTCTTAAAATCGTGTCAATTTCAGGGTTCTTAGTTCGAGACGTTGGGCCGCTTGTGAAAATGTATTGTGCTAAAGGAGTATCATGGGTGCTTGTCAACTTTTTCAATGCATCTTTCAAGTTGGAGTATGTCAAAATTGGTAATATGGGTCCGAAGAGTTCTCCTTTCATAGTTGAATCGTCCCAATCAACATTATCAATAACTGTTGGTGAAATGTACCTCGAACTGGAGTCAGTATCACCTCCAAATACGACTTTACCACGTGTGGATTCAAGAACCTTTTTCAAATTCCCAAAAGAACGATCATGAATCAAGTGCGTATAATTTTCATTATCTTTGGTGATATTTGGGTAAAATTCGTCCCTAAGAATTCCAATGATTTCTCTTACCAATTTCTCCTTTCTCGTTTCGTGAACGAGAACATAATCAACTGCTACGCAGGATTGTCCTCCATTGGTGAATCTACCCCAAACGATTCTTCTTGCAATGGTTTTCAAATCTTTGTCTAAGCTATCACTCAAAACAAAAGCCGGCGATTTACCACCCAATTCTAAAATGACAGGAGTTAAAGTTTCTGCTGCTTTCTTCGCAATAATAGTACCAACGGTGTTGTTACCAGTATACATGATCTTGTCGAACTTCTGCTCCAAAACTTTTGTAGTTTCAGGAATAGCTCCATTTACTGTGAAGAAAATATCGTTATCAAGAGCCTCATTTAGTAAGGTTGTGTACAATTGTGAAAAATTTGGGGTCAGTTCACTTGGCTTGAAAACAACCACATTTCCGGCTGCAATTGCACCCACTATAGGAGAAAGTGACACCAAAAGGGGGTAGTTGAAAGAAGAAATGACCAATACCACACCCAACGGAATTCTTTCAATATAAACCGGATTGGTAATCATATAAATGGGTAAATCACTCACGGCCTCCGGTTTGATCCATTTATGCAAACTGGCCATAATGTGAGTGATCTCATTCAAACAACCAGTGAATTCCAATATTCTGGTTTCAGCAGCAACCCTGCCAAAATCCTTAACCAAGGCTTCAGCTAACGCTTCTTTATTGTCTCTAAGCTTGAAGTAAACATTGCGCAACTGGTTTAATCTGTACTGTATTGAGTGTGTTTTCTGGGTATCATGAAAAGTGTCGTGAAGTCTCTGTACTCCAGCGGGAATTTCGCTCAAAGCGGTATACTGCAACACTGAATCAGTGGCTAGATTCTTGAGGTCGACGAATGACTCTTTTGTTGATCCCTTGGTAGAGTCTTGGGGCGACCTTTGTAAACG